>CM052706.1:23014659-23050510 GCA_028551405.1 Uromys caudimaculatus
GGGGCGTGTCCTTGGCCCTCTGCTGGGTCTTGTGATCTCCGGCGAGGGATCTTTGTCCCGGCGCTGATCAGGTGTGGGGCCCTGTGGCCCAAGCTGAGGTTTCCGGCCGTCGCAGGAAGCTGCTGGCGGTCAGTCTCTGGTCGAGGTGCTTTATTTTTACTGTATTGTATGTGTATGAGTGTTTTGCCTGCATATATGTATATATGTATATATGTATATACATATGTATACATATATACGTATAGCACTTGCATGCCCGGTGTCCACAGAGGCCAGATGGCTTTGCATCCACTAGAACTGCAGTTACAGACAATTGAGAGCTGGGATTGAACCCAGGTCCTCCCGAGGAGCAGCCAGTACTCTTGACTGCTGAAACTTCTCTCTGGCTTCTTAAAGAGATACTTTAAGTGGGGGAGAGGGGGAGCCTAGCTACCTGATTCCTTCTTTATCCCCTCTTCTCTTCTCTTCTCTTCTCTTCTCTTCTCTTCTCTTCTCTTCTCTTCTCTTCTCTTCTCTTCTCTTCTCTTCTCGTCAGGTCTCATGAATGGCCTTTAACTTTTTTTTTTTTGGTTTTTTGAGACAGGGTTTCTCTGTGTAGCTCTGGCTGTCCTGGAACTCACTCTGTAGCCCAGGCTGGCCTCGAACTCAGAAATCTGCCTGCCTCTGCCTCCCAAGTGCTAGGATTAAAGGCGTGCACCACCACCGCCGGCTGGCCTTTAACTTTTGATCCTCCTGTCTCCTGTCCCCATTGCTGGCATTTCAGGTATACATCCTAGCCTGGTTTATATAGCACTGGGGTTTGAATCCATGGCATCACACCTGTCCAGTAGACACTTGGACCAGAACCTCCATTGTTTTATTTGGTGTTGTTTGCTTGTGTAGCTCAGAAGTAGGGTGTTTATCCAGTACATACAAGGCCACAGGTTCAGTCCTAAGAAGGTCTCCACCCACTCCCTCACAGTTGGTAAAATTGGACAGAAATTATTCATTGATAGGTTAAGCAGTAATAAAGTATTGATCTTTTCTTTCCAGTTACCAAGACATACTTTTTTTGTTTATACTGGTCATCAAATCCTAGGCCGTGGCATAGTAGTGCACACCTTATTCCAGAATCAGAAGCAGGCAAATCTCTGAGTTCAGGACCACCCTGAACTACAGGGTAAATACTAGGACAGTCAGGGCTACACAGAGAAACCCCGTCTCCAAAACTGAAAACAAAATAACAAACAAATAACAATAACAATAACAAACCAGGCCATCATGCTAGGCCTGTGGGCTGCTGCCTAGCCCTACCCCAGCTCCAGGTTTTGTAGTAATTAACTGGACACTGTCCATTGACCCTCTTTATTGAGAGTAAACTTCAGCTAATTTTTAGTATGGGTTTTTTTGAAACAAAACAAATGATTATGACATTTAAATAATATGTTTGTATGAAGAAATAATACAATATATATCACATTTTTTTATTTTCATAAAACTAGGAATCTCAATAATTTCTTTTTAAAAAAAATGATCAGTAAATATTCTTATTAACAAAGATTCCAAACTAAAGAATAAACTTAGTATACAGATTCAAAGTATCTAAGCTGGCCCAGAACTCCTGATCCTCTACTGCCTAAATTCTGGGATTATAGGAGAATGCCACTATGCCTAGCAACTTTAGCTAAATATTAATTTTACCTTGGGAGCTGTGATATTCAGAATGCAATAACATTACCAATAACATTACTTCTAAATTATCAGAAAACAAATTATAAACGTGTGCATGTTTAGCATATAGAACATCTGAGCACTGTCGTGTTTTCTAGGTAAATATAAAAAAATGTATCACGTTTTCTGCCTTCTCTCTTTTTAGGATGTATTTAGTTTTCAAGTGTCTCCCAATTTGAATCCTATAAAAATAAATGAATTGGCAATCCAGAAACGCCTCACTATTCGTGGAAAGGAAGATGAAGCCAGCCCCTGTGACTATGTGTTACAGGTCAGTGGGAGAGTGGAGTATGTGTTTGGTGACCATCCTCTAATTCAGTTCCAGGTATGTATAGTGAGTGACTGTCACTGTAACACAGTTGTACATAGGTGCCTTTACCTTCCAGATCTTTAAGGAAGTGCCTGGAGCTGACTGAACATTTGGAACCTACAGAAAACTTTACAGAATTATATAATAAACATCCATCCCTGGACCCTGCTCCTAGGTGATCATTACTAAAGTTTTGGCAAGTGTTTTTTTTCTTCCCAGTTATGTTTTGTTTGCTTTGGATAGTGATTGTGCATGTGAATACATATGTCTGTATGTTTGCATTCTGCCGGTGGAGTATTTCAGTGCTTAACACTGTTTTCCTGCAGCATGGGATCCTAACTGTTATGTATAGCTGCTTATTATTTTTTTACAAACGTATTTAAGTGTTATATTCTGGAAGAAGTGTTTAAAAAACAAACAAACCCTACCTAAAGTTTTTTTTTTTAAGGCCTAGTAAGATGACTTAGCGGATAAAGGTGATTGCTGAGCACTGCTGAGGGACTGAATTTGGTCCTAGGAACTCCTGTAAAGGTGGATGGAGAGGACCGACTCCACAGAGTTGTCCTCTGACCTCCACAGCCCACACATATACATTACACACACACACACCTCTATATATAAACCTTTTAAAAAGAAAAAGATTCTTTTGGGTTTTTGTTTCTTTTGTTGCTGCTGGGTATTGAACCAGGGCCTTCTGTAATTGGAGCATGTGGTTTTCCACTGTCTAACTCCCACTCGTTGCTTGTGTATTCCTTATTCCTGTATTCCTTCTCATTATAGCCGCATGTGGGAGGAGTACTGCAAGCGTTAGGTCCCCGGTGACCTTTGAGTGTGCTCTGTCTGCGGTGGCCAGTGAGATGGTTCTGTGGGTAAAAGCTGCTTGCTTCTAAGCCTGATGCCTTGAGGCCGATCCCTGGGACCCAGCTGTGGAAGTAGCATTTGTCCTTTACTTGTCCTCCTCGTGTGTGCTATGTCATACCTGTATGGTATACATTCCCCACTCCATCCGTAAATAAGTAAACAAGCAAACAAACCAGCTAAGCAACTGTCTCACTCTCATTGGAAGACACTAAACTGCTGTAAGTTGTTTATGGGGTCAAGTGCAGTTCACATAAGAGATGCACAGCGCACTACCTCATTATCCTCAAGAGTCGCTTTTTACATTCTATTAACTTTTTGAGTGTGAGACAGGCTGTCATTATGTAGTCTTGGCTGCACTGTGACTTCCTCTGTAGACCAGGCTGGTTTCAAACTCTCAGAGATCCACCTGCCTCAGCCTCCTGAGTGCTGGGACCAAGATGTGTGCCATTGCGCCTGGCTTAAGATTTCTTTACTAGAAGGTTTGGCCTTGTCCTCAAGGAACATAAAGATACTGTATTGATTTGGAAATGGGAAGGTGGTTATAGGCTGGAAGGGGGCCGAGCTACAGGTCTGCAGGGCAGCAGGACAGTTTAAAGCCTGCGGTTGGTTGGTCGTTTGCGTTTTGTTCTGTTTTGTGGTAGTGTTGGGAGTTTTACGACCAAGGTTCCACTCTGTAGCCCACAGGGATGTAGTCCTGCTTCAGCCTCCAGCTGCTGAGCCACACAAGTGAGTTAGCTATTGTCAGAGGTGTGGAGTGCCACAAATTGAGTGGTATTTGTATGAAAAGAAAGTGTTGAAGCCGGGCGTGGCAGTGTACTCATGTGCTCTGAGGGGTGGGGAGGCGGAGGCCAGAGGTCTGGAGCCAGGCTATTCCATACCTGTTTCAGGTGTCCAAAGAGAAAATGGGTTGAGATTCATCTAATAGATAACAGAATTTTATACAGTCTGTTAAGGTTCTGTGTGTCCTCTGGTTCAGGAGGGGGGCTAGGACAGGACAGCTTGTGTGCGCAGCTCTGGGGTAGTAAGCAGTTGAGCTCTGGCTGAGCGGGAAGAAGAAAGTAGAAGTGCGAGGTGAGAACCTGGAAGCACCTCTCTTCATGGTCTATCAGCTTCCACGGGCGTCCTCCGTCAGGGCAGCACACTACAAGTTGGATCATGCTTTGGAGCTTCAGAAGTTTATTTTCAGGAATTCTTGGGATTAATACATAGATATTTGTAATCTTTGGCAATAGGAATAGTCACTGTCTGATTTTTTTTTTTTTTTTAATTTATCCTTTGTGGAGCCTCCTGGTTTTATGAAAATAAAACAGAACCTTAGGCTGAAAGACCAGAAGGTCTTTCCTGGGTAAACTGCTGGTAATGCTCTCCTAGAATCCTGTAAAAGAGGTTCATTTTTGGGATCCTCTGGAATGAACCACTTAGACCATTTCTGGCTGATTGGCCAAAGTGTGACTTGGGCATCATACAAATGAATTTATATTTGGGTCTTAGAGATATGAGGTGTGCAAATTAATTCTTCTGATTTTAGTGGTGACGAACTGGGAAATGGAACTTGGTCTCTTGAAGACTGTTATTAAGAATAACCATAATGTATGTACCTTTCTCCATTCCTAGGTAGTTAGGTACTCAATTAACAGTGGCTATTTTATGTGGGTTTTTGTTGTTGATGGTTTGTTTGCTTGTTTTTTTGATGCTAACAATTGGACCGGTTTCTTGCACCTGCTCGGCAGATGACTGACCCCCAAACCCATCCTTGGCCCGTAGTCTTTCGAGACAGAGCGGCTTGCTCATACTGAGCTAACCTACTGTTTTCTTAGGCTAACCTCAAGCTTGTGGCCCCTGGGTTTAGTATACCACAAGGATGCATCACCGTGCTGTGCTGTGATTTTATAACATTTTCATTTGTTTGTTTTGTGTGTATTAGTGTGCACCAAAGTGCGCTTGTGGAGGCCAGGGAACAACTTGTGGGAGTTGTCTCTGTCCTCCCACGTGGAGCTCAGGGCTGAGCATGGGTCGTCAGGCTTGTTGACCAGTGCCTTTACCTGCTGAGCCATCTCACCGACTCCTGTGTCATTACGGTTTTAAATTATTTTATATTATGTATACGGGAGTTTTGCCCATGTACGTATGTGCACCATGTATCTGCAGTGCCTACCGAGGCCAGAAGTGGTTGCAGGATTCCCTGGAGCAGCCAGCAACTGCTGCATCTCCAGCTTTCCTGTGTTGTGATTTTAAATGATTATATTCTTGATAGTAAGTTGAGTAACATATACCTATACTGTACATTTAGTATAGTGTTGTTCAGATTAATTTTCTTCTTTATTGATTTAAATGATACCTGAAATCTCTACTTTTGCCTCTCTTGCTACTGCAGTATATCCGGAATTGTGTAATGAATAGGACCCTGCCCCATTTCATCCTCGTGGAATGTTGTAAGATCAAGAAAATGTATGAGCAAGAAATGATTGCCATAGAGGCTGCCATCAACCGAAACTCATCCAACCTTCCTCTCCCTTTACCACCAAAGAAAACACGAGTTATTTCCGTAAGTTTCCTGTGTCAGCCTTTGGTGACCCTAAAACCATGTGATTCAGTTTCTGTGCTAAGTCTCAGACCCATTTCCTTTGCTCACTTCTCCTTCTGTGAAAATCAACATCTTTGCCAAAAGTTCATCTCCATTTACTTAAAAAATAGCTTTCTTCTGCAGGGTATTTTTAGTGCCCTCTCCAAATACTATCAGATTAGACATTATACTTTATCAGCTTGAGACAAAGAACACGGGATATCTGAATAGGCAGGATATTTCTATTTGGTTTCTTTTTCTCATCTTGCTTGTAGCTCTAGTCCCCGACTTGAGGCTTAGAAATCCTCAGCTTTCTAAGTGCAACTTATTTTATTTCTATCAGCTTAATCTGTAGGACAGTTTGGGGTGACTGTGGGGTTAATTCAGGCTGGCATGGAACCTGTTTATGTTCTGGATTACAGATAGGTTCCAACACATCCTCTTTCTGCCCTCTGCCCACCTCTCTCCCTCACTTCATTTCTTAGCATTAACAGACACAAAAATCAAGTGCTAGTAGTGCTTAATTTGATATTTATGATTTTTGGCGGGGGATGGAGCTCAAGATAGAGTTTCTTTGTGTGTAGCCCTAGCTATCGCAGAATGCACTTTGTTGTAGACTTTCCAGGAACTTAGAGAGCCACCTGCCTCTGCTTCTGGAGTTCTGGGATGAAAGATGTACACCATCTTTCCTGGAAATATGTATGATTCTTAATTCTTAGATCAGAGCTCTGTTTTCACAACTTTGTGCTGAATGAGAGCTGAAAGACTTCCATGGGTAATTTGGGTTACCATGGTGATACAACACCACAACCAAGAGCAACTTGAGAAGGAAAGGGTTTATTTGGCTTATATATCCTGGGTCATAGTTCATTGGAACTTGGGAAGCCAAGGGGGAAACTCAAACCATGTAGGATCCTAATGACAGGAGCTGATGCCGTCCATGAAGGAATGCTTGCTCCTCATGGCTTGCTCAGCCTGCTTTCCTGTAGAATCCAGGACCTCCAGCATAGGGGTAGCACTACCTACAGTGTCCTGGACCTGTCTACATCAATCTAGAAAAGGCACCACAGGCTTGTCTGTAGCCAGATCCCATGGAAACATATTCTCGCCTGGTTCCCTCCTCAGATGACTGTAGCTATCATGTCATATTCTTGTTTTTCACTAAAAAGCCTCTGTGTTTTTTGTTCTTTTACAGCATGTCTGGGACAACAACAACCCTTTCCAAATTGTCTTGGTAAAAGGAAATAAGCTTAATACAGAAGAAACTGTGAGAGTGAGTACCTGTTAAGACTTGAATGGTCTTGAGCACTTCTTTGTACAATTCATGAACTCTGTGGCATCATTTGTAGAGTCTGGCAGCTTGTTGTAAATCTGTTGAGTATTTTATCTGTCTTGTTTTTTGAGACAGAGTCTCATATCATCCAGACTGGCCTCAAACTAGCTGTGTAGCTGAAGCTGGCCTTGAACTCCTTGATTTCTGCCTCTGCCAACCAAGTGCTGGGTTACTGTGCCTGAACTACTGTGCCTGACAGCTTTTTAATTTTAAAGAATTATTGGTTAGAGATTTATTGGAAAGCCTGATATTATTTTCTTAGTGTATATCACAGAGGAAATTCTGCCTTTAGATCAGCAACTTGGCTACAAAGAAGCTTACGTGTGCTGACCGATGGCCCTGCTGACTTCTTGAATATGGTAAATGTTTGCTGTGTTTATTTGTTAGAAGTATAGCTTCTATGTGTACAGATTAAAGATACTGTTTGAGCAGCTGGTATTAAAATAAGGGCTTTTGTCTTGGTCTCAATTCAGTTTTTAGATTGTATATTTATGACTGATTTGCAGTTTGCCTATTTTTTGCTTTAATGGTTATCTTTTCTTTCTAATTTAAAATTGTATTATTATTATTTCTTTTCCTTCCTCTTTTTTTTAAAAGACAGCTTCTCTATATAATCTTGGCTGTCCTGCTAGAATGCTAGAATTTCTTTTTCTTACCCCCCCCCCTTTTTTTTTTTGAGACAGGCTCTCATGTATCTCAGTCTGGCCTAAAACTTATTCTTGCAAAAAAGATAACCGTGGACTCCTAATCTTCTGCCTCCTACCTGCCAGGCACGGGGATTACAGGCATATGCCACCATACCCTGCTTTTACTATTTCTCCAGTTTAAAAAGTGCGTCACAGGATAAGAGAGATGGCGCAGTGTGAAAGAGCACTTACGCTCTTGCAGAGGGTCCACATTCAGCAGTACCCAGCACCCCCATAGCAGCTAACAACCACGTGTAACTCCAGTTCAAGATTACCCAGTACACTCTCTGACCTCCGTGGGCTTGAATTCACATAGGCACATACATGAACATGTGTGAATTCACACATGTGCATGCGTACATACACATATAACCACATACATATGCACACAAACAATAAGTAAAACTTCTGTAAAAAGTATCTTATGACTTTGACGACACAGTATTATAAGGATGGAGAAAGAAGATGATCGTCGTCACTTGTTTTCTTGCCATCAGAAGGGAGTCTAACTCAGGCCTCATCACTGCCCTCTGTTTAAACTGATGCAAAACCACACAGGATGGGCAGCAAGAGTGTTTGGGGTGCGTTTATTTTTTTCTATTGAGTGTTGCTAATGATCAAAAAGTAATTCGTTTTATTCACTTTTGAATACATCTTAGACATTCCTGTGGATTAGCAAATAGTCAATAGAGTTCTTTAAGGATTTCATTCTCAAAAGCAAAAACCAAACATAGTGGTAGAATGTGGTATTATGAGCCTATTATCCCAGCACTTACAGGAGGATTAAGAATTTAAACCAGTCTTGAAAGATACGTGGGCAGAGTTTATATAGTCAGATCCGTTGGGATATAATGTATAGTCTATATTTTATACATGTGTGTGCTTTCACCCAGGATTTCCTTATAGATACATAACGTGCAGACATACAGATGGGGCTGCATCCTTGCTCCTTGCCTCTGGAGGCTCCCATGTGACTTCCAAAACTTGTATCAGTTCTTTATTTTGGTATTAATTGTTTTTTAACTCTGTTGGGTGTTGGTCCTGGAGCCTTGAACATGATAAGCAAGCCCCCATCACTGAGCAGTTCTTTATTTCTTTAAAAACTTACTACATTTTATTTACTGATTGTGTGTTTCAATGCATGCACGCCTCCATCATAGCATGCATGTGAAGTCAGAGGATGACTTGGACAGATATTGGTTTTCTTCGCCATGGGTCCTGGAGGTCATTGTGCTTAGCCGCAGACACCACTGCCTGCTGAGCCATCTTGCTGGTCTAGTTCTTTGCTGCTTTTGTGGTTCTTTATTATTATTATTATTATTATTATTATTATTATTTAATAATAATAGCTCTTTTACTTTTATTCAGTTTCTTCTAGAAGCTTAATCAAGCCTTCAGTATGTGTTTTCTTTTTCTCTAGCACAAAGGAGTCCTTAGTGTTTTAGGTCCCCAGCTTTGTCAGCTCCCATCCGCTGTAGATTCTTTGGTTTGTGGAGAGAAGAAGATGTGCTTGATGACATGCCACTTAATGTCTTTCCCACTGGCCCGCCTGTCTGCCTGTCTGTCTGTCTGTCTGATTCTCTTGTCCTCCCATCTCATGACATAGAATGAGCTAACAAGAAACTGACAGTGTTTCCTGCAGATGCAGATTGCCAGAAAGGTCGGGTGCTCCAGGTCTGTGTTAATAAAAAGTGAAAAACAAACACGAAAGCAACCACCTTGCATCTTTCTTTGCCTTTTCTTTCCGGACTCCCTTGGCTGAGATGTGCATTACAAACAGAAGAGATGGGTGTGTGAATGCCTGAGGGTTTCCTGTAATAGCAACTAAGAGAGGACCACTGTACATGCCTGCATGTGACTGTTGACATGTATCACAGGTGCATGAGAACACACAAATGTATTTGGCGACTTACTAGGAAGATCTGGCTTGAGTGGTTTTGAAAGTATACAATGCCACTTCAGGATCTGCAAAGTTGACAAGCTGGAGACACAAGGGAACCAGTGGTTTATTCTTGTCTGAGTCAGAAAGGCTGAGAACCAACCCCCCATGTTCATGACACAGATCATGTCTGAAGTCTGGCTGTAGACCCTGGAGAGTCAGCGTTTCAGTCATAGTCCCATGGCATGAGAGAAGCACGTGTTTTACAAGTTACAAGATTTAAGAGATAGTCTGTAGGTTTTCATTTTTGCTCATGAAAACTACCGGACAAAACTTTTTGGAGGTGGGCCAGGCAGGAGTCTTACACTGCAGCACAGGATCTTGCAGAAATCCTCCTGCCTCTTGTAGCCTCACCATTAGTTAGAAGCATGCATTCCCTGGCTGACTTACTTCCTTACGTGTAGGGCCTCTCATTTGTATCAGGATACTGTTGGCCCAGATGGGGTGGAAAGGGTTGGGGTGGAGTTCCTTGTCTGGCATGTGCACTACGACAGTCAATGAACAGGTGGGCGGGCGACTAGGAACTGCTACGAGGAGAATTCTTCCACTTGTCTATTTTCTTTTCCTTAATTTTGTTGTTTTCTTTGTTTGTTTTTGTTTTTGCTTTTTTGTTTTTTGTTTTTCGAGACAGGGTTTCTCTGTGTAGCCCTGGCTATCCTGGAACTCACTCTGTAGATCAGGCTGGCCTCGAACTCAGAAATCCGCCTGCCTCTGCCTCCCAAGTGCTGGGATTAAAGCCGTGCACCACTACTGCCTGTCTTAGTTATTTTTTTAAGTTAGAGGTTTCTTTCTTTAAGTTTCTTTTTTTTAAAGATAGAGTTTCTTTATATAGCTCTGGCTGTCCTAGAACTCCATCTGTACACCTGGTTGGCTTCGGACTCATAGATTCTTCTGCCTCTCGAGTGTTGGGATTAAAGGCATATGCCACCAAAGCCTGGTCTTTAAATTAAAAAAAAAAAAAGTTGTGTGTATGTATGATATCACATGCGTCCCAGTTCTCTAAGAATTTAGAACAGGGTGTTAAACCCCGTGGAGCTGGAGTTACAGGCCATTGTGAGCCACCCTGCCTGGGGCTGGTAATGTAATTCAAGTCCCTTGGAACTGCAGCAAGGGCTCTTACACACAGACTCATCTCTCCAGCCCCTCCACTCCTGCCTTGTCTATTTTCTCAATAAAGTAATGTGCGGTAATTTTTCTTGCTTAAATGTTTGAGAGAATTTACTTCAAACTATATTATCCTTGATTTTTCTTTGTGGAAAGGGTTTTGGTTAAGAAATTCGGAGCAGCCAGGTGGCACATGCCTTTAATCCCAGCACTGGGGAGGCAGAGGCAGGTGGATCTCTGTGCATTGAGACCATTGTGGTCTACAGATTGAGATTCTCAGAGAGCCAGGGCTACACAGAGAAAACTTGTCTTGGAAGGAAGGAAGGAAGGAAGGAAGGAAGGAAGGAAGGAAGGAAGGAAGGAAGGAAGGAAGGAAGGAAGAAAGGAGGGAAGAAAGAAAGAAGGAAGAAAAGAAAAGAAAGTAAAAAGGTGAAGTCTGGGTTTGGTGTTGCATTTCCTTAATCCCAGCACTTGGTAGGTAGAGGCAGGTGGATCTGTATGAGTTGGAGGCCATCCTCACCTACATGACAAGTTCCAGGCCAATCAAAGAAAGAAATGAGCACTGGATTGGGCTCGATAGTTGTGTTCCCAGCACCCACACTGAGCGGCTGTGTTCACATTGGCCTGCATCTCCAGCTCCTCCATTGCCCCCTGCACTCACATGCACATGAGACAAACACACATAAGTAATAAGATTTCATCTTTTTTTTTTTTTCGAGACAGGGTTTCTCTCTATATATAGCCCTGGCTGTCCTGGAACTCACTCTGTAGACCAGAGTTGAACTCACAAACTCACCTGCCTCTGCCTCCTGAGTGCTGGGATTAAAGGCGTGCGCCACCATTGCTCTGCAAGATTTAATCTTTAACACTTAAAAACAAATAAAAGAGTTTACTTTGGGGTGGGCTAGCCGTCTCTGCAGATGACTGCTCTTGCCACCTCACCTGAGCTTGACTCCCAGAGCCCATGTATGTGTGGGAAGGAGAGAACTGACTCCTGCAGGATGCCCTCTAGCCTGCACACATGCATGCACATGTACAAAATAAATGCATAAATAAACAAAGGTAATATGAAAATGTAAGCATTTAATTGTATGGTCTAAGTTTAATTGTATGTTCTAAGTTTCCTCAGAGGCTATGTAAGTAGTAAAATTTTCTATTTCTTTTGTGCCTATTTTGGTAATTTTTATCCTTCATTGAAGTCCTACTGATCTACAGGGTGCTCCCCCAAACTGTCTTTTTTTTGTTTGTTTGTTTGGCTTTGAGACAGGGTTTCATTCACTGTAGCTTTGGCAATTCTGGAACTCACTTTGTAGACCAGAGTATTGCCACCACTGTGTGTGTGTGTGTGTGTGTGTGTGTGTGTGTGTGTGTGTACAAGTGTGCATATGTGTGTGTGTGCGTGCGTGCAAAGGTGACATGCATGTGTGAGTATGTATATGCCATGTTACTGTAGGTGCCCAAGGAGGCCTGAAGAGATGGTTATGAGCTGCCATTTTTAGGTGCTAGGAACTGAGCTTGGCCTTCTGGAAAAGCAGTGAGTACTCTTAGCCTGAAGAGTCATCTGAGCTGTAGAATCCCTTTAAAGAATCACCAAATGGGCCAGGCTCAAGGAAGATAATCTCCTTCTGCGAAGTTGGTTCTTTTGAGTAGCACATCTAATCACCAGAACATAGTCCATCACAGTTATAAAACCAGAAGTCACACAAGACTCTGTGAGACCTGAGCAGAAAACTCCAGCTGCTCAGGGATGATTCACTACTCTCTGTTTTCTGGCTTCCTGGTCAGTCTTGGCCCGGTTCTGTGTTTTCTCATCTTTGTGTATACATAGCTTTGTTTTTTTGTGATAGTATCTCATGTGGTCCAGTCTTGTCTCAGACTCTTGATCCTCCTATCTCCCAACTGCTGGGGTTATAGGCATGTGCTGCCACACATACATGTGTCTTATGTACAGATGCTGCCAGACGTGCATCTTATGTAGGCATGTGCTGACTTGCAAGTGCACATCTTACTGTTCAGCAGATGCCTTAGCTCTCTTGCTCACAGCACAGAAGATCACATTAGGCAGTCAGAGCATAGAGAGAAGCCAGGAGCCGCCCTAGTTGGAAACACAGCAGAAATTCACCTTAGCTTCAGTCTGCTTTTTATTTTACTTCTCTATTAAATTATTATTTTTTACCTATTGTGTGTGTTTGAGTGTGGCCACTTGCTGTTTGTGTGGAGGTCAGGACAACTTTGGGGAGTTGGGAAGTGCTTGCCTTTCTCTTTGGGAAGCAATTTTCCCCCCTGAGCCATCTGGCCAGCTCTGTTAGCTTCTTCTTGTTTACTCTAGTGTCTAACTAGGCAGCAGCAGCAGTGTGTGGGATAGCTTTCAGGATGGGAAGGGCCCTAAACTCAAGAGCTAGTTTTCTTTCCATTAGAACTGTTGCATCATTATGACCTTTTCTCCCCGCTTCTTTTGAGCAGAAAATGCTTAGCACAGCTTGCAAGAAATACACATGTATAAAACTCCAGCTTTCTGGTTGGACACAGAAGATACTGGAGTTTCAGTAAATTACTTGTAAGATTACAGAGTATGCGGAGTTTGGAAGTACTGTTAGGTTTCATATGCTGTTCAGCTTATTCCTTGGCTGTGCGGATGAGGACCTGTGCCTTCAGTCTCAGACTGGCTGGTATGTGCACATGTGCAAGTGGCTCTACAGAAGCCCTGAAGGTGTTGGAGCTGTAACTGACTGAGAAGGCTCATTGGAATGCCCCAGATAAAAAGGCAGGCCTCTTTATTGGATGGGTACACAGCGCAGCATTTCGTTACTAATAGGATGTCTGAGGTGCAGTTCAGAAGCACTTGGTGTAGAAAAAACTAAGAAAATTCCAAGTTGTATGGACAGTGCCAGTCATCAAAAGGAATGCTGAGGTGATGCAGGTGTCACAGAGACAGAATATGTAAAGGAAGAAAGTCTCAGCTGAGAAACTGAAGCGGAAACTGTGATGATACTCTCTTGTGATCGTATCCTTGGGAGATGAGGCAGGATGATACCCAGGCCTGGGCCATGGCCTAACATCTCTCCAAAACAAACAAAACCTGAATCAAGAAGCTAAGAGGCATGGTGGCTCTTGTCTAAAACCCTAGTACTTGGGAGTTAGAGGCAAGAAAATCGAGAGTTGAAGGTCATCTAATACATAGTGAGTTGAATTCTAGGCTACCCTGGAATATTGGAAACTCTGTCTCAAAACACCAAAACAAGCTAAGAATCCCAAACCTAAAGAGTGCAATATATTAAAATATATAAATTAAAATAATTTGGTTGCAGAATGGCGTCAAGAAGGAAAATGTTAGTGAACTTAAAGATTATTCAGTACACTTTGCTGATTTTGAACAGCAGAGGAGAACAAAGAGTGGCAGGCAGAGTGCTGTGGATTTTAAGGGCCGTGAGGCAGTCCAGAAGGTTGGACAGAATTGTAGGCTGGGTCTCAGAAAGAGAAGAAAAAGGTACAATTCAGAAACACCACATTACCTAAAGAAGTAACCACAGGAAACCTTTCATATTGGCTAAGGATCTCAGCATACAGATTCAAGAAGCTGGCTGTGGTACCCAAACCTGACCCAGGCATATTCTGTAGTCACAATACCTTCTAGCCTTGTGATGTGGGTTTCAGCACTCCTAATCCATTAGAGTATATGTAAGTAGAAATGTTTTGAAGCTCCTCCTTTATCTTCCTCCTTTACTGTCTGGGACACTGAATACTTTAAGTGGTGAGTTTACACATGTAACATAGCCATCATCAACACCGCCTGCCTGGGTAGTTTTCCTCTCTAAGTCAGAGCAAAACTGCCCCTCGACAGATCGTGATGTAACAAATTAGCATTTGGTCTCTGGCACAGAGCTTACAAAGCCTGTGCCATTTCCTAAATGATGGGAGAATCCTAGTTAGGGCAAGCCAGTTGGGCAGTATGGGGGTAGGATATCATGTAGCACAGGCTGGCCTTGAACTCTCTCTCTCTCTTCCCGTTGCCACATCTCAAGTGTTGGGATCATGAGAGCACCACTATATCTGGCTGGAGCATCTTTCAGTACAAAATTTGACCTAGTCCCTAGTTCTGAGAGAGAATTTCCAAACCCTTGGTGTCTGTGTAGTGGTTGGAGAGTTTCATCTTGTTCTGTTGAATTTGTTTTTAAATTAATGAGTTTACCAGTAGCTAAAAAGCCCCTAACCCTACATAGCTCCAGGGTAAGGCTGATTATCAGAGATACCACTAATGTGTATGAATAGCGGGCTAAATCTTGGTCTAACTTGATGTCCACAAGATTAGGCAAGAGACTAGAGAACAACTTAATGACCAGTGGCCAGCGATGAATTATTCATGGCTACTTTGGACTCTTAATGTTCTCTAACAAAGGGGGATGTGGAGATGGTACAGCAGTTAGGAGTAGTAGTTGCTCTTTTGGAGGACCCAGGTTTGGTTCCCAGACCCCACATGGCAGCTCTGTTAACTGCATTCTAGGAGATCCAGGGCCGGCTTACAACCCTATATAACTCTAATTCCAGGGGATCTGGTGCCCTCTTTTGGCCTCTGCAAACATCAGACATTCATACAGTGTGCTTGCATACATACAAGGGAAAACACTCATGCACATAAATTCAAACAACAAACAAACCTATGGTGGCTGGAGAGATGGCTCAGTGGTTAAGAGAACTGCCTGCAGTTCCAGAGGACCTGGGTTCTATTTCCAGCACCTAGATAGCAGCTAATAACCACTTGTGACTCTAATTCTGGGGGGTACACAGACATATACACAGGCAGAACATCTGTACACACAAAATTTAATTTAACTTAAAAACAACAACAAAAATTCTTAACTAGTAGTTCGTGTGGACTCTGGGTTAGTCGCTCCATCGTTGGGCTGTTCATCCCTGTCGTTGTTAATAGCTACTAAAGTAAACCAGCGGTCTTGCTTCCCGTAGCTCGTGAACCACTACACTGAATTACTGGATTTGGAGGCAGGGTTGTAGAATCCCCTCATTTCATTTCTAATTGATCAGAAGTATTGAGGAGACCTGGAACTTGAACCCTGCAACTGAAGTGGGGAGATGGCTTGTGACCTAAGAGTATAGTCAGTGTCCACGCTGGACTGACTGTAGGGTCAGTCAAACCCCCATGTATTTGGTCCCCGAATCCTGTAGAGGAGATGAGTCCTCCTTTAGATAAGTGATGAGGAATACAGAGCGATGTACTTTACAATAGAGTGGAACTCCCCCTTCATGCTACTGATCTCTTTTTGTGTCTGATACCTAAAGGCAAAAAGTAGTGGATTTTGGCCAGAGTGTGGAACAAGAATGAAATTAAGGTGTTGATGTGAAAAAGGTTGAAATCTTGCCCAACACATTTTTAACTGGTGAGTATAGGAATGCAGTGTGTGTTGGCTTGACACCTCCCTGGTGCCGTACCGCAGCCAGTCCTTTGCATGACAAAGCCTATTTCTCTTCTTTCTAATACTTTAGGGCTGGTGAGAAAGTGTCTCAACGTAATTACAGTGAGATATTAAAACATGACTGTAGGGTGCATGATGACACTTGAAAATTCTTAAGTTTTGAAAATACTGAAAGAGCTTAGACATTAGGAACAGGGACAGTATTTTTTGTTTGTTTTTGTATTTAAAAACAAAAACAGTTTCATGTGTTCTTCCAAAAAAGAAAAACCTTTGTTACAGTTACAGAATTCTAAATTCAGAAAATAAAGTTTTCATCGCTTTGTTAGGTAAACCATTTAAAATACCTACTTATCTTTAACGTTTTCAACTTTAATTATTTTAACTAGTTACCAGAATCCTCAAGCAGAAATGACTTCCTCTTAAATAATTCATAATAGGACTATTAAATAATGCTCTTTTATTCTGTCCAGCAGATTTCTGTAGGGTGTACAGGTCTTTATTGTAACCAAGCCCAAGTTAGACTAGCTCCTTGTTATTCTTTCTTAGGTCACACTGGTCTCTGACTATTCACAGCTAGCAAAGGGCATCTCGAGACAATGCACTTGAGTCTTTGGGGCTTTATAAGCTGTGTCATCCATAATACCCACAGTGCCACTCCACTCCCTGTGTCTAAGGCTCAGCAGAAGTTTGTTGGTGTTAGTTGCCTAGAATTTGCCTTAAAGACCAGGCTGAATTCACAGAGATCCTCCTGCATCTGTCTTCTGTGTGTTGAGATTACAGGCGTTCTGTTTTGTTTGGGTTTTAAGCTATTATTAAGTAATATTTATTCACCACATATGTGGTGGACTTGTTTTAATTTCTTAGTGATCGTTCAAACAACAGAACATGGTATGGTTGTAAAGCTCAGCTTCTCTTTTATCAACAAAACCTTGGAAAGTGTTCATTTTTAAAGTTATAATTTACTGAATATATTATATTTCTGAATTAAGTTCCGTATATAGGAGGTAACAAGTACATATAATTTTAAGGACACCGGAGTAAGAAGCACCATGTTTATAATAAATCCCCACATGACCAATTCAGAATGTATTCCATGTGCTTTACTCGTGATTTATCTAGTCAAATTTCAAAAATAGTTAGTAGGAATCCCATGCTCTTTTGTATAATGTACACAGTAAGTTTTGACTTTTTAAAACATAATGAGGTTATTCAAGTTACAAATAACAAAAGTCTTGGTAGGTGTGGGGATTTAGCTCAGTTGGTAGAGAGCTTTCCTCCCATGCACAAAGCTGGGTTCAATTCCCAGCACTGCATAGCTAGGTATGATGGAGCACACGTGTGATCCTATCACCTGGGACGTGGGGACAAGAAGGTCATGCTTATGTGTATAACAACATCAAGACAGTCTGAGCTATATGAGATGCTATCTTTAAAGAAAATGTATACATACATTTCACGTGTGTGTATGTGATCAATTGCCTGGTGTTTATATACACCCATTAGACAAAACAAAGGGAAAACTTAGTTATGGTATTAATAATGTTATAAATAAATCTTTTATGAGCTGGCAGTTGATGATACTATTGATGAAAAAAGTATGTTTAGTGAATCATTGCGAAGCAGATGCATTGCGTGATATAGTAAGTGAATTAGTGCAGTGTGTAAAGCCATGTCTTTCACTGGGTAGATTTATAAAGTATGGTTGGCAGTGCAGTTGAACAGAATCATTCTTGGAGACCCCAGCCTGATCTAGGCAACGGCACTTGGCCATGTGGTAGTTTTATTTTATTTGAATTTTCCAAACAAACATATCATGTGTTGTTTTGAAATTGTGTGTGTGTGTGTGTGTGTGTGTGTGTGTGTGTGTGTGTGTGTGTGTGCGTGCGCGCGCGCGCACACGCATACATGAACTGGCCTAAAGCTGAGCTTAGGGTAGAATTAGGTGGAAAACACTCTGCTCTGCTGGGCTGTAGTAGAGCATGCCTATGGTCCCAGCACTTGGGAGGAGACAGGAGATTCACGAGCTCAAAAAAACCATAAAGAGGTCTGGAGAGATAGTTCAGTGGTTAGGGAACTGGCTTGTAGAGGACCTGGGTTCAGTTCCCAGCATCCACATAGAAGATGACACAATCTTAAGCTCCAATTCTAGGGATCTGACACCTCACACATGGTGCATACATGCAGGCCAAATACTCCTAAGCATTAAAATAAAACAAATAAATAATGAAAGGTCTAATTTAAAAAGTGAGTAATTAAGGAAATAAAGATCTTGTGAGTTCAGGGAAGAGTTAAAGTCTTCCCTGGGCACAAAGTTCCTATGCAGGATTATAGTGACAGATGACCCATAGTACCCATCCTTTATGCCTTTATGGAGATGTTCGGTGTCCATGAAAGCCATGAAAACATCTGATTTTCAGGCTTCAAGCTCTGCTCGCCCATTCCAGCCTACCACTCCTCTATGACTTACTCTATTAACAGTTGTACGTCTCCGTTTGTTAAAGATCAGATGTATATTAGGTACATAATTGCATTCTGTATATGTGTCTGTCTGTATGTCTCTCTGTGTGTGTGTGCACGTAAGTGTGTGTGTGTGCGCGCGCGCGCGTGTGTGCATACACAAGTGCAGGCCAGAAGTCAAGCATGTTCCTCAGGAAAAAATTACATCTAAAAATATCCTTCCTTCCTTCCTTCCTTCCTTCCTTCCTTCCTTCCTTCCTTCCTTCCTTCCTTCCTTCCTTCCTTCCTTCTGTCCTTCCGTCCTTCCATCCTTCCATCCATCCATTGTGTGCTTGCACATACATATTTGAAGACCAAATGACAACCTGTGGGGATTGTTTCTCCTTCCACTGTGTGGTCTTAGGGGTCAGGA
The DNA here is from genome assembly GCA_028551405.1 of Uromys caudimaculatus. Taxonomy (NCBI): domain Eukaryota; kingdom Metazoa; phylum Chordata; class Mammalia; order Rodentia; family Muridae; genus Uromys; species Uromys caudimaculatus. The sequence goes on from CM052706.1 coordinate 23,033,464, forward strand.
GTGGTAGCAAAGTGCAGAACCACTAATTAATTACACTGGTCCTAAATAAGGTTTTCAGTTTAAAAAGTCTTTAGCCATTGTAAATGCTTCCTAGAATATTAATCTAGAAATATTTAAAAGATAACAAAAGCAAAATCAAAGGTCATTTAGGGATTGACAGTAACTAAAATTCCCGGTGTCTAACTACAAATGACTTTTATCCATGTTCTTTCCAGAACATGGGCACAGTGCAAATATGCTTTTAATAGTAGTTGAGTAATTCCATTGTTCATTTAAGACCCTGCTGTAGATATATTTTAATTGATTTCTGATGGATTGAAAGTGAAAGACAAAGGTGTCTAATTGGATGCTGATGCTATTCTTAGTGTGCTAGAAAACACCAGTGGTTATGGAAGGAAGGCTGAGTTTGGTGTGGAAGACGCCTGCCTGCCGATAAGCTTGGGCGGGGGAGAGAGTTTCTATGGGATGGAACCGAGGAGCCATGGCAGAGTGTCTGGGGAGCTGGGAACAAGGTGGACCAGCCTTCGAATGGCCAGCCTGGAATATGTGACAACCTACTGTAGCAAATAATAGTAATATAAATGTGTTCAGCAAATTAATACTTTATCCTAGCTAGTTCCCCAGTAATGACACAGAAAGACCAAGATTTATTTAATCAAACTTTACTGTGCAATACCTGGGCAGTCATTGATTTATTTTAGTCCTCTAGGATAATTGGGCTACCTCCTAGACAAAATCCTTGAGACACTTGCATTTTAGTATTGTTTCAGGTTTTCTGAGATAGAGTCTCAACATTTTCTACCCTGGTCTCAAACTTGCTGTGTAGCCGAGGTTGGCCTTGAAATCTCTTCTCCATGGAGACCACTGTTGTTTTGACCAGTATTTGCTGTTGTCTCTACTCCACTTACTAAGGGAAAACCAGATTACCTCAGCATTGTGTAGAGAGTGGCCACCTGTAGGCGACCATCTAACTGCTGTTGTGTGACTCTCCCGTGTTCTCATTGTCCTTGAGCGGGATGCCTCCGGTGTGCAGTACTTAAGATTGTCTTCTTCCCCCATCACAGGTTCACGTCAGAGCTGGGCTTTTTCACGGAACCGAGCTCCTATGTAAAACTGTTGTAAGCTCAGAGATATCAGGAAAGAACGACCATATTTGGAATGAACAACTGGAATTTGATATTAATATTTGCGACTTACCAAGAATGGCTCGATTATGTTTTGCTGTTTATGCAGTTTTGGATAAAGTAAAAACGAAGAAATCAACAAAAACTATTAATCCCTCTAAATATCAGACCATCAGGAAAGCTGGGAAAGTGGTAATGAAATAATAACTTCAGAAAATTATTTATATACTGGGACATTTAAGGCTCTGGAATAATTGAATAACAGAAGTTAAATTATTTCATGTGGCTTGCACCCTAAGAACTGATTTCAAGAAGATAATGAGTTTCCATGTTCATGTCTTTTTTATGTTCTTTTCTCAAATCTATTTGAAAAGATTTCATGATACAGATGCATAAAACCTTAGGGTGACCCTGTAGCTCAGGCTGGCCTTGAATCCACTATGACACTCCTGCCTTAGCCTCTGCATGATGGGACTAGCAGGTATGAACCACTGTACATGGAAAGTAAAGACATTTTTAAAATAGCTGGTCCACAGTACCTTAATCAAAATTCTCAGTACTGTATATATTTGAAAATTAAGATTTTGTTTTTTAAGTGTTAGGAAGCTCATAGATTATACCTCACTCAGCACACCTGATGTGACTTTACAACACAAAAGCATGACTGACATCAGTTTTAAAGGTGAAAAATCAGGCCTTCTCCTTAGTGTTAGGTAATCTCTGCTCCCTTTAACTTTCAGGGTTCCTTGTCACGTGGCCATCTTCCATGCGTGCACGTGCTCTCTCTCTCTCTCTCTCTCTCTCTCTCTCTCTCTCTCTCTCTCTCTCTCTCTCTCTCACACACACACACACACACACACACCCACACACACCCAGAGGCGTGCACACACATATATTACATGTATTTCTTATGCTAAAGACAGGGTCTTTCTGTGTAGTTCAGGCTGCTCCGAGAGTCACTAGAACTCTCAGCCCCCTCACCTCTCTCTCTCCTGAGGAAGAGTATGTGCCACCAGAGTTGTCTCAGAAATGGCAGTGGTTTTGTTCTGTTTGTTTTTCCATTGCTGTGACTTGCCAGGGCCTCCTTTGTGCTCTGGGTTACCACTGACCGAGTCCTAGCCTCTCCATTTCATGTTACTAGTCAAATGATTTAACCTCCCCCCCATGCTTGCCCGTGTGCTCTCTCCCTCCCCTGCCTGACCCTTCTTCACTCCCTCCCTCCCCCACCCAGATAGGGTCTCTCATAGCCCAGACTAGCCCATCAGTTGTAGCCAAAGTTGACCGTGAACTCTTATTACTCTTCCTGTCTTGTCATCCTTGCTTGCGTAGTGAGTTTGAGACTAGCCTGGTCTACAACACCACTTAAGATGGGAAGGAAGATCTGGGGACATAAGCACTCTCTCTGCTTATTATGATATATCCTTCTAAAAATACATTTTAATGCCTCAGACATTGTAGAAGGGCTGGTTCCTTTGTGGGTTTTCTTATCTTGATAATAAAATTCTCAAAGGTTTAAAAATCTGTTTAAATATATATATATAAGTATATATATTTAAAGACTGTGACCCTGGCCATAAGCAGGCTATTTAGCGAAGGATGACCTTGAACTCCCAATTTTCCTGCTTTCATTCCTGAGGTCTGGCATTATAGGTGTGAGCCACTCCACCAGTTTTATGAAGTGTTGGGAATCCAGCTGAGGGCATCCTACTTGCTAGACAAGTACTCTAAATCTTTTTTAAAAAGTTTTGGCGCGCTGTTTGAATGCCTTCATTAGAGTCCTACTGCACAGTGGCACTTTTGTTGGTGTCTCTCCGTAGAGCTTGCTGTGCTACAGTTAAAGGCCACTGCATCTGGCTTTTTCTTTTATTTAATGTATTTGAGTACTGTATCTGCATGTATCCCTGCTTGCTAGAAGAGGGCATCAGAACTCATTACAGATGGTTGTGAGCCACTTTGTGGTTGCTGGGAATTGAACTCAGGACCTCTGGAAGAGCAGACAGTGCTCTTAACCTCTGAGCCATCTCTCCAGGCCCTGTGCCCCACTTTTAAAAAAACAAACAAGCAGATCTCATTCTGTAGAGCAGGCTGTTTTTTATAGCCTGCTGTGTAGCTCAGGCTGGCCTCAAACTCACAGCAGTTGTCCCTCCTTGGCTTCCTGAGCTATGCAGGTGTGAGCCACCACCCATGAGAAGTGCCCCTCTCTTAGCAATGTAATTCCTGCAGTATCCAGAGGCATTTCCTCCTCTCATGCTAGGATCTACTGTACCACTCACCTTGAATTAATCATTAAAAACTCCCCCTCAGTTTCAGAAAGAAGTTTTTCTGTTTGGTGTGCATACTGTTTAATTGTGGTATATTAATTGACCTGTAGAATTGTTCTTAAAAGTTATAAAGATACTGAAATGGCTACTATATATTGTTTTCAATTTGCATGAATTTTTGGAAATTACCTAGAACATCAGAAATTTCTAGTACTTACATTGAAACGGGGCATGGGTTCTGTAATTCATTGAAGTCCATTATGGGTTTATTTATGCAATGCCATTTTCAACAGCATTATCCTGTTGCATGGGTAAATACCATGGTTTTTGACTTCAAAGGACAGCTGAGGTCTGGAGATGTAATATTGCACAGCTGGTCTTCGTTTCCTGGTAAGATTTACTTTTATTATTGTTATTATTTCATTTCCAATACAGGGTTTCTCTGTGTAGCCCTGGCTGTCCTAGAACCCTTTAGACCAGGCTGGCCTCCAACTCAAGAGATCCACCTGCTGGGATTAAAGGTGTGTGCCATCAACATTGGCTAAGATTTGCATTCTAATGGCAGTGCCTAGTCCTGGTGAGCAGCTAGTGTCTTACTGGTGCACCAGACAGTGCTTCTCAGGAAAAAAAAAAACAAAAAACTGTCTTGGTTATTCATTCTCTCTTTTGTTGTTTTGGTTTGCTTTTTTTGTGGCAAGGTCTCTCTATGTGGCTGACTTGAAACTCACTATTTTGATCAAGCTGGCCTTGAACTCACATTGAGATCCACTTGCCTCTGCATCCAGAATCTTGCAATTAATAGCCTGTGTCACCATGCCTACCTGTTATTTACACTCAAATTGACTTATACGGAGTATTTTGCTATAGATATGAAATTCTTGTGTGTAATACTTATGTATATTATATATAATACATATTATATATTATATATTTTACATTATATAATTATATAAATTATATTAACATAATACGTTATATATACATACATATGTGTGTATATATATATAATTTTAATGAGAGCAGTCCTGTTTTAAACATTTTATTTCTGTAGGTGTTAAAGGAAACCTCCTAAGCAGCAGTGTCTTCTTTATAGCAGGCTTTATTGTTTATAGTTGTCCTGACTGCTGCCTGAGCACTCTGCACAGATAGAAAACAGTAAGCGTTTATTCTCCAGTTAGATATAGCTTGATGATCAAGAGAGATGAAGTCCTTCTCATGTGCCTAAAGGCTTACTGATACAGTTCGCTAAACTCGCTTAGGTGACACAACCTTTAGAACATTTTCATAAAAGAAAACTAATTCCAGACTTTTTTTTTTAAAGTTCAGTTCCAAAAACATTTTCTTAATTATCCAAATAAAAATCCAGATTCTTTGCATGTTTTAGATGAGCTAGAAGAAATGCTGAATCCCATGGGGACCGTGCAGACGAACCCGTATGCTGAGAATGCTACTGCCTTGCATATTAAGTTTCCAGAGAATAAGAAGCAGCCTTATTATTACCCCCCCTTCGATAAGGTAAGCTAATTAAAGGGACATGATGCACAAAGGACTTGCATTATTCCTTGGTGTAAATGTTCTCTTTCAAAACTATTCATGCACAGCGAGATCTAGTGGAAGGCTGTGTGTGCTACCTGGCAGTCGGGGTGTGCTTATCACTGACCAAGTGAAACATGGCATCTCTGAGTTCAGGAGCTGTGTTGGTAGAGAGATTTAATTGTTTGAGTTCTTTTCTGAGGTGAAGAGTCTCTGAGGTATGCTCGCACTAACCGTGAATGTGCAGTGCGTTGTATAAAATGCCTGCATGCCTATTCAGAGGTGTGGACACAAGAAGGAAGAGGTGTTTCCTGCCGAGTATTACTACTGTCAGGACTTTGAGGGCAGTGGCTCTTGAGACAGTGTCCCACTCTAGCCAGCATGGCCTCGAACTCACTGTGTAGTTCACATTTAGCCTTGAGTCTGTGACAGTCTTCCTGCCTCCACCTTCCAAGAGTTAGGACTACAGGTGTAAGGAAGGCATCATACCTGGCAGTGACTCGAGTAGAACCTGTGGCAAGGATTTCTGTGGCAAAATGCTTCCTTAGTATATAAGCTGCACGCATGTTTCTGAAATGAGACTGTTTGGTGGTGGCTGAAGCAGGACTGAAATGATTTAGTTTATATACTAAGAAAGCTGGGGTGTCATATTCTCCCTTCCCACTACGGCTAGAGGAGGAGCCTAGGTCTTTGAGGTGCACTGAGCAGCATCCTCAGGCCTTTCCTAATGTTCTTTTCGTGTTATCTTGTTTGTAACTTTATATGTATGAGTATGTGCCCGTGAATATGAATGTGCCTGGTGTACGGGGAGGTCTGAAGATGGCGTCAGATTCCCTGAACCTAGCATTACAGACTGTTAGGAGCTGCCATGTAGGTGCTGGGAACTGCACCTGGGTCCTCTGGAAGAGCAAGTGCTCCTAACCACTGAGCAATATATCTTTCCAGCCTCTAAAATGTTTTGATTTTTAGGTGTGACATTCCTTTCTCTCCTTGATATGATTGGTATTGATTTTAATACAGAAATCTTTGGTCAAATCCCTAAAACACACACAAGCGATTTCTTGACCCAAGTGAGAAAAGGCTACATTTAAAGTACTAAATGCTATTTAAATTAATCCACTTACAAACTCAGTTCATTTTCATGCTGAGCACTATCAGACTTGTATAAAGAGACTTTATATGTTGTAGCAGTTGGGGAGCTAATGATATTGAGCCGTAGAACCTCACACACGCTAAGCAGAACTCATAAAAACAGAGCTACGTACTCAGTCAATCCCAGAGATAGTTTTTATGCAAATTTAGTTTATGCAGTTCAGTGCTGCTTTATTTATTTGTACTTTATTAGTTGTATCCACCCGAAGACCAATTTATCATTATAAGGTCTTTAAGAGTGCTTTTTAGCCGGGCGTTGGTGGTACACCCCTTTAATTCCAGCCCTTGGGAGACAGAGGCAGGTGGATCTCTGAGTTTGAGGCCAGCCTGGTCTATGGAGTGAGTTTCAGGGCAGCCAGGGCTACAAAGAGAAACCCTGTCTCGAAAAACAAAAACAAAAAAGTTTTTCTGTCCAGTATGGTGTCTCACATCTATAATCCCAGTACTGGCGATACTGCAGCAGGAGAATTGTGATTTCCAAATCTCCCTGAGCTATATAAAGTGGTTCTCTTTTAAAAACGTAAAAAATAAAAAGAGCTGTGGATGCAGCATAGTGGTAGAGTGTGTGCCCAGTATATGCAAGGTCCTGGGTTCAAGCACCAGTCTGTTAAGTAAATGAATTAAAAATAAGATTAAAATACTATTCTGACTGGTAATTTAAAGCCAAAGGAAGAGCTGTGCTTCTTAAACCAACTGCTGTGTTAAGAACTTGCCAATTTTATAAACACTGAGTGGGGAACCTACAAGTGATGAGTGTGACCCACGTCTGTGCTCCCGAAGCTATCCTTCGATAGGCGCTCATTCACAAGCCACTGCTTTGTGGGCTGTACTCCACAGTCTTCTCTGGGGACTGTTGTCAGCTATGGGGTGTGTTCAGTGATCACAGGGTACTGGCAATCAAAGTAGATGTCTCTAACATACTATGTAAATACTTTGCATTTATCTAATTTTAGAGAAGCCGAACTTCTTTACATGAATAATTTCGCTGTTGCTCTGTCATCCTTGAAACTCGTCTCTCAGCCCCCCAGCCTCTGCCTTGAGTCCTGAGACTGTAGGTGTGAGCAAGTCCTCCACTGCAGAGCTATATCCCTGGCCCTACCCTGTTTTCTTTGAATCAGGCCTCACCATGTTGCTCTTTCTAGCCTCCATTTAAAATTTCTTTTGTGTCGAGTTGCCTGGTAAGCTTTGATTGGTCCTTCTGACTCAGTGAGAGTTTTTTGATGATTACAAATAAGTCATACAATGTAGAAGGCAGAAGCTTCTATAGTCCCATGTTACTTGGCACTGCCACTGTCCTATTTATCTTCTGTTTTACAAGGCAATTTTATGACCATTGCTTAATAGTAGTGACTACTACTCTCACATGACCTTAGAAACCACCCTGTTGAGTAGGCTGCGAATCAGCACCTTGTGCAGTAGGCTGGGAATGGCCACTTTTAACACAGAGTCTAGTCACTGGCTGGGACTTGTGAGTCTTTCCTGTCTCCTCACATTGGTAGGTTCCAGTCTTGTAGAACAGGAGCCCTCTCTGTGAACTGAGGGAACTGAGAGCTGCTTTTCGGCATCCACTGTGTCAGTGCTTCTGCAGGATTTTTACTGCAGCGCTGTGTGCAGCGCCCAGGGCTAGGAGCCGCTTTACACCGAGCTGCAGCTCCACCAAGCAGCTCACCGGTTAGCGTCTGCTTTGTTGTTTCCCTCCTCTCCTGCTAGCTCGCTTTCTGCCATTCTTCCTTTCACTTCACTGCATCCCTCAGTAGACTGGGCGCACACTTGCTGTAGATGTGGGTCTTCCAGGACCTCGCACATACGAGGCAAATGCTTTCCTCTTGACTTCCACGTACCTCAACCCTTGATAGCTGTTAGCTGTCAAAATATCAAATGTAGCAAGGCTTGCTTGTCAGCAACTTCTTTGTTTTTTTGTTTTTGTTTTTTTCCCCTTCTTGCTCTGGCCCCGCTCGTTCCGGCCCAAAGATTATTTATTTATTATAAGTAAGTATACTGTAGCTGTCTTCAGACACACCAGAAGAGGGCATCAGATCTCGTTACAACTGGGTATGAGCCACCATGTGGTTGCTGGGAATTGAACTCAGGACCTCCAGAAGAGTAGTCAGTGCTCTTAACCGCTGAGCCATCTCTCCAGCTCCCATGAGCAACTTTTTAAAAAACTTTTTACTGATTCTTTGTGAGTTTCACAGCATGCACCCTAGTTCACTCATCCCCCACCCCTGTCTGTCTGCCCTTGCAACCTTCCCCTGCCCACCAAAGGGGAACAAACACACAAAAGGACAAGCAAAGCATGGGCAACACCCTGGAAGCTATAGTGTGTCGCAGTGGGTCCCACACATCTTTACCTGTAAATGTTCACTGCAGTGAGTCGTTGGTCTGGCCAAGACCTCTGGCTTCTGATAGGTTATCAATACCTAGTCCTCACCAGGACTCTTCTTGGCTATCCTATTGTTGCCCTGTGTCATGGGGATCCTGCAGCTTTGGTCAGCAAGGCTGGCCTTCATGTGCTCCAGCACTTCATAAATGAGATAGGTGTTGGGGTAGACCAACTCAAAGCCCAGGATCTAGGCGTGGGTGGTAGCTGAGTTGGTCAGCTCACCAGCTCTCCTAGGGTGAACTCTCCAGCCTGGCCCTGGGTACCTCACCCAGTGCCATAACCAGCCAGAACCAGGGTCAGCTCTCCCTTTCTCAGCTCTCACGCTCTCCAGCTGGCTCACCTGCACGCACATCACCAGAGCCAGCCCCACTGCTTCGCCCAGGTGTGTTCAGGGCCTTTTCTCCTAAGTGCTGCTGCCAGCCACTCAACAGGCAGAGCCAGGTCATCTGCTCTCATGACCCCAGGGCCAGCTCTCCAAGCTCCCACTGGTGGTGAGAGGCGGGTGAGGGGTGGGGGAGACACACACCACCTCCGTTCCCACGCCACCCCATGGCAGATGAGTGGCTGTCAGAATCAACTCTCATAGCTTACCCAAGGCCCTGTTACCAGGGCCAGCTCCACTGTGCTGCCCAGGTGGCTGCCAGACCAGGGACTTCTGCACGTCTCTAGCGGTAATATGAACCATGGATATCAACACAGACCCAGACATGGCCCTCAGGTGACAGTACTGGCTGGGACTTCACCATGGCCTCAGGTGGCTGGGCTGGCTACTCACAACAGGCTGTTCCTTTCTACCCTCCTGTCTCCAGTTCTAGCTCTCTTCATAATGTTCTCCTTCTATTCCTCTCCCATCTGTCCATACACACTTGCACATTGTAGTTGCTCCCACTGTGGGCAGGCCTCATGGCTGGTGGGGCTCTGGGTGTCCTCTGCCCACTCCATGGCCAGAGGGCCTCCGTGCATACAGCGTGCCCATGCCATGTGGCTGCAGGCTGGTCTCTGGATGTTCTCCTTCACCCACCAGGTGGGCCTCTGTGTCTTCTACCTGCTCAGGTGCTGGACAGTAGGTGGGTCTCTCCCTTGGAACCCTTCAACAATTTTTAAGATTATTTTTATTTTATGTGTGGAGTCTTTTTGCTGACACGTATTTGTGAACCATATGCCTGCAGTTCTCAGGGAGGTCAAAAGGTAACATCTGATTCCCTGAAGCTGCATTTACAGGTGATTGCGAGCCACCATTTGGGTTCTGGGAAGCAAATCCAGGGCTTCTGGAAGAGCAGCTAGTACTCTTAACCACTGTGCCATCACTTCAGCCCCACCCTAGTAACTCTTACTTATCTAGGAGCAGTCTGTGAGAGAGCGAGTGAGTGAGCGAGCGGGCGGGCGCCTTTCTCTGCAGTCCTCTCAGTGACGCCATTGTTTCCCTGTTGGGGGGGGGGTTGAAGCCCTTGGGGGAACACTGATTTTGGGGGTTGTTTCATTTGTTAATTTTGTTTCTATTTATAAAGGCTTTGAGTGCCAAGCATGTGCAGTCTCTTGTAATCCAAGTGCAAACATAGTTATTAACATTGAAAATTTTACAAATATCAGGACAAATGTAAGCTTTTATTTTTTTCAACAGATCATTGAGAAGGCAGCTGAGATTGCCAGCGGAGACAGTGCTAACGTGTCAGTAAGTGTCAAACTCTGTCTGGGCCTCACCAGAGCTCTGGGTGATGTGAGGCCCTTCGCCTCATCTTTTGTAATGAATGTGTGGGAGACAGTCTGTGTGTGGACAAGTGTGCACATCCCGGTGCTGGCACATGTAACTCAGTGTTGGTGGCTCGTATGGCTTGAATGGGAAGCTCTTTTCTGCATAAGTTCAGGGTGGTGGTCCACAGTAGCTGCTAGTGCACACCGCAGAATCCCAGTGCTGTCTTTGTATCAGTCAGTCAGTTAACTGAGGAGGCTGTATTCTTTCAAGTAGCAAAGAGGAAGAAGAAGGGAAGGCAGAAGGAGGGATGGTCCTTTTGGACTGCTGGAGCAAGGAGAAATGATGTAGGCTGGAGGCTGTTAGCTTGGATCTGCCACCGGAAGATTTCTAACTTAGAGTAGTTGGTGAAATTAGGATTCTAGGTTCTGTGCCCAGCAATTGTGTCATCTATTGATTCTAAACTAAGATTGTCTATCTAGTATTTTTCTTCTTGGCACCATTCAACTGAGCTCCAGGGAAAGGTAACCGTGGCAGATCATGGATTTGCTAGCTGGGGAAATTTGGGAGTGCTCAGCCTCGGGAAGGAGAGATTGATTTCAGAGCTCTGGAGAGGCAGAGCCAGGTTTGGTGGGACAGGCTTTGGCAAAAGGGAAACATGCAGTCTTGGTACTGGGCTGGGAACAGCCCGAGACGGGTGCCTCGCCCGCGGTAGCATGTGTTGGTTTTTACTATTACACGTCACATGTCTTCAGTGAGGGCGTTCTTCCATAGAACAAAGCGGAGACATTGTTTAAGTCTTACTGCTTCCTACAGAGTCCAGTCACTGTGAGATGGTGTCTAGACTGACTAGCTAGCAAGCTACCAGAAGCCACCTACCTGCCCTGTCTTCTCCATGGACGGTTACAGATGCATGCTTGACCTGGCCTTCACAGGGGTCCTAGGGGGTCAAAAGGTCAGGTCTTTGTGTTTGCACACGAAGCATCCCACCACCTCCACTGAGATAGCTTTCAGCTCGGGTTCTTACTTGAACAACACCCTCCCCCATTTTCTTCAGTGTGTGGATTCTTGGTGTCTGTATTCTTAAGTTTTAAACTCTGCTTATCTGCCTGTTCACTGTAATGTATCTTCAGGGTTTAGACTCCTACATATGAAGATTCCCAAGTATTCTGGGACCTGGTAGCTCCCAAGGGTCCAGCACTTTTACTCTTCACTGCTGACAGGATTACTGTCAAAGCATAACACAGGAAGGGGCATGCATGGTCAGCTACAGTGTTCTCTCTTCAGGCAGATACCTTACCCCGAGTCCTAGCTGCCCCTCCCCCACTCTCCCCTTCCTCTTCCTCTTGGACTCTGAGCTGGAGTTCCCTAGAACTGTGCTTAGCACCTCACTGCTCCCTCGTTACCTGCATCTTCTCACTAAGGGTCCCTGTCAGGTTCACGTGCACTTCGTGTTCACACCCCCCACCACATCTTAGACAGACTGGCATCAGATCCATTACCAATAATTGTGAGCCACCATGCGGTTGCTGGGAATTGAACTCAGGGCCTCTGGAAGAACAGTCAGTGCTCTTAACCTCTGAGCCATCTCTTCAGTTCCAATCATAGGGTTTCTAATTTATAGAAATTTTATGCCAAGGCACAAGCCAAGGTCTCTGCTTATTATTTTTATTTTACTGTTTATATTACTGTTTATTTTACTGTTATATGTTTGGGCTATCTTGGAGGGAGTGTTGGAGTGGGGGTTGGTAGAAATCAGGAGATGGTGAGTTGGCTCAGGAGATTAAAGTGCTTGCCACCCCAGCACAACTTTAATCCCAGCCCTTGGGAGGCAGAGGCTCTCGAGCCTGGTCTACCGAGCAAGTTAAAGTAAAAATTTAACTCAAATAATAGTGAATTTATAAGCTATTTAAATGATATTATATATTTATCAAAAAAGCAATAGTGCCATCTAGTGTTTGTACTTGGATTTTTAAAAAAAGAACCTTTATGCAAAGCTTATAACCTATTAATACAGAGCAATGCAAACTGTTTAAAAGGATCCACCTTAATTAATCTTTGTACATAATTTCAGTTGGTAAAGCTCACAGTTATTCAGCCATTGTGTATATATTTGATGAATGGTTGCCTGTGGTTTGCACAGTTAAATTCCATAATGACTATTTTACTTTCTTAAAGAGTCGTGGTGGGAAAAAATTTCTTGCTGTACTGAAAGAAATCTTGGACAGGGACCCCCTGTCTCAGCTGTGTGAGAATGAAATGGACCTCATTTGGACTCTAAGGCAAGACTGCCGAGAAAATTTCCCACAGTCACTGCCAAAACTACTCCTCTCAATCAAGTGGAATAAACTTGAAGATGTTGCTCAGGTGACAGAAAATTCCTTGTTCTTCTCCCATCTCTTCTTTCTCTCCCTCCATTTTCTTTCCCCCGAATAACAAAAAAGCTTTCTCCAGGGGTGTGTGTGTGTGTGTGTGTGTGTGTGTGTGTGTGTATGTATGTGTGTACACATACATCTATATACATTACTCTTTGATTTTGTGTAAAATGTCCTTCCACAGAAGTATTTCCATTTGTTGGATGTTTTTGTTTTCTCTTAAAGATAGGTTCTTACTTGTATAACCTTAGCCTCTCTCAAATGTCTCAGCCTTCAAGTGCTGGGCTTGCAGATACACACCATGATACCCAGCTTGTTGGCTAATTCTCTACAGGAGTGTTTATGAGGTTTTAAACCTCACATATTCTGTGTAACTTCAGAGATCCTGGAATCTGGGTGAGGTGACTAGGTCTTATATTGACAACAACTGGAACAATAGTTTTGGATGATAGTCAGGTCTGCCAGTCTCGTCATAGAACCCCAAGTGGCTTTGTTGTTTTAGGCAGGGTCTTCCTCCGTAACACTGTCTGGCTTAGAACTCATTGTATAGACCACACTGGCCTCACACTCAGTGACATCCATCCATCACTGCTTTCCAAGGGCTGGGTCTAAAGGCATGTGCCACCATGCCTGGCACAGTTGCTTTTGGGAAGCGGAAGGGACATCCTTCCTCACTGCAGTCTAATCAACATAGCTCTGCAGCACTGATCCTGTCCGTGGTACAGGATGCGCAAGAAGCACCCAGCAAGAGATAGCAGCAAATACTAGAGAGCATCAAGTGGTGAGCTTTGGTTTGATGGCCGCAGATCAAACTTTCTTTCCACTCTCAGAACAAGTTTTATTCACAGTTGTCTGTCCTTGTGAGACTCTGCCCTGTAAATGTATCATACTCATAGGAGGGGACTCTACATCTCACAGAGCCATGGCAGAGTTCCTCTTCAGGGGACCTGGGTGTGGCCACAGCTGTATCCTTCACATGCAGCTCCTGCTCTTGCCCAGGGAGTCTTGTCGTCTAATGTCCAGTGAGCATTTGTAATAGGATTTATTAGCCATTAAAAGAATGTGGCACTATTCAGTTCTTGTGAATTACTTACTTTTATTTCTGATTTGAGGAGCTCAACCGTGTTCTGATTAATAAAAAAAATCTGTAAAGTAATAGATTTCTTTAAAAATTCATTTAAAAGCAGATGGGCTTCGTGGTGCACACCTTTAATCACTTAAATCACACTTGAGAGGCAGAGACAGGCTGATCTCTGAGTTAGACTAACCTAGTGTACAGATGGAGTTCCAGGACAGCCAGAGCTGCACAGAGACTCTGCCTCAAAACAGATACATACATACATACATACATACATACATACATACATACATACATACATACAAACTAAACTCTGTAATTTTATATTGAGTTATTGACTGTCTTAGTATATAGGTCTTTACTTCGATTGAGACTTGGCTTATTTATACTTGTTTTGTTCTTAAATTATATGGCGGCTAATCACTGTAGATACCTGCAGTGTCTTACTCTGTTTTCCTTAGGCACATACTAACCTTTTAAACTTATATAGAACATTTCAGGAACTGACAACTTTCGCTAGTCTGCATCTGCCAGAATGTTTGAGGCATCAGTAATTAAATTTTTCCTTTCTTTTGACTCATCTCTGTTCCCATGTGCCAGGGAAGATAAGTTACCTTTGTCTACCAAACTTCTGACTCAGTTTTCATTTTAAACAGCTTCAGGCACTCCTGCAGATTTGGCCCAAACTGCCCCCCAGGGAAGCACTGGAGCTCCTGGATTTCAACTATCCAGACCAGTATGTCCGGGAATACGCTGTAGGCTGCCTGCGACAGATGAGGTATCTCTTTTATAGGACCATCCTGGGGCAAGGAATTACCTGAGTGGGTAAGGAAGAGGGCGGCTCCTTGAATGTTGCATTAGTAAGCCATTTGAACTGTGGTGGCCAGGTCTTGTGGGATCTTAGCGCCCTCTGCTGGCTCCGAAGCACAGACCTTACTGCTGCATGAACAGTTTTTGGTGTAGGTAGGCCACTCTCCCCTTTCACCACAGGCCAGAGTTCTGATATCTTGGCATCCAAGTGCCTGCCCTATGCCAACCCTGGAAGCCAGCATTTCCAAACTGAGCAGCCATGCCTGTGTCGCCTCTTTCCTTCACTGTAGTCTATTAGTTACCCCAAAAAGAAGGGTTAGTGTTCTGTGATGGAGGCACATGTGTTTACTTGTTTTCACATGGGACCTGTCCTTGAACTCACTGTGTAGCCCAGGCTAGCTAGTTCTGAAATTTAGACTGATCCTCATGCTCCAGTCCTGGCCTTTCTTTTAAAGTTAGATGTATTTTAAATAGTTTGATAGGCAGAAGAAACTATGTAACCTCTGTAATAGTCTGAGATGCAAAATCCTATGAATAGGAGAAGCAGGCCCCCCTTCTACTTGTTGTTTCAGATAGCTCTAGGCTTTTATAAGTGGACATGGAGAAACTTTACCACGGAAGCCTGGTGTCCTTATTGACCCCTGGAACCTACCTAGACAGTGAGAGATTCATTCCCCTGCATTGTCCTCCGAACACTGGAACACACACCGCACACACGCCACACACACAACACAAATAATTATGTTCAAGTGGCCATTTGGGGCAGCGGGCATGACTCCTGGAAGATTATATGTGTAATGTCCGGCTGTAACAACGTGGTACAGTGAGTGTAAACATGTGACAAGCCTGGTCCAGGAGACCCACGCACATTAGCCAGCTAGCGTGTGGCAGCTGATAGGGAGGGATCATTTTCTGGCACAGGTGGCTGAAATTCTCTCCCTTTTGTTTCTTTCAGTGATGAAGAACTCTCTCAGTATCTTTTACAATTGGTGCAAGTTTTGAAATATGAGCCTTTTCTTGATTGTGCCCTCTCCAGATTCCTATTAGAAAGAGCCCTTGATAACCGGAGGATCGGGCAGTTCCTGTTCTGGCATCTTAGGTAGGTCTGTCCTATTTCAGTTTGATGCCATTATGTGTGTTAATAACTAATCCAGCGCGATGTAAGACTCTCGGGGGACTAGCCGAAGCTTGGTGGCTTCTGATCCATCTGTAACATTTGCACTGTTTGGTGCCTTCTCTTATTGTTTATACCTAAATTCTGTTTTCATCATTTGGCAAAGTATTTCAGGTAAGTATTCTATGATGCTTTCTGGATTTTTAACTAAAACTAGTAACAACATGCTGTATTGTAATATTTTCTAACAAACTAATTTTCATTTAAAAATATGGATTTAATATTTATACTGTGTGTGTGCTCTGATCAGATCTACCCCATCTCCCCAACTCCTACTGTCACTTTTCCCTCCAACTTCATGTGCTCTGTTTTTAAAAAAATATTTTTATTTTATGAACATTGGTGATTTAGCTGCATGTATATCTGAATGAGAATGTCAGATCCCCTGGAACAGGAGTTACATGCAGTTGTGAGCTGCCATGTGGGTGCTAGAAATTGAACCCAGGACCTCTGGAAGAGTAGTCAGTGCTCTTAACCACTGAGCCATCTCTCTAATCCCCCATGCACTCTTTTTTTTTAAGAGATAAACTATTTTTAAATATATGTTAGCTACGTCATCTTCAATTAAAGAATTGACACTAAGATCTCATAACCATAAAGAGTCTTAACCAGGGTATGACCATCTTACTAGTAATTGCTTGGGATGGACAACTGGTTGGAATCAGAAGGACATTTCATGGCAGAAAAGAGAGGTCAGTGCTTGTTCTCCATGCTCTAAAGTGTTTGATTACAAACCATTTCAATGCTGATTTTCTGCAGGTCAGAGGTGCACACGCCTGCTGTGTCCATACAGTTTGGTGTCATCCTAGAAGCTTACTGTCGCGGAAGCGTAGGGCACATGAAAGTGCTCTCCAAACAGGTACGAGCTTCTGTTTTAATTCAGTTTAGCACACAGTGATCAATTGAGTTTATCAAATGTAATTTCTCCAGACGAATATTTCATTGCCCTGTCAGTAACTTAACCTGATCAATACTTTGTGTGAGTGGACTGAGTCTCATGAAGCTCAGGATGGCCTTGAACTCACTATTTAGTTGAGGAGGCCTTTGAGTGCTGGGACCCACAGCACTTGGTGCGGCGTCTGACTTAAGCTATGCTTGGGAATGGACCCCAGGCTGTGTACCTGACACTCAAGCAGTCTGTCACCGAACTATTTCCCAGCCTTTAGCTTTTAGGAAAATCTGTCAAAATAAGTTTCGGCAAGCTTAGAGTTAAAGCATATCTCACTTTCTGTATTAAGAGGATTCCCTACATTGAAATAGTCTGTATGTATTTCATGATGGACGTGAGGGGGGCAGTCTTCTGCCTCTAGCGTTTTATACTTGACTCTTTTCAGGTAACGTGTTTTTAAAGCTTTGTAACTCTTTAGTATAGTGTTATGCATATAATTCATCATATATATATATATATATATATATATATATATATATATATATATATATATATATATATATATATATATATATATA
>CM052706.1:23051010-23118799 GCA_028551405.1 Uromys caudimaculatus
GATCCCAGGTCTTCTTGCAGCATGGGTGAGCATTCTGTTTCTAAGCTGCAGCCCAGCCCTTTTCTCTTTATGTCACAGTGCACACTCCCATGTGCAGATAGCCACAGATGTTAGAGTATGAAGTCAGGTCCCCTGGAGCAGGTGTTTGTGAGCTGACCAGCCTGAGTGCTGGGAACCAGACTCCAGTCCTCTGCGAACACACTTGACCACTGAGCCATCTCTTCAGGCCCAGTCTCCACCTCACCCCACCTGTTTTAAAAAAAATTCTATTTCGAGTAAGACAAGGTCTCATTGAGTTGCCCAGGTTGGCCTCGAACCGCCAGGACCAGCCATTACTGTTTTCTATGAATTATAAGAGAAAGACTCTGTACCCTTTCCATGTTGGGGTCGGGGTTTAGGGGCGGAAGTCAGAGAGTAACTTGTTAAAATGGTTCTCTCCTTTCACTACATCAGTTCTGGGAATGGAACTCAGATCTCCAGGCTTGGCCACAGGTAGTTTACCTACCGAACTATTCTTCCAGCCCACCATAGTATTCTTGTTATCATTATAAAGTGGTAAAACGACAATTGCTGAAATACTTAAATGTATCTTTTGACTTATGGCCACTTAGGATACTATTCAGGAAAAGAATGTCAACACAGCTAGCAGTGGGTGTAGCATTCCCCAACTGTACCAACATGGAAGCCATTCTCGTTTGAAATAATTCAGAAAGGTCGGTTTGCACAGCCCAGTTTGCATCTGGTTCTCTCATTGCCAATATTTGTGCAGCTCCTGAAGCTGTTAAAAAATGGAGTGCCTGCGGTTTTGACAGATGGCTAACTTGGCAAGCACTGGCCGTTATCCTTAAGCTACATAGAACCATCTTAGTTTTCTATATGAGCAAGATCTCAGCCAGTCTTTGGAAACTATATGCTAGAATCCATACCATTCATATCTGAATGGTTTTCTTGCACAGAAGGCAAATTTTAAAATGAAAACATGATGCAAAATAAGTTCCCTGATAATGGGATTGCAAATCAACCTTCATTATGTGTACTTCATATGGTTGACGTTTTTCTTTATGTGTGTTTGCTATTATTTGTTGTTTCTGGTTTTAATGACATGTAAAGTTCCTTCTGGCTTATGGTTGTTATATTCTCATGAGTTGTATATAATATTATATGGAAGGACCCCCAGTCATTTAGGTGATAACAAGCACTTCTGTGGGGAGAGTAAGGCGGTGTTCTCTGTAATTGCCCTGCCCGGTCAGGAACTTGCTACGGAAGCCAGATTGTTGTTGTCAAACTTGGAGCTGTTCCCCTACCTCTGCTTCCCGAGTACTGGGATCATGGGTGTTCATTACAGCTGGCTAACATGGGTGTTTATTGTTTCCTTACCTGATTGATTGAGTTAGACATGGTCTCACTATAGCCCTGGCTGACCTGAAACTCATTATATGTAGACCAGGCTGGCCTTGAACTCACAGAGGTCCCTCTGCCTCTGACCACGCCTCTCCCCCCCCCCCCCCCCAAACCATGTATACAGTAATTAAAAGCATGCACTACCATGCTTGGCTAAAGTAGCTTTTACAAATGATGGTTTTGATCTAATTGGCCATTGCTATCCTACAAGTCCAAAGGTATTTGTTGTTTGTTGTTTGTTTGTTTGTTTGTTTGAAAGCCAGAGTTTTCCCCAATCTGAGAGATGACTCAGTAGTTATGAGGATTTGTTCAGGTTCAGTTCCCAGGATCCATGTCAGGTGTCACATGACCACCTGTAATTCCAGTTCCAGGGGATCTGGCATGTTCTTCCAGCCTCAGTGGGCACCTCCATTCACATGGTGCATGCCCACATACTTAGGCATAGGCACACATACACACTTAAAAATAAGACAAATCTTTTTTTTTTTTTTAAAAGCAAGCAAACAAATTTTGAGACAGCATTTCTTTGTGTAGCTCTGGCTGTCATGGAACTCACTTTGTTGACCAGGCTAGCCTCAAACTCAGAGATCTGCCCATTTCTGCCCCCTTCCCCAACCTCCAAGTACTGGGATTAAAGGCATACACCACTGTACCCAGCTTAAAAGCAAGCAGTTTCATCTTGGACAACACATACCTCCAATTATAATCTCTTCTTGTCTTGGCAGTAGAAAGAAAACAGGTGGATTTCATACAGGTGGTGATAGGTGTCTCCCGGCACCGTAACATATAACTCTAATTCCTAGAGAGGCTGAGCAGCCTGGGCTATATGTAGGCACTAAGGGTTCAGTACCTTAGTACTGTTTCAGGAATGGTGGGTGGATTGTGCACCGATCCCCTGTCCTGTGATGGGGGCCAAATTGAGCCCTTCACATTGAGGTGTTCTGAATCCCATCACTCCGTGAAGTGTAGAGTTGAATACAGGTTCGCACCTATCTGAAAATACCCATAGTTTATGCCTGCTTACTTTTCTCAAGTTTATAACATGTCTTTTAATAAAGGATTTAAAAGTGATACTTTGACTATAAATGATAGTAATTCACTGTTTGTAAAACCCTTCTTATATTAAGGGTTTTTACTTCAGTCTGATTGTGTATGTGTGTTTGGTTAGAGCTACTGATGAGTGTGACCACATGATACCATGATATTTTTAACCATAAGTGAATTTGGGGGTGGGGAACTTTATTTTCCAGGTTGAAGCACTCAATAAGTTAAAAACTTTAAATAGCTTAATCAAATTGAATGCAATGAAGCTGAACAGAACTAAAGGAAAGGAGGCCATGCACACGTGCTTAAAACAGAGTGCTTACCGGGAGGCGCTCTCTGACCTGCAGTCGCCCCTGAACCCATGTGTCATCCTCTCAGAGCTCTAGTAAGTGACTGTCTCTGCTCTGCACAGTGAGTAGCCAGTGCGAATAGCAATGCAGAAGAGGTTTCTGACTCAGTGTGGTCGGGAACAGGTAGGGCTGGCTGTTAGCCCAAGGAAGTCAAGGTAGTTTCGGAAGGAAAGTCTTGAGTCTTCAGAGACTGTGTTTACATTCATTAAGCTGTATAGCTATTAGCTAGGTTTCTCTGTGGGGCTAGTAATACTGCAAATTGATTTCTTTCAATTTATATAACTTAAGTTATATGTAAGAACATATATAAGTTTTGAAAAAGACTTAATTATTTCTAATTTGGGAGGGAGAGTATGTGTATATGAATGCAGGTGTTCACAGTGGCCAGAGGCATCAGATCTCCTGGAGCTTGGGTTATAGGTTGTTGTAAGCTGATGGCTTGGGTGCTATCTATGCTCTTAACCACTGATACAGGGCCTTATGAGGCCCAGGATAGCCTAAGACTTTCTATGTAGCCCAAGCTGGTTTTCAACACATAATCCTCCTGCCTGCCTAATGCAAGTAACATAGGCATCAATCTCTAAGAATTGAAAATCCTGTATGAGCAAAATGTTGGAAACCACAACACATTGTTTAGTACTGACTTCCCATTTTAAAATGAAATTTAAATGCACCTCTAAACTGTTTCTCATTTTTCATACAGAGATGGAATATTATAATTTGTGTTAACAAAGTATTCAGAATTGATCCCTCATTATGAAATAAAGGATCTGGGCTAGGGATGTGGCTCAGCATTTAAGAGCCCGTGCTGCTCTTGAGAGGACCAGGGTTTGTTTCCCAGCACTCACTTCAGGTGGCTCACAATAGCAGGAACCCCAGCTCTGGGGGACCTGATGTCCAAGGAGGGATTACAAGTGGAGCCAGAGGAAGGTCAGATCCTAGGCTTGGGCTTTGTCCCTATGGGCATCAGTGTATGCCAATCAGAGCTGCCCTTGGTTTCCTTCTCACCTCAGGGGCTTGCAAGCCTGGTGCCTCAGGGCACTTGTATAGCCGTGCACACTATTGCATGAAGTGGCTGATTCCCCCTTGCTGATTTCAGTGTTGAAAAGTGCAAATACATGGACTCCAAGATGAAGCCCCTGTGGCTGGTCTACAGCAGCAGAGCCTTTGGAGAGGACTCAGTTGGAATCATCTTTAAAAATGGCGATGGTAAGTTCCGGAATGTCCCAGCATGTTGGAAAGTGTGTGACAGTGTGATAGCAAGCACAGTGCAGCTGCTAGTGCTCACAGGTCAGCTGAGCACTCCAGGAGTGCACCTTTCTTCCTGGAAGTTACTTGGACAGTTTATTTACTGACCTGATAAGCCTTCCCATTTTGCTCTGTAAAATACAAATGGTAAATCTTTGGATGAAAAGCTTGTGAAAAGCAAGGGTATCTCAGTGTCTGCTCATGCGTTCTGTTCAGTGACAGCAGCTTTGCTATCATTGCCAGAGCTTCATGTTTTAACTGAGCTGATGACCTGGACTTCATAAGGAAGTACCTCTCAAGTAATCCCAACAGCCAAAGGCAGTCCCGGCTTGTAAGCTATATGGCCACAAGCAAGCCCTGAGACTGGTGAGCGTTAGGGTCTTTATCCCATGAAGGTTATAGCATCTTCGTACCAGAATTCTTGAAGGAATTTGCAATAAATAACTTACTTGTATGTGCTTGCAACGTAATAGGAGTTCTTCAAGTGGTTCTCGTTGTTTGAGACAGCTTACTTTGCAGGACAAGCTGGCCTCAGACTTGAGACCCTGACTCAGCTTCTGCAGTGTTGGGATTATGGGAATGTACCAGCATGTCCTACACTCATGTGTATTGCTAAATAGTTTATTTCACTAGACCATACAAATAATATAAAACAGCTTGTTACTACTTTGACATGGTTATATCTGAAAGTACTCTTTGGGGAGGTCAGTAGAAGAGGGGAGATGTTTTTATGTAGCCCAGGTTACCCTTGATCTCACTATGTAGCCAAGAGTGGCCTTACCCTCTGCTGACCCAGCCTTTCTCACCTCCCAAGGACTGGGGTTACAAGTGTGGTCATCATGTGGTTGAAAGTATTATTATTCATTATTATTTTGGCCCACGGTCTCACGATATAGCCAAGGCTGACTTCAAAATTGTGGTCTTGATGCTTCAATTCCTGAGTGCTGAGGCTGGAAGCTCTCCTGAGAGGATCATAAATAGATTCAACCCTTGCAGTTTGCTGGACTCCTAATGCACTAACCTGTATGATTCACAAAAGCCTTCTGTGCAGTATTAAAGGCAGGAAAAGTTAACAATGTGGCATGTGTAGTAGAAATATACTTTTACAGTGTTCCTACGGCTGGCACAGTAGTTCATTCATGGGAAATGGTTGACATTTTACTTTCTGAAACCGTACAGGGGCATGCCAGTCACTGAGCCTGTGAATATGGCAAGATGAGGATTGGAGGGAAAGTGCAGTGCTTGGTAATGGTCCAGTGAGTCTGATCGCATGGCTGCTACTGAGTTAGCGGGCGAGGGGCTTAAGCTTGCAAGTGTGTGTGACTTGCGGGTGTTTCCTTAGATCTGCGGCAGGACATGCTGACGCTGCAGATGCTGCGCCTGATGGACCTGCTGTGGAAGGAAGCTGGCTTGGACCTTCGGTGAGCATTCCAGAGCATTCGCTTAGGCCATGCTGTCTTCCTTCTGTTGCGCGCGTCCTTCACTGTTTTAATTATTGTTCATAGTAGCAGTTAATTTGGCCTTTTACAATGTGCTTTCTAGTTATTGCCCTATTGGAACCACATCAGACTTAACTGCATGTGCCCGAGGTTCCTGGAAAAGGGTGGGTTTGGGCCGTAATACAGCTTGGACAGACATCCAGAATCCCACGCCAGGTTAGTTTCATCCATGCTTGGCAGTCTTAGTTTGAGACTGGGTCCATTATGGAGCTCAGGGTGATATTGAACTTACTCTACAGGGAGAGATGGCTTTGAATTCATCATCCTCCTGCCTCAGTGTCCCAAGTGCTGGGATTCCAGTCATCATACTCTGTTGAACTCTTTTGTAAAAGGATGTGGAACCGTCACAGTGTATTGACTGACAGGTGCTCTGTGGGCTTCTCATGGATCTCCCTGCAAACCTCACAGCTCCATGTGAGAAGCATCAGGACAGTAGTGATGTTAAAGCAAAGGTTACAAAAATATTAAATAGTGCCTGACTCAAATCCAGGATTGTCAAGACTCTGAAGTCGATGTCTTTCTATATTTTGTTGGCCTATCAAAGTGAGAAAGCAGTATGCAAAGACATGTCCAGTAACCCTTTGTTTGCCTAAATATGACAGTACTGAAAATGCCTATTTCCTCCTTTGTGTTTTCTTCTTTTAAGCGTTTGTGTGTGTGCGTGCACATGTGCACGTTCTGTACCACGGGCACGTGGGGTCAGAAGTCAGCTTTTGAGGGTTAGCTTCGACCTTGTGTAGATCCTGGGGGTCAAGGGTCAGGTTTTCTGGCTTGACAGCAAGCGTTATATCACCGGGTTATCTCACTTGCCACCTTGTTTTGTGTTTTAAAGGAAGAGTCTTTGTTTTTAGAGCCTTCTAGAAAGTTCTTTTCCAGTTTCCGTAAGTTAGAACAATCTAGATCTGAATTTTTTTCCCTTTTGTTGAAAATAGATGTTTTTCCTCAACATACCCAGATTACAGTTTCTCCTCTCTATGCTTCCCAGTCCCTCCCACCTCTCCTCCCTTCCAGACCCACCCTTTCCTCTCACTAGAAAACAAACAGGCTTCTAAGGGGTAATAGTAAGATGGAATATAATTAGATACAACAAAAAACACACCAGAATTGGGCAAAACAGACAAACAGGAGGAAAAAAGACCACCCCCCCAAGAGAAACCACAAGAGACAGTGACCCACCTGTGCTCACACTCAGGAGTCCCACGAAAACATCAAACTGGAATCTAGAATATGTACTCAGAGAACATGTGAAGTAAGAGAAGGGGAAAACATAAAAATAAACAATAAGATTAAAAATTTTTTAAAATTAAATATAAAAGCCCTGACTACTGCTGGACATGCAGCCTACTCTTAAAAGTAGTTTGTTGGGCTGGAGAGATGGCTCAGCAGTTAAGAGCACTGGCTGCTCTTCCAGAGGTCCTGAGTTCAATTCCCAGCATCCACATGGTGGCCCACAACCCTCTGTAATGGGATCCGATGCCCTCTTCTGCTGTGTCTGAAGACAGCTACAGTGTACTTATATAAATAAAATAAGTAATTTTTTTTTTTTTAAAAAGGACTAGTTTGTTTCCCCAGTGAGATTCCCTTGGAGGAAGCTAAAGTTTCATTTTCAAGTATTTATAAATTGGAGCTAGCTCTGGGTTCGGAGGGATGTGGGCATGTGTCCACTTCTTTCAGCTCCAGGACCCTGCTCTCAAACTCAACAGTCACCGTATGTGATAATATTTTTCTTTCTTTCTTTTTTTTTTGTTTTTCAAGACAGGGTTTCTCTGTGTAGCCCTGGCTGTCCTGGAACTCACTCTGTAGACCAGGCTGGCCTTGAACTCAGAAATCCACCTGCCTCTGCCTCCCAAGTGCTGGGATTAAAGGCATGTGCTACCACTGCCTGGCTATATTCTTCTTTTAACTTACGAGTTTCTGATTAACAACTTTAAAACAGAATTAACTTTTTCTTGCCTTTTTTTTTTTTTTTTTTTTTGCCTTAACACCTCATAAGGAATAAACTACAGATAGAGTTGCTTTTGTTGTTATGACCAAATTCCTACCAAGAAGCAACTTAGGGGTCAGTGAGATTTCTCAGTGGGTAAACCTGCTTTCAGTACAAGCCCAGTGTCTGAGTTCAATCCCCTAATGTCATGGCGGAAGGAGTCACTGAAACACACACAGACACAAGGATACATCAAGGTTCATGAAGGAGCTTGAGTGAAGAAAGGTGAATGTGGGCTCATGGTTCAGAGGGTTTCATTCTGTTGTGTGGGGAGTCACCAGCTCCTGGCCCTGGAAGCCTATTCTCCCTGTGCAGATCAATCAGAAAGAAGAGATGAAAGGAGAGGCAGTGGTCAGCAGGCTTTCTTCTTTCCCCCTTTTTGTTGTATCCGGGAGCAGCACAGCTAATCCTCTTTGACTACACCCTCCCAGAAACATCCAGAGGCACACCTCACCAGTGCTTTAGGTGTTCCTTTCTCCAGACCGGTTGACAGTATTAACCACTGTGGTAAATGAACCTCTGTTTGAGAACCAGGAACTCTGAGACATGGACTACTTAATCTGGTAAATAAAATCACAATGGCCCACAGTCCTTTCTTTACGTGATTATCAGCAGCTGCTTATGAACTCCCTCAGCAGTTACCCTGCAGTGCCAAAGATGATTCTGGCCCACCCTGAAGCTTTACTTATTTCTTCCATATAAAAGCAACCACAGGAAAATTATTTTACTGGTTAGATCATATACTAGTTACTTATTGGTGTGACAAAACACCATGACCAAACAATTTATAAAAGAATGCATTTAGTTGGGCTTACAGTTCAGGGTAGAGTCCATGATTGTGAAGTTAAGGCATGGTGGCAGGACAGCTGACAGCTCACACCTGCAACAGCAGGCAGGAAGCAGAGAAAGCACTAGGTGGGAAGAACAGTCTTTTGAAACCTCAAAGCCCATCCCCAGGGCCACACCTCCTCCAACAAGGCCACACCTCTTAATCTTTACCAAACTTTCCTACCAACTAGGGACCAAGCACTAGAACATGAGCCTATGGGAGCCACTCCCATTCAAACCACCACAAATCCTATAAATTTCCAACTCTGGTTCTTACTGAAGTTATCAGAGACTACTGGGTGATCCTTTGCTAACATCAGGTTTGTCCAGATAATGGGTCTTCCTGGGTCACAGAGCCTGAGCTGAAGACTGGCTCCTTAGTCTCATCAGCATAATTGGAAACTCCAACCAGCGATCTTCTCCCATCATGGTTTTGTTCATGCCACCCAAAGTTGGCTTGCATTTCGCATCATGAACTTCATTGTAACCTCAGAAAAAGGAAGGCCGCCACGTGTGGGAGTGCTGGGTGTGCACTGGGTTCCTGTGTAGTAGGAAACACTGAGTGTCCAGGGGGATGTTGCTGGCACGCTGTCCCCTGACCCCCTCTCCTTTTTAAGTGAAGAGCTGGAGTTCTTTCAAAGTCCTATCTCCTTCTCACAAAACCTTCTTGACTGTTTCTATAAATATCTGTGCTCCAGTGTGCCTGCTGTGTTTGTTTTTCTTCTGGGCAGCATGCACTCTTCTATGTCAAGTATTTGGTACCTCCTATATGTTGCTATTTTAGTACTTGTAAATAACAATGTCCTGCTTCTGGTGACAAAAATGCATACGCTCATTAAATTTTCTGTGTCATGTTTCTCTGGTGTCTTTCATGTCAGAAGTAGAATATTTATACGGTATAAATATGTTGATGTCTTTTGCTTAACAGCAGTCAATTTTTCCTGCCAACTGAAAAGTTGTCAACTTCAAATCTGTCTAACATTTTGTAGACTTAACAGTTGTCTGTGCCCCTTGTCCCAGTGCTACATTCCAAGTTAAAAAAAAAAAGGGGGGGGGGGGTAGTTGTCTTCATTCACATATACCTCTGAGTTTTACTGATGGAAGTTGTTTTAGGCAGGCAAGAGAGGACAGGAACTCTCTACTATGTAGTCCTGACTGTCCTGGAGCTTGCTATGTAGACCAGACTGATCTCAAACTCACTGAGATCCCCCACCCCCCCCAATCCCCAACCCTCGTGCTGGTTTTAAAGGTGGCTCTAATGAATTTTTTCACTTATAGGGGACCATGCAAAAGTTAAATGTAAGATGTTTAATGATATTGGTATTGTCAGGGAAGCTTGCGAGAGTAATACCAATGCTAGGTAAAGGAGGGTTTGCAATCTGCCCTTCACAGTGGGCCGGGGTACTCCACAGACTTGGATCTGTGGTGAAGGCAGGATAATGGTGCATCTGGTTCTAGAATCCATGCTCTCCCATGAAGGTGGCATTGTCCTTCAGTCAGAGTGTGAGAAAGGAAGGTAACATTTGAAGGGGCGGTCATGTCCTTATAAAGACCGTGGATGGAGGCCCTGATGCGATCATTGGGCGTGGCGTGGATCTAAGCTTGTCCCCAGCATGACTTCTGTAAACTTGTCTTTCAGCTGAGGATATTTTTTCCTTCCCATTGTGAAAGCCCATCTTCAAGTCACTGATTGCTTTCATCACTGCTTGCTTTTGAAGAGGAAGTTGTTGGACTTGTGCCCAGTTTGGGCTGCAAGTGGGATTCAAGGGGACACAGGAAAGCCAGAAAGCTCACTTTAACCCAACACTGTTTGCTTTGCACAGGTTGTGTCACAATAGGGCTGACAGACACTAGTAAAAAACTTAACATTCCTTAGTTGTCTTCTTAAAAGAAGAGAAGAAATTAATAGAAGTCTAAAACAATTGATTAGTATTTTGGTCTGCCAGAATGTCATCTGACAGTGTTGCTTTCATTTAAAGGAGTATGTAATAATTGAATTTTTTAGAAGTAATTTTAGAACTAATCCAGTTCTCCTTTTATCTGATTGTTCTACACACTAGTGGACTCATTCCCTGTACACACACACACACACACACACACACACACACACACACACACACAGAGAGAGAGAGAGAGAGAGAGAGAGAGAGAGAGAGAGAGAGATTTCTTTCTCTCTAACCCTTACATGAACTGCACACCCCACGCCAGTCCTCCAGCATGTCACACCTTTTCTCTCACCCTGCTCATGTGTTCTTTCTGCCCCTGTCCTGGAGCCCTCCTGTCCTCCTTCCTCAAAAGGTCTTTAGTGAAATGTAGGGCTTTTCTAAGTTGCTCAGTTTAGCCTTGATTTTACTGTGTAGATCAGACAAGCCTTCAGCTCTCTGGGGAGAGGGGTGCATGCAGGACACACACAAGAAGCTAGGGGAAGAAGCCAGGTAGCCACCTGTCTCTCTCTACCTTATTCCTTTGAAAGAGAGTGTCTCACTGAACCTGGAGCTAGGTTGTTTGTTGGCCAGCAATCCCCATCAGTTCCCCCTTCCTTGTCTCCTCAGCACACTGGCTTTTTTATGTAGATTTTGGGAGATCTGAACTGAGATCCTCACACTTAAACATCAGCATTTCCTCATAGTGACCACACTCACATTGTGCTGTGCTTCATATGCTTAGCGAGAGTAGAGACTGCTCATTTCTGAATCGTGTCTGACATTCGATAGAAAGTGTGTCACATAGCTGCACCCAACCATTTACTGAACCCATACATTATGTCTGTTGGTTGGTGGTTTGGGCTAGGGTCTCATATAGCCCAGACTGGCCTCAAACTTGCTATGTAACCAAGGATGAATCTTACGCCAGGTCCACCATGCCCTGCTTTGTTCCTATTTTCTGTAGTTAATTTAGTGTTTATTTGAATCTCCCAAGATAGTACACTCCGTTACCAATGTACTCTTTTTCCTTTCTTTGTTTTAAGCAAGTGTTTCATGGAACCCAGGCTGGCCTTAAACTTGCTATATAGTCAAAGCTAACCTTGAACTTCTGACTCCCACCCCCAAGCACTGGCAGTTGAAGCGTGTGCTACCATGACCAGCCCAAGTAACTCTTAAGAAAATGATTTGTGTATGTGCATGTCCTGAGGCTTATGCTTGGATCAGAGGACAATGTGCAGGAATCTGTTCTTGCCTTCCATCACGTTGGTCCAAGGGATTGAATTCAAGTCATTATTAGGCTTGGTATCAAGTGCCTTTCCCACTGAAGCATCTTGCCTTTCCACAAGTCACTCTTAGAAAAGTGGAGAAAGTTGGCTGTTGGTGGCAAATGTCTTAATCCCAGCACTCAGGAGGATCTCTTGAATTTGAGGCCAGCCTGGTCTACAGATCGAGTTCCAGGACAGCCAGAGCTACACAGAAACCCTGTTTTGAAAAAAAGAATGATTCTGGTTTTGGAGCTTTAGAGGAAAAAGGGATGAGTTCTTGTTTATTGGATGTGCTCTTGTTTATCAGTGCAGGCAAACTGAATATTTTATGAGCATAATTATACAGAAAATGATGCATTTAGCTGCAGTATTCTGGTAAAACATTCCATCTGTTGGCCCAAGTTTCATTCTCTAGTAGAAGGTAGAACTTCCATTTTCCATATGGCATTACTGACTGACAAGCTGTCAATAATAACTCTTCTCTTTTAAGTCAAAGGAAAACACTTAAAAAACTGGTGTTTCCTCTCATGGAGAGCATGGCCCATTGTGTCTGTTTTCCCTTTCAGGATGCTCCCCTATGGCTGTTTAGCCACAGGAGATCGCTCTGGCCTCATTGAGGTTGTAAGCACCTCTGAGACAATCGCTGACATTCAGCTGAACAGTAGCAACGTGGCTGCCACAGCAGCCTTCAACAAAGATGCTCTCCTGAACTGGCTCAAGGAGTACAATTCTGGGTGAGTGTGCCCTCTTCGTTTTTTCCACACGAACACACTGACAGATTATGGTGACCCTGACTGCTCAGAGGGAATGTCTGTCTGCATTGCCTCATTCGGCACAGAGGCCTCATGGGCCTTTACTATAACCTTAAAACTTCATGCAAGGTACAGAAGCTCTTCAGTCTGCTAGGCTGTGGTTTTAAGATAGCTTATTGAAGCTCTCTTGTTTATTTGCATCAATTTGTGTAATTATGAACTTAGCTTTCTCACAGGTTCATTCTTTAAAAAGATTTATTTATTTGCTTTGTTTAGTTTTTGGAGATGGGGCAGTTCTGTAGTCCTGGCTGTCCTTGAGCTCACCCCGTAGACTACAGAGATAGATCTTCCTGCCTCTGCCCCTCAAGGGCTAGGATCAAAGGTGTGTACTGTCATGCCTAGCCTTACTGTTATTTTAATTAAGTGTATACCTGTGTCTGTGTGTGGGTATGTACACGAGTACAGGTGCCCTTGGAGTCCAGAAGAGGGGTTTAGATGCCCTAGAGCTGGAGTGGCAGGTGACTGTGAACCACCTAGTGTGGCACAGGGAACCATTCAGATCCTTTAGGAGAACAGCAAATGCTCTTAACCACGAGGCCATCTTTCCAGCCCCAATAGGTTAATTTTATGATTGAAGTAAATGAGTTTATATAGTCTGTGATCTTTCCAAACTAAAAGAAAAATATTTAAAATTTTATTACTGGGTTGGGGATATATGTCAGTGGAGTGCTTTTCTGGTATTTGGAAAGCCCTGGGTTTGATCCCTAGACCACAGACAGTTGGAGAGTGATACATGCCTATAATCTCAGGATTCAGGAGGTAGAGGCAGAAGACAGCCATGAGATCCGCTTCAGTAATACTGTAAGAATAATAAGTGGTATTTATGGTTAAGGTGATGGGCAGTAAGTATCACTGTTGTAGAAAGTAAAGATCTTACTGTGAAGGAAAGTGCTTTCCAAGCATTTTGGCCAAATTCTTAAAATCAGATCTAAATGTCATCATTCACGTTGTTCAGGGGCTTTCATGAGAGAGCAGATCAATTTTAGTCTTACAGCCTTCTATGAAGGGTCTGTGTCCTCATTTCTGATTGAGGCTCTGAAGCCTGGATTCTAATCTGAGGTTGCCCTGACTGGGATGGCTTCCTCCTGGACCCCAGCAGTTAGGCTGAGGGAGGAGAGAACTGCAATGGATTTAAGGCCTGACAAGCTCCACAGTGATTTTCGTGCTAACCTGGGCTATAGAATAAGACTTTGCCTTCAAAAAGCTAAAAACCAAAACAAAAGCTGGTAATATGTTCCCAGGCCCAGGGATGGTCCACCAAAACCCATGGTGGCCTCTTACAATACCTTTCATGTAAACTTACGCCCTGCTGCACCACGACTCCCGACACATAGAGACGTGCAGCTGAGGCTCTGCTCAGCAGTGCCTGGGCAGCCAGCCTGACTCGTCTGTTTTGCCAACCCCTCACTCAGCTTGGCAACTTGGTGCTCTGCGTTCCCTGAGCATCCATGGGGCTTAGTTCTGACTCCTGTCGCTTCTGTCTGTCTCCAGGGATGACCTGGACCGGGCGATTGAGGAGTTCACCTTGTCTTGTGCTGGCTACTGTGTAGCCTCTTACGTCCTCGGCATTGGTGACAGGCACAGCGACAACATCATGGTGAAGAAAACTGGCCAGGTAAGCTGCACTGCAGAGGCTGTGGGTCTCAGTGATGACAGCTTTGTCTTTTCTTTCACCTTCCTGCCAACTCTGTAGAGAGAATCTCTTATAAGCAGCACCTGCCGTAAAAAGCGGTGCTTTACACAGCTGCACTCTAGATGCTGCTTGCTTTATGTGTTGTTTATAATTTGATGCTAAGCATTTATATAAGTGTTTAACAATTGCTATTATTTAAAAGTGGCCTATCTTTTTATTGCAAGAATTTGTATTTGGACCTGATTTGATGATAGGTACCTGTAATCACAGCACTCAGAAGACTGAGGCAGGAGAGTTGCTTGTTTGAGACCCTGTCTCAAACTAAATAAGTGAAAACTTAAGAAAATAACCAGTTAGGGGCTGGAGAAATGGCTCATCAGCTAAGAGCACTCACTGCTCTTCCAGAGGACCCAGGTTCCTTTCCCAGCACCCACATGGTGGCTCACAACTGTCTATAACTCCAGTTGTAGTATGGGATTTGACACTCAATGCAAATAAAATAAAAATAAGTAAGATCTTTTTAAAAAATAACCAATGCTGAAAAATAATAAAATCAGGATGGAACCTGAGTGATCTGTTTTCTTTCTTAATTTAATTTGTGTATGTGTATCCTGCCTGTATGTACTCCCCTGAGACTGGAGTCACAGAGAAGCTGTAAGCTGCTCTCAGCCACTGATCACTGAACTGTCTCTCCAACCTGAGTCTGGTTTTTATTTTGTTTTAACCATCAAACTTGATCATCACAGGAGTTAGGAGAGATAAAGGTATCTTTCTGAGGTAGCTAGGAAAGCCAGGTGATGTAATTGAATTTCAAATAAAAACGATTTAAACTGTTAATAGACAACTAGGTGCTGCTTGTAACATTTTGTATATTATATGCAGACACAACACTTGGATGAGTTTTCAATTTAGCCATGCTTAGATGCTGTCAACTAGAGTCCTGCCATAGTGGAAATCTCTGGGTTACCATGTAATGTGTAGCCCTGGGGTAGACTAACTAACATGTGGATGTGGTGATAGATAGGGGTCCCTGTGTATTGTAGACTAGGCTGGTTTTTAACCCACTGAGATCTGCCTGCCTCTGAGTATTCCCTGAATGTTGGGATCAGAGGTGTGCTGACTGGAAAACAGAATTTCACACCTCCTAGGAGATGCTGTGTGGAGCTTTGTTAGTTGAGCCTTATATCCAAACTTAGACTCTCTCTAAATGTAGTTACAAATTGAGTGCCTTGGCTTATATACTTTCCCTGATCCCCCATCTAGAGTGTTCAGAAACTTCTGTAAATCTAAAAGTGAAAGGCGATCGGAAGAGAATCTAGCAAATGAAAACATCAACAGATGTAGGGGTGACATCAGTAAGAGGAACAAGTGTCAGAAAGAGGTACCAGTGTCCGTGCTTAGCAGAGCTGAGGAATGGAAACCTGCGTGTCTTAGAGAGCCATGGCAGTGTCAGAAAATCGAGGACCTAGAGGGACCAGCACAGCTCAAGGTAGAGATGCAGAAAGGATTTCACGTGGGGTTGTGGGGAGTTTCTTAGAGAGTAGTTGTCTTCTAGGGCCGCCCCTTCCCCCTACCCCCAGAAGAACCTAGAAGATGTAGTTTCAGAAGAAACTGATTTTCTGACTCACAGACACTGGGTGCTTCGCCAGGGCAAAGACCCCATGTTAGATATGGGGTGAAGCACAAGTGACCAGGTGCATGTCCCTACACTCGGCAAATGCTCAAGAGATGTAATTGGTTCTAGCGAAAGGATTCTCAGACAGAGCAGCCTGCATGCCAGAGTTAGGAATTAGAATGATCTAGTCTTTTCGTAGCTTTTTAAATTTATTTATTTTTATTTTGCATGGGATATATATGTGTGTGTGTGTGTGTCTGTCTCTCTCTCTCTGTGTCTGTCTGTGTCTGTGTCTGTGTGTGTGACTGTCCACGGGGCTGCATATCTATAGACGCTAAAGTCAGTTCTCTTTATACCACGTGGGTTCTGGGAATAGAACTCAAGTCGACAGGTTTCATGGCAAGTGCCTTTCAAGAGATAATAAAAGTTTAGCCTTTATAATTTAGAGAAGAGGTGTCTCTAGCCTTCAACAGAAAGCAAGCAAGCAAGTATAAGATGGATTAGACATGTTTTTAAATTACATTTATTTTTGTATCTATGTTTGTGGGGACTCAAACTCCAGTCATAAGGCTCAGGAGGAAGCCCCCGAGCCATCCCTCCAGCCCTGGAATAGATATATATATATATATATTTTTTAAGATAGGGACTTACTAGGTAGCCCTGGCTATCTGGAACTCATGTATAGACCGTGCTGACCTCAAACTCACAGAGATCACCTGCCTTTGCCTCCCAAGTGCTGGGCTTAGAGATGTGTGCTACCACATCTGGTCCAGAAATAGACGTTTTCAAATATTCAAGGTCTCAAGCACTGGACCTCATCTGTACTGTTTTTGTTGTGTTTTTTAAATGGGTTCGAACTGGCCTCCGCCTCTCAGCCTCCTGCCATGGCCTCTGAGAAGTGACATTACAGACCTATGCCATGTTTCTCAGGAAAAAGATAGCCACCAAAGCCAGTCTAAACCAGACACTCTCCTGAAATCTTTGCCATTTTCAGAGATAGTTCCAGCTGTTCCAAATAAGGGTAAGAGGGTGGTGCTGTAGCATCTAGTGGGTAGAGACCAGAGACGCTAAGCACCCAGCTGTGCATACATGGGGTCCTGTGTCGGCTGCGGTCAGGCGAACGGCTCAAGCAGGTGATATATTAAGTTAGGGCTTAGCACTACAGAAGTCATGCCAAATAGAAATATTTGAGACTCACTTGGAAAATAAAATCCTATTTGTTTTACAGCTCTTCCACATAGATTTTGGGCATATTCTTGGAAACTTCAAATCTAAATTTGGCATTAAAAGAGAGCGAGTACCTTTTATTCTTACTTATGACTTCATTCATGTCATTCAACAAGGAAAAACGGGAAACACAGAAAAATTTGGCAGGTGAGTATTGCCCTTGTGTCCAGGAGAAGTACCTACCACTCGTGAGCAGCTGTCTCACATTTCCTATGTCTTAGTGCTTTCCTGCTGCTGTGATAAAATACCCCGATAACAGCAACTTAAAGGAGAAAGGACTTGCTCGGCTCACAGTTTAGGGTCTTGTGGGAAAGTCGCAGGAGCAGGAGCTTGAGGAGGGGGTGGCCACCTTGTGTCCACAGCCAAGAAGCTGGGAGCACTATGTTGCTGCTCACTTGTCCAGACTCCCAACCAGGGAGCAGCAGCACCTAGTCCCCCCCCCAATTACCACACTCAAGGCTACACTATGCATCTCACTCACCGAGGACTATTTAGATCTGGGAGAGTCTTGGTCTGATAACAGAAGACATGGGGGAGGGGGAGGAGTTACTGTTAGACCCCTCACCAGTTCAGAAGTGACCAGGAGGGAGATACAGAGCTGATGTTTCTGTGTTTTAGTGTAGTTTCTACCTGTTTCAGAAGATTTTATCCCAAAACTAATATATGTGGCAGGAAGATACCGGGAGAACAGGTCTTTTGGTACTGTTCTGTGTGGGGACCTCAGGGGGGCTGTGTTTGACGTGAGCATTGCTGCCGAGTGTCCCCTAACACCCATCTTGCCTGTCTCTTTATCTTAATGTGGACAAAGGGCTCAGCAGGGAATGGCGCTTGCCACCAAGCTTGGGCTCAGTGTTCGAGCCCCAGAATCCCACGGTGCAAGAAGAACCAGTTCCCTCACATTGTCCCCTGGCCCCTGCTACACACACACACTCTCTCTCTCTCTCTCTCTCTCTCTCTCTCTCTCTCTCTCTCTCTCTCTCTCACACACACACACACACACACACACACACACACACACACACCAAATAAAGGCATGAATGAATGAATGAATGAATGAATGAAAACAAAAGTTTTAATGTGGGCAAAAGTAATTGACGGTAAGCAGAGGATACTAGGCTGTGCTCCGTAAAGACTGATCGTGACGTTCCTGCTTCTGTGGGACCTGGGTTGGATGGCTCTTGACCGCTGTCGGCTTAAAGGGGAAAAAGAGAAACAAACAGCACTGCACACATCATCAGCTTTGATTTTAGGGGCTGAAGAGATTGGTAAGCCGGAGCCCAGGAGGGTATCCAGAAAGGCCTAGGAACTGTAACTGTCACTGTTTTGTTTTGTGGTCAGCAGGTAGATGTGTCGTAGGGATTGTTGTTGCCTTGCCTATTACTGTAAAATTTTAATTATTTCAGGTTTGACGAGAGACCTATGGTTTTAGAAAGCTTGAATTATGTAAATTATAGTCTGGGGACTATTTTCAGAGAAGCGCACATGGAGATGCCCTGGCTCTAAAGATGTCTTGTTTTCCTTTGCAATGCCTCCCTCCAATGCCATGCCTCTGGGCTGCTGCTTCAAGGTTCCGCCAGTGCTGTGAAGATGCGTATCTGATTTTACGGCGGCATGGGAATCTCTTCATCACCTTGTTTGCGCTGATGTTGACTGCAGGGCTTCCCGAGCTCACATCGGTCAAAGATATACAGTATCTTAAGGTAAAATACTGTTCTCTGTATGTTTGTTGGACTTTGTGGGCACAGGGCTCAAGTAGAGCTCCATTCAAAGTGTCCAAAGGTGCTAGGCAGTGGTGGCACATGCCTTTAATCCCAGCACTCTCTCAGGAGACAGAGATAGGCAGCAGGTGGATCTCTGAGTTCAAGGCCAGCCTGGTCTACAAAAGGATTTCCAGGACATGCAGGGCACACAAAGAAACCCTGTCTCAAAAAAACTTTAAAAAGTTTTTTTTGTCCAAAGGAAACTGGCAAAATGGCTCAAGGAGGGCAGCCTGCTCCAAGCCCGAAGCTTGAGTTCAATCCCTGGAAAGAGAACTGACTCCCTAAAGATTTGCTCTAAACTGCACGCATGCTCACACACAAACACATTCCCACTCATGCTCGCAGGCTTGGGCATGCACATGCACACAAACTAAATGTAATACTTTTTTTTTTATAAAGATGACTGAAGACATACCAACCTCCAGTCATCTTGTTAAAAATAGAGCATCCAAAGGGAGTGGAACAAAGTCATCTCTGGTGTTTACCAACAAGAAAAAAAAAACCTGTGAAGTTCACACAAAGGAATTTGTAGTGTAGATGATTTCTCCACAGGAGAAGGGGCATGCAGATGGTGCTGCTGTGCTGGTGCTGGCGTGCTGGCGCTGGCATTTGTTGCCCACAAGCTGGGGTGGTAGCTGCCTGGCACTTCGGTTTCCACCGGTTTGCCTTTGACCTTCAGTCATCAGAGCAGAAAAGCAGCTGAGTGTCTTGCAATAATTACAAATTAATTTCATCCTCAAAATTCCTTTGCTAAGGCCACACTGTTGTCCTTCCTTGGTGTTCATCCTGCTCTGCAGGTGACAAGGTGACATGTACATGGAAACATGGAACTCTGACCCATGGAGAGGCTGGCCACACCAGCATCTTGTAGATGATGTATTTGCATGTCTATCCAGGATTCATGACGTCACCTCTCCCCCCTTCCCCCCCTCGGCTTTAGGACTCTCTTGCCTTAGGAAAGAGTGAGGAGGAAGCACTCAAGCAGTTCAAGCAGAAGTTTGATGAGGCCCTCAGGGAAAGCTGGACCACTAAAGTGAACTGGATGGCTCACACAGTTCGGAAAGACTACAGGTCTTAGCGTCCGCTCTGCTCTACCGCACCTGCCTGTTTGGTTCCTTTCCATTTTGCACTTGCACTATTGAACATGACCCTGCCAGAAATGCAAAGGGAATGAAATCCTGAAGCTCAGAGTGGAGTTCAGAACAGTGTCCTGCAGAACCTCGTCTGAACCACACCCGATGCCCACCCTCCGTTCTCGAGTGCTTCCGGGTCTCATCATGAGTGCCAGCAGCAGCATGGAGGACCCTTTCCTGTGGACCTTGCACGCCGAGGAATGCTACTAGGGACTGTTTTGGATCTTTTATTTCCTTTCTTCAGTATTTGGTACTTTACCAGAGAGGTGTAAATACTTCTTTTCAGTGTTGTGACCAAGTACTGCGACTCAGCCAACAACTTACTGCCTTTGGGGGCTGGGAACTGTTCAAAGAAAGGTATCTCCCTCTCCTTTTTAAATTGTGTGAGCTACAAATTACATTGATTATGTTGAACTTATTATTTTTCAAAGGAAATATTTTAAACCCGTGAAAACTCACTAATTTTGTTAATATTTATCATGATGGCATCATTTCAGCCAGACTCGCTGAGAATCTATTGGTGGGGCAAATATAATATATATATATATATATATATATATATATATATAATGTATATATATATATATGCTGCATATATATTTATAAAATTTCTCATGGGAGTTCTATATAAAAAGATGTTTCTTTGGTAGTCTTCAGCCTGTGTTTTAAAGTTTTACAAAAGCAGAGCTTTTTCCTAAGTTACCTTTCAGTTAAGTGGATCCAGTTCTTCCAGCTGCCTCTGTCCTGAGGCACATATGAATGTGGTTTCTCTGTGTAGCTCTGAGAGGTCTTTCACAGAACACAAGACTTGAGCAGAAGTATCCGAGGAAGCAAGCAAATGAAAAGGAATCTATTTATGGAATAAACTCAAAACCTAAATTTCAGTATTTTAGTAATATGCCAGCTGTTCTTAATGTATTTATTAAAATGTATAACAATGTGATTTTTTCAATGGTATTAGTTCAAATTGAAGTGGATTCATGCCACATGGAAATCTTTAATTTATTTGTTGAGGTACCATATTGTCAGGGTGCTAGGCGACGAGGGATGTTAACATGTGCAATAGGAACTACTGGTTTGCTGTGTAAATGGACGTCAGGATCCAGCGAAACTACTGCTTCTTCTCCAAAGACACGTGCGAGCCCTCAGTCCTCAACAGCATGGGAAACACAACTGAGCACTTGCCCTGTGACTTCAGTTTTCTATAGGAATTTTATTAAAGAGTGTTTAATTTTGTTGTCCTTCTTAATGTTCTCAGTCAAATAAATGGGAGGTTTTGGCTGTTTGGGGACATGTGGGCGTCTTCTTTTTGGGAAGCACAGAGTCTTTGCAACCTGCTGCCACTGGGACTCTCCCAAATGGCCACATCAGTGGACCAACCAGCCTCAGGAGTGGGCTGGGGCTCAGGGCCTCTGCCCAGCTTCCCCTTGCTTTCTAGTTCCACGTGGACCCCTGGGAGGCCTCTTGGACCAACACAAGCCTAAGAGGAGATGTTTCTGTCAATTAGAACCTTATCTCCCCTGCCTCTGCTGTACTGCATGTGTTCATGTGCGCGTGCACATGGGCAAGCCAGGGCAGTGTGGCTCAGTAGCTAGACCCTGACAGTGCTCCATCCTTACTTTCTGAATTTCTTGTCTATGTTGGAGAAGATGGAAGGCAGAAAGCTAACCACCTTCTAGGATGGATTAACACGCTAGGCTGTACTAACATCTGCTTGAACAAAGACTGATTAGCCAATGCCTTGACTTTGAGCAAGCTGTATTTTACATCTCTCTCTATCCTTAAATGCCAAGCTTGTAGCACATTCTCTCTCTCTGGCTCTCAGCCAAAGGCCCAGACTCCCTCCAGGTTGGCTTTAAGACCTTGGTGTTAGTATTTGGAGGATGTCAGGCTAGAGTTAAAACAGATTGTCAGGCACAGCTCAAGGATCATCAGATCACACGGGGACAGTGATCACTCTTTCTTCCCAGGTGCATGTATTAACTGTGTCTCATCGTAACTAACTCAGATTAGTCAGATATAAGCCTAAGTGTTGTGTTTCTGTGATCCCAGCACTCAGGAGAAGAAGGAGCTCAAGGCCATTCTCAGCTACAGTGAGTCTGAGGGCAACCTGAGCTACGTGAGACCCATCCATCAAATAGAAATGGTTTCTAGTATTTTCTAACTTGATTTTCAGAAATAGCTGTATTCTTGCCACCCTAAAGTTAGACCTTCTGCCCAGAAGCTCTCCTTCCTATCCCTCAGTGTCAGAGGCACTCTAAGGATACCACTTATTCTCCTGTGGTTCGGTGGGTGCTCTTAAAAGGCGTGTTAGGTCTTCAGCGGGTGTTGTATGCATCTGCCATGGCCAGCTCCTGTTTTGGCTCCTTGAGGCATAGCTAAAACCAGGCACTTGGGCTGTAACCTCTGCCAGTGGGTTACTTGGCATTCTTGGAAAATGCATCTATAAGATTGGGCTGAAGGCAGGCCTGTAGGACATCTTCTTAATTAGTGATTGAAGTGGAAGGGCCCAGACCGAGTGAGTGGTCCCACAGTGAGATAGTAGTCCTAGGTGGTGTAAGAAAGTAAACTGAGCGAGCAACACTCCTCCGTGGCCTCTTTAGTTCCTGCCTCTGGAGTCCTGCCCTGTTGGAGTTCCTGGCCTGACTTCCGGCAGTGATGGACTGTGATATGGAACTGTAAGATGAAATAAATGTTTGCCTCCCAAGTTGCCTTTGGTGGTGGTGTTTCATCATAGCAACAAACGGTATGAGGGGATACCATCAACTGAAGTTGGAATAATAGAATTTTATTACCTACTTAATAAGTAGACTGGAGTAGACCATTGTTCACCCTTGAAGGAATTGTAGATTTTAGAGTAGAGAAGCCACCTGATTTGGGAGGATACCATTTCTCTAATCTCCAGGTTTGTCTGAAGCAGTATCTTACAATATCTTAGAGCACCTACCTCAAGATCACCCGGCTGATCTCTACTTCCCCACTTCTTCCTTCCACGTTACCTTCCACTTGAGTAAGAAAACACCGCAAGCTCTTCATTCAGCATCGTGACAGTGAATGACTTCGATTTTTTTCGACTTCATAAAATGTGATGAGGTAAAGATTTAAATTCCAAAATGCCGTGCACCTGCACCGATAGCTGGGGAGATTCTTGTTTCCTTGGCTAAGAGGTGGTTCCCTGTATCCATCGTATCATCTCCCATCTGTACAGACTCATCTTAAGTCAACAGAATTCTACCAAGGTAAATTAGAGCGTGGTTCTGCCCTGGGTCTTTGAATAAAAGTGTTCTTCACATAAACTTAATGTGTAGCCAGTATTGCAGCTGAATTAATCTAATTGATTAATTTCTCTTGTCCTTCCTGGCCCAACAAAAAGTTGGGAGTTGTTTGTTTTCCTTGAGCCAGGGTTTTTCTATGTAGCCCTGGCTGTCTTGGAACTCACTATGTAGACCAAGCTGGCCTTGAACTCAGAAATCCACCACCCGATGCTGGGATTAAAGCTGTGTGCCACTACCACCCAGTATATTCTGTTAATTCTTTGCTATGTGCCAAGCAGGAAACCTGTGTGTTTGTCTCCCCACGCTGTAGAGACATTTCTAAATAACTCACCCAGATGGTGGCCAGGTCCTATCTACCACACCACAGCTGCTGCTCCTGCGCTTCTGTGGTGCAAGAGGAGCAACCCAGAATGAACAGCAGGATGACATAATTGACCCCGAGGGACCAGTCTAGCCTGGAAGGACTTAAAATAAACCTCCATCCAACTGCCCACCTTATACCTTCAGCTGCCCCTGCAGAGCTCCACTTCACCGAAGGTGGAGTAAATCTTTAAAACAACAGAACTCCCCAAGTCCCAGCAATAGGTTTGGGACCTTACTAGTCATCTCATGCAGTCTATCTTGGCTCACCGGCCTCTGTAAGAAGATTGCTAATGCAGCCGCCCAATTCTCCTGCCCCCTAGAACTCCAGATCAGACTCTGCAGTGAACAGTTCAAGGTGGGACAGAAGATGGCTGGAGATACCTACACGGTCGATTTAGTGATACAAGTTGTTTAGTGCAGCAGCGAGGCTTGCAACTTGTTTCTGGAGGGAAGGCAGGGGCCAGGAGAGGGCAAGGAGCACAAACTCCCAACAACTGAACAGGTGAATTCAAGAAACTCAGCTCAAGCTGTATTGGGAGTTTCCTCTATGCCAGGTTGCCCTGGTAACCTTACATGGGGGTGGAGCTGGCACGGGCCAGATGCACCTGCCCTGTTGGATGGGGAATCCTGGTGTGGGTGGATTCCTAGGTAAGCTGGGGACCCAGCGTGACAACTAAGTTCCTGGCACTACAGCCCACTGGACAGCCACCATGGTGCTTCTGCTGGGCTTCCTGTTCCTGTGTGGAGTCACAGGTAAGTAAGGGCCATTAGGTCCCAGCATTAGTTCTGCTTCTGTGGGGTTACTGGGGAGGATATGGGCAAGGACAGGAGCAGAAACTACGAGTAGAGGGGACCTCTGCAAAGGAGCTGCCTGGTGTGCAGGGTGGATGAGCCTGGGACTGAGCTCTAAGGGAGGGAGGGGAGGCGGGGGAGCTCAGGGCATACAAGTGAGCCTCTGGCTTTTCCCAGCGCACTGTCGCCCAGGGTGCAGGATGTGAGTCATTTGTTCCTGCCTTGTCCCATGTTAGCTTGTGCTTAGTCTCTTAGTGTCTGTCCAGCGATTTCAAATGCTTGGTCAGGTACAGGCTGACTGACAGAAATCCTAATTCACTGGACACCCAACTGCTCTGAGCCTTAGATGGTTCACCTTAAAGAGAAAGGCACTGAACGGACACCTTCTTAGGCTTAGAGGCCAACCGCAGCCAGGATTGTTAATTAAATGGCAAAACAAAACGGCAAAGCAGTGCTATTTCCTACAGACCCAGAGCAGAATGCAAAAGGTAACTGCCCTCTGCTTCAAGTCCATAATGTTTTGGCTGTTTGTTTGTTTAAAAAACCAGACAGAATGACTTGGTAATTCCTAAAGACTACATCAAATACATTGTGTTGCTTTGCCTTCTCTGGCAGCAGGGACTGTGGTGGGTAGTGTGGGGGTAGGGAGCATTTTTAAAATGCAAGGACTAGTCACGTGTGTAATGCATACCAGCAATCCCAGCACTTAGGATGAGGCAGGAGGATGGCGAGTGTGTGGACAGCTTAGGCTACATAGGGAGCCTCTGTTACTAAATTCTGTGTTCTGAGTCCTGACAGCCTTTCTGCAGGAATGGCTCTGGTTCCATTAAAATCCTATTTACACACTCGCAAACATTACCCATGAGCCAGTGCTCTGTTACCAAGCCTCTTTTTTTTATCTGAGTCTGTAATGAGTACTCCCACCTTCTTGGTACATTTTAAGCTTGGCTGAAATTTCCCAAGTCAAGTCTCCTGAAAGATAAATGGATAGTTAGCAGTTTCTATGGTTCATCTTCAGTGAAGCTAGGTTTGAGAACACACTGGTGTTCTCTGAGGGGATGGGGGAGGGAACAGGGACATAGTTTAGAGCCATCTAAAGCAGAAATGCAGAAGACTGTAAGTCACTTAGAAGAATAATCTACCTTGGAGAATCTCCATGTAATTGCCTGGATTTAAATTTTTTCTGGAATGTTCCATTTTGATAGACACCGTTTTAACCCAGGGCATTCACTAGATTCTTCCACTTTTTGGGATCTAATTCTCATCCCCTCTACTCCTGTGAGGGCACAGTGTCCACTGTGGTCACATCCAATGAACAAATCACATTTTCAGCCTCTTGGCCCTGTTGGCCTGAAAGGCTCTAAACAGCACTGGCCTTGCCCTTCCCAGCTTGGAGCATTCTGTCGCTTCTCTGAACTCTTCACATTTCAACTGTAGGATGACATGGGAGCAGGGAGGGGTCTTTCCCAGGCATTTCTGCTTGGGGGTCTAAATACCTCAGATACCATGATGTCCAGATCTCTTTCCAGACTTGGGGAATTTTTCTTCCTTCCTCCCGCCATCTCTTCTTTTATTTTTTCTTTCCTTCCTGGTACTGGGGACTTAAGTCGGGGGCCTTGAACATTCTCTGAAAGACTCATATCACTCACTTGCATTTCCAGCCTTTCCAGCCTTTCTTTTCTTTCTTTTTTTAAAGATTTATTTATTTTTATGTGTTATGCCTGCATGTATGTCTGTGTGAGGGTGTCATTTCCTCTGGAACTGAAGTTACAGACAGTTGTGAACTGCTATGTGGGTGCTGGGAATTGAACTCGGGTCCTCTATAAGAGCAGCCAGTGATCTTAAACCCTAGATCATCTCTCCAGGTGCATAATAAAAATCATTTTATTAAGATTGAAGCTTTAGTGTTTCTCTGGAAGAGTGTGTCTGTGTGTGAGGGGAAGAGATAACCTCATGAGCCAATTAAGAAAATACATGTACAAGATCTATATGCACATTTAAAAAAATCTCTTGATTGTTTTTACATTATTACTTTTCCTTGGGTACTGGCTTATGAGTTGTATATTTAAATTTTTATAAGCAACCCCAGTCCCAGTGGAAGAATCCCAGGGGTAAAAAAGAATATGATACATATTTGTGGACCAGATGCTGTAACGATGTTTGGGGAGATCATGTGGTACCGTGGACAAGGCTTCAGTCCAGAGAGAACAGTCAGTCACCCACCCAGCTGTGCTACCAGACAGAGACGGCAGGCTGCTGCACAAGGACACGTGATGTTTTCCCCTTATTCTCCTGGGCCTCACTAGCTTTACAAGTGTGGTTACTGTGTATCAAAGTGCAGGGCCTTGTGCTTGCATGGCAGGCACTCAACCTGCTGAACCATCCCCCATCTCTCCGTTAGCTTTCTAAAGTTCTACATGTATGTGGGATGTGGTAGAATGCTTGCCCAGCATGTGTGAGGGTCTGGGTTCACTCTCCAGCACCACAAAAATAAACACATAAGATAAAAAAGTGCAGTTAAATAAAACAGTTGGGTTTGGTGTCATGCCCATAATTCCAACATTGGGGAGGCTGAGGCAGAAGGATCATGAGTTTGGTGCCAGTTTGGGCTAGATAAGATCCTGTCTCAAGAAAAACAAAACAAAAAAATCCTTGCAACTGGGTTGAAATATAGCTGGTGTTCAGGCCTTGGGTTGCTAGTTAATTCATTTGCATGGCTATATGGGGGGTCTGTTCTATGTTCTGGTGTTGATGGACACTTTCCCTCCAGTTCTTTGCTTTTGTCTAAGTGCTGCCATGGCTTTCTGGTTCGTGTCTTTTACTGCAGCAGGTGAGTTATTTCTGGATCTATGGATGGAATGAATTTGTTTGACTTTTCTCTGTGCACCTCCCTCTACTTGCACTTGGGTTAGGTATGAAAGGGTTGGACACACCCTCCAACGATAAGTATCCAGTCTTTGTGAGGAAGTAAACTCCCAATCCTTGAGCGTGGGACCTGTAAATAATTTCCTATAATAGAGGAAACACTGTATAATCTGGCCTCCCCTTTGATCTCTGGCCCTTGGGATCCCACTAATTAATTCTGATAAAACACAGAGGGAGCAGTTAATACTGCCTGTGAGAGTGGAGAGGGAGTGGTCACCAGAAAGATTGGCTTTGATAAATATCCTAGGGTGACCTCTAACATGCTAGGTTAGCCGCAAATGACCTTAAACCTGTGATCCTCCTGCCTCCGTACCACCACACCTAGTTTTCTGTGGTGTAAGACCTAGTTTTCTGTGGTGGAACCCAGGTATGTGGAGACAGGCATTCTCCCAACTGAGCTACACATCCAGCCTGGAAGACAGGCTTGTAAAACAAAAGTATCTCTGTGTATCAGATACGAAGGAATGGAAGGTATATTTTGAAAACTAAGCTGTA
Source organism: Uromys caudimaculatus (assembly GCA_028551405.1). Taxonomy (NCBI): domain Eukaryota; kingdom Metazoa; phylum Chordata; class Mammalia; order Rodentia; family Muridae; genus Uromys; species Uromys caudimaculatus. The sequence goes on from CM052706.1 coordinate 23,078,585, forward strand.
TTTTCTTCTGAAGACTGTGTAAGTAGGGTAAGAACTATTCATAAATCAGGAAGGTTTGAGCTTTTACATGTTTAACTGAGATAATTAACTTTTTGTTTGAGTCTATAAAATAAAAACTGTGATGGTACATAGAAACCAGGACGTTTTCATCGTTAGTTAGATAAATGTTCTCATATACATGCACATGTTTTTAATATTTACATTTTATTTATTTATTTGTGTGTGTGTGTGTGTGTGTGTGTGTGTGTGTGTGTGTTGGGCATGTGTTTACTACCGTGCACATGTAAAAGTCAGAAGACAACTTGCTGAAGTGAGTTCTCTGCTTCCACCGCATGGGTTTGGGAGTCTGTTTATGGTTGTCGGTGTTGGTGGTAAGCTCCTCTACCCACTGAGCCATCCCACCAACCCTCATTTATATAGTTGTATCTTCATATATGGGGTCTGTATATTCATTCACTTTAGGTAAACTTTTCAAACTGGAGTATACTTAGAAATTCAATCTTCTCTTGAAACAAGGTATTCAGACCTGGAGAAGTTAAATGCTGGCAATAAGCTGTAATTTGAAAGCCACTGAACTTTCAGGGGTCACTTCTGGAATATTAATGTATTTTTCAGAATCCTCATTCCAGAATGAACTTAGGGGGACATCATTCAGCACTTTTATAAGTGATCAAATGTACACTGAGGTCCCAGCTCTCTTCAGTATGAAAACAGCTACAACAGGCTCAGAGGAACCTACAGTTCCTAACGAGGCTAATGATTGGTGCTTCACCAGTATAAACATTTTAAAAATGTACCCAATGTTGAGGTAAATTGTTAATCTGCTCTAAACTCCCCAGCGGATGTGCATGCCTCCTCTACACCCAGTCAGACACACACACACACACACACACACACACACACACACACACACACACACACACACAGAGAGAGAGAGAGAGAGAGAGAGAGTCTGGGCATTTCCAAACCTCCCCATGTTTTTTGTTTTGTTTTGTTTTTGTTTTTTTGAGACAGGGTTTCTCTGTGTAGCCCTGGCCGTCCTGGAACTCACTCTGTAGATCAGGCTGACCTCGAACTCAGAAATCCACCTGCCTCTACCTCCCAAGTGCTGGGATTAAAGGCGTGCGCCACCACAGCACACTCTCCCCTCAGATATTCATGAATTGTTACTTTCTAAAATCTATATTCCATCTCTGCTACTGCAGACTCAGTCGGGGAGTGGCCCCCGGGGTCACATTTCCATTCTTACACATTGTGTGCTTCCTCTCCTGTACCTCTCAGGTTTTATCTTTCTACTCCCCACCCCCACACCCCCAAGCCCCTGTCGTGGCGATTCTAAAACCTCTTCTCTCTCCTGCTCCCTTGCCCAGGAGATCTAAAGTCCCGCCTCTGTCTCCCTGCCCGGCTATTGGCCATCGGCCACTTTATTTCCCCAATCAAAGCCAATTAGGGGCAGGGACCCTCAGCATCTTACAGGCAGATGTGCTGCTTCCCAGGTAATTCTGGAAGCCAAATTAACACAAATAGCATTAGAACCAATCCACAACAAACCAAAGGTACAAGGAAGTTTGGGAAGAAGCATGACCATCAAGAGCTAAGAGCTGTAATAAAGCTCTACCCATGAACTTCACCTTAACAGTTATAAAGGTAAAGAAAATGCAAATCAGCATATGCCAAGTACCAGAGGGGTAAGCACCACATGGGTAAGTTCTTTATGGGTAAGCACCATATGGGTAAGCCCCAGGTATGGGTAAGTACTATATAGGTATGAACCATATGGATGAGCGCCATATAGGTGAGAACCGCATGGGTAAGCACCATATGGGCAGTACAGGCAGAGGAATAAACACAGGAAGTGGGGATAGGTGGGTTGATTGCCCTAGTGCAAGATGTGGGGATAAACTGAGGTACTAGAAACAGCAGAAACTATTTGCCTAGGGAAAGCAGGGGTGATGAAGTGTGTTTCATATCCTTCCACCCTGGCTGCCTTCCAGAATTTTCCTCAGCAGGGGCACTGGAGCATTGCTGCCTCTTTAGCAATCTGAGGCATAGGATGTCTGTGGCTGCTGAAATTTTTGGGGGCAACGGGGGTGGGGAGTGAGAGTGTAGAGTCCTCAAACAGTCTCGACTATCCTGGAACTTACCATGTGGACCAGGCTGGCCTCAGACTCACAGACATCCAGCTGCTTCTGCCTCCCGAGGGCTGGGCTTAAAGGCATGTGTTATCAGACCCAGCTCTAAATCTGCATTTTTAAAATTCTATGTTGTCTATTATTACTGTATTCAATGGTTTGAATGAGAATGGCCCCCCTAGGTTCATATGTTTGAATACTTGGTTCCCAGTTGGTGGAACTATTTGGGGAGAATTATGAGGTGTGGCCTTGTTGAAAGACATAGCACTGCGGGCAGGCTTTGAGGTTTCAAAAACTTATGCCATTCCCAGTAGTTGGTAGGCAGGTAGGTAGGTAGATAGAAGATACATAGATGGATAGATAGATAGATACAGAGGTAGATGAAATATAAACTTTACAGTGTTTCTTTATAAACTGCCTATCAAAACCTGTTCCTCAGAAATAATTTTAACCATTCAGGGCCAGAATATCACCCATTGTAGACTGCTTGTCTAATATAAATAGACTCTAGCTTCAGTCCTCAGTAGTGCTGCTACAAAAACAAAGTATCAATAAAAATTATAGAATCAGGTTTCATAAAAATTTAGAATTAAAGACAATTTGACAGAAAAGACATCAAAAGTTACCCTCATGTGCGCTGCACACAGGGTCCCCAGGGAGCCTGTGGCCCCATGGCTAGCATATCCTTGCATTTGCAGACAAGACTGAGCTCCAGAGCTCTAGTTAAGTTCACTTGTCTGCACCTGTTGGGAAGAGCAAGAGCTTCCGGGTGGAAGCTCATGTCTGCAGACATGAGGGTGGTGGTGCTCTAAGGTGATCAGTTAGGGCGAGGAAATGCCCATAGTCACTCCACTTCATGAAGCCACAAACTAACCTGGTCATCCCCGAGTGAGATCTGTATCCTTCTAGGTCCAGGTCTCACCCACATCTCCCCATCCTGTCTCCTGAGTGGCTTCAGCCTGGAGCCAGACAGTGAGTGACAGCAGACAGATGCTCAGTGCCATGCCTGCCCCCCCCTCTCTGCAGATCTCATTGGGAGTGTGAGCATCACTACTCCAGAGGACAATTCAGGAAGCCCGAGGGGAAACTGTCCATCTGCCCTGCGTGTTCACCCTTAGCCCTGAGGACCAAGGACCACTGGACATTGAGTGGCTTAGACTTTCAGGACCTAATAATGAGCCGATGGACCATGTGGTGAGTGTGCCCCGTGCCTGCTCACTCTCACTAGGCAGGTGTGGTGTCATGGCCATTAGCCCCACTGCCCGGGCCTGTGAACATGGATAGAATGATCTGTGATTTCGAAGAGGAATGGTCATCAGATTTCTTGAATGTTTCAGAAGACAAGAGGATGCTGAGGATGTTCTAAAATGTGGTTTCGAACTCGTGTAAGAGGAGACAAGGAACAAGAGGGTGTGCGGAGCAGGCTGGGCAGCGAGGGGAGGTGTGGACAAGAATCACTAGACCCTGTCAGAATTTAGAATCAGTGTCCTCTGTCTTTGTTGCTCAGCCTGGCCGCAAATTCCAGAGCCTGGTCGTCCTTCCATGTCAACCCCTCCTCCTCAGCAGCTAGTCTGCAAGTGTACTGCACTGCACCTGGCCCTGGTGGGATTTTAAGATTTATATGAGGTTCCTATAACCAGCAATGGGGTCATGGGATGTACACAGTATTTTAAGCATGTATATTCTCACAGTCTGTTTTCCTCATTTCGAGTTAAATCATATAACAAATTTCTTAAAAAGCAGAACAAAAGCCGAGCATGGTGGCACATGCCTTCAATCCTTTTCTATGTAGGGTGGATAGAGAGTTTGAGGCCAGTTTGGGCTACATACCAATTTCCAGGCCTGAGCTGCACAGTAATACCAAGTAAGCAAACAAAAATGAAGAGAAATTTAAAGTCTATAAAATATGTGTTTAACTATAGAAATCATGTAAAAGATTGTTGTAGAAGTGTCTTAGGGTTTCCATTGCTGTGAAGAGACACCATGACCAAGGCAACTCTTATAGAGGCAAACATTTAATTGGGTCTGGCTTACAAGTTCAGAGGTTTAGTCCATTGTCATCATAGCAAGAAGCATGGCAGCATGCAGACAGACATGGTACTAGAGAAGGAGCTAAGAGTTCTGCATCTTGATTCAAAGGCAACTAGGAGAGACTGGGATTCTCAGGCAGCTAAGAGGAAGCTCTCCACAACGGGAAGAGCCTAAGCATAGGAGGAGACCTCCAAAATCCACCTCCACAGTGACACACTTCCTCCAACAAGGCCACACCTCCTAACAGTACCACTCCCTCTGGGCCAAGCGCATTCAAACCACCACAAGAAGTTTTTCTAATCAAAGTGATCAGAGCCAAATGAAGAGCACTGGAAAACCAAAGACAGTGCCAAAGAGGAGACACACCCAATGACCTCATGTCCAAATATTGGCTCACATTTAGTATTTTACTTCATTTGAAATGCTTTATATCAGTTTCACCCAACACCTGTACTTTAAAAACCAATCAGTGTTGGACCCTGTGGTAGTTCACGGCATAAGAGTAGTTACTGTGTGAACATGAGAAAGCTGTCTGTGGAAATGTCTGCCTGCCACAGCAGCGCTGAGCCTGAGCAAGAGACAAGAGGACCATGGAGGCCTGCTGGCTTCTCTCAGCTGGTTCAATGAGAGACCCCGTTGTTCTGGCTACTTTTATGTCAACTTGACACAAGCTATAGTCATTCCTTGGAGAGGAGGGAACCTCAATTAAGAAAATGCTTCCAAAAGACCAGACTGTAAGCAAGCCTGTAGTGCATTTTATTAATTAGTGAACAATGGGGGCAGACCCAGCCCATTGTGGGTGGTGCCCTCTCTCCGCTGGTGGTCCTGGGTTCTTTATGAAAGCAAGCTAAGCAAGTTATGATAAGCAAGCTGGTGATCCACAGCCCTTCATGGCCTCTGCATCAGCTCCGGCCTCTGGGTTCGTGCCCTGTGTGAGTTCCTGATTTCCTTCAATCATGAACAGTGATGATGAAGCATAAACCAATTAAATTCTTCCTACCCTGGTTGCTTTTGGTCATGGTGTTTCATCACCGAAATAGTAACCGTAACTAAAACACTTGTCTTTAGGGAATAAGGTGGAGTGTGATCTCAGTGAAACCCACTGCTGTCTGTTTGCCTCTGTAGACCCATAGGCCTGGGTAAACACACACACACACACACACACACACACGAATGAAAATATAGTATTTATGACAAAAAGTGATGTTTATAAATTCTATTAGCTCAGGGAAAGAAAGCACATGAAAATATTGGATATATATTCTGGAGTGTGTGTGCCCCAGGTAGGGATTTCCACAGAGGCCAGATAATAAGTCAGTATCTCCTAGGGCTGGAGTTACATGCTGTTGTGAACCCTCCAACATGGGTGCTGAGACTGGAACTTGAGTCCTCTGGATGACCAGCAAATACCCTTAAGGACTGAGCCAACTCTTGAGTCAGCTAATAAATATTTCATGAAAGAAACTTTATTTTGACTCATGGTTCATAGAGAAATAGTCATCTAAACTCTGAAAGTTATGTTCTTTTAGTCAGTGATGAATCAGGGCAGTCAGGCAGCTGGTTGTTTTCAGCAAGTCACCCATGATGTCATCATGATGATAATTGAGGTGATTTCAAGGGTTGTAAAGGTTTGTCTTCCCCTCCCAGGATGCACTTCTTCTATGTACTCTGCTGCCCAAACTCCCTGTGCTCCCCCCCAGGCATAAGAAGTGGGACCCAACTCTGCACTCACCCACACTCCCTTCCCTTTTGTTCCCCCTACCCCTCCCTCCCTGTGTTCTGCAATCCTCAGTACCAGCTTCCACCAGGTCCTGCTACTCCCTACTCTCCCTTGACAGGGCCATGACATGCCATCAACATTCAAGACTCTCATGTGGTGGCTGCATGGGTGAAGGCTGAGGTGGACATAGGTGAAGAGCACACATCCTCTGTGCTTCTAGCTGACACTCAGGGGCAAGTAAAGAGAGTGTGATGAGAAAACCCCAAAAATGAAACAGCAGCCCTTCAAGGGAGCCAGCCTTGGACCCTCATCTGCTGCTGTTATGTGCTTAGCTTTCAAGATGCAAAAAAATATTCCAAGGAGAGCTCCAGGGGGCCTGGGAGAGCATCTGCAAGCTAGGGTGGGTGAAACACCAACAAGGAGCCCTGTCCCTCTGCTCAATAGGTTCCCACAGAGCCCACCTGGAAAACAATCTTCCCAGATGCCAATGGCTCTAATGATGCAGCCTAGCACCACAGTCAATTAAAAATGCATCTGGAAGGTACAGCGGTGTTCGTTCCTGGTTATGACTCGGGCATTGCCGTCACAGGTCTTATGTGTCTCCAATGAGGAACTTCATTAGTAATGTGAAAATTATAAGATATGGTAAATTGATTTTAGAGATTATCAAAGAGATTATTACAATTCTTTCCCAACTCAAGTTTAGCACAGAGTCCGTTGTCTTCTAAATGTGTCTTAAGTCGTGGCCCTCCATGCCTGTAACAGGGAAAGCCTGAAACTTCATTGACATTAGGGTCATGCTTTAGACATGTAAGTTCTGGGGGGCGTTGGGTTTTGTGTTTGTTAGTTTTTAATCTGTCTAAAGCAGTTGCTTTATTATTTTTTATTAGCATGTATAAATTGTAAGTGCCTAAGCGGTAATTTTAAGATTTATTTATTTATTATACATATATGTTGTTGATTGCATTGCCTACAGAGGCCAGAGAGCACATTGGACCCCATGGAACTGGAGTTATGCCAATTGGGTGCTGGGAACTGGGTCTGGATTCCCTGAAACAGCAGCCAGTGCTCTTAACTTCTGAGCCATCTTTTCAGCTCAGCAGTATTCTTTTTTAATTTTAGGGTTTTGTTTTTGTTTTTGTTTTTTGTTTAGAACAATGGATGATTCTGTAGTTCCAGCTGGCCTAGAGCTTGCTGCTGGCCTGGAGGTTCAGGTTGGCCTTGAACCCATGATCATTCCTCAGTATTCCCAATTACTGGAACTACAGGTGTGCCCCATCATGCCTGGCTTCCAATTTTGTATCAAGAAAAAAAGAAACTTGTCTTTTTATTAGGTCGCACAGGGAAATTATGATCAGCCTTCTTCAGAAGCAAAGGGGCGGTACATTTTTGTTTCTACCTGGTGATGCACTGCAGGTTCTGAGGCAGCAGAAAACCAGAAGCAGACAGGAATGCACATGTGTGTATGTGTTTCTGTCCAGTCTGACCAAACAGTTCTCACTGTCAGGCTCTGCTATTTATTGGAACTGGGAGTGTGGGGCTACAACAGGGATCACGTGAATATATTTCTAATTTGTCGTTTGTGTGTTAGATACTGTAGGTTTCCTCAACCTGCATGCCCTCACCTCTCTCCTCACTCCCCCCTTTGTCTGTCCTTCGTCCCTCCCTCCCTCTCTCCCTTTCTCCTTCCCTCCCTTCCTTTTTCTATCCCTCCCTTCCTGCTTCCCTTCCTTTCTTCCTTCCTTCCTATATTTCTAATTTTGATTCTATGGCAGCATGATATGTACAGAGCTGTAGTGAAATGGGTTTTTATTCATATTTTTTTCTGTTTTGGCAATTTTTTTCTTCTGTTTGGGATTTTTTCAGATTATTTTGTATACTGTAGATAAAATTCATTCAGACTTCTATCAAGATCTGAAAGGCCGAGTACATTTTACAAGTAATGACATCGCATCTGGTGACGGATCCATAAAAATAAGAAATGTTCGGCCTGCAGACAGTGGCACCTACCAGTGCAAAGTGAAAAAAGCCCCTGGTGTTGCCAAGACAACCATTCAGCTGACAGTTGTGGGTAAGTTGTTGTAGTTGGTAGAGAGCAGCTTCTCAGTAACAGGGTGAAACATCACAGTGCTGAAGTCACAACACTTAGGGAAGACAAACTTAGCTTTCACAGTGTACTGGCTAGTTTTGTGTGTCAACTTGACACAAGCTGAAGTTATCACAGAGAAAGGAGCTTCAGTTGAGAAAATGCCTCCATGAGATCCAGCGGTAAGGCATTTTCTCAATTAGTGATCAAGGGGGGAGGGCCCCTTGTGGGTGGTGCCATCTGTGGGCTGGTAGTCTTGGGCTCTATAAGAAAGCCAGCTGAGCAAGCCAGGAGAAGCAAGCAATCCAACAAGAAACATCCCTCCATGGCCTCTGCATCAGCTCCTGCTCCTTGACCTGCTTGAGTTCCAGTCCTGACTTCCTTTCATGATGAACAGCAGCATGGAAGTGTAAGCTGAATAAACCCTTTCCTCCCTGATTTGCATCTTGGTCATGATGTTTGTGCAGGAATAGAAGCCCTGACTAAGACATACAGTAATAATTGAATGTGTTCATTTCACTATGCTGGAAGTGAAACCTGGGCCTCATGCTTGCTAGGAACGAGCCCTGCCCCGAGCCCCTCCCCAGCCCTAGGGTTATAATGAAGCCTTCTGAAGTATTTCTAATGTCCTTACATACCTTAAAACCTAAAGCTATCACATTTTTGCATAAGAAAAATAAGAAGCAACTAACTTCTTTGCAAAATTCTTGACATATTTCAAAATAAATGAAGAGTTTTATTGTGAGAAATAACCGTAGCCTGGAATCAAGAAAGTTGTATCATTGTTGTTTTGAACCTTGTCTTCCAAGTTTGCCCTGAGAATTCAATACATGTCATGCCCTTGGTCCACAGTCCACTCTCTATGCATTGAAACATGGAGTCTAAAAGGCTTTACTCGTCACTGTACCTGTCAGAGTCACCCCTTCAGAGCTGTGTGTGAGTGCTCTGAGCTTTGGCTTTCGCTGCAAAAAGACTAATGAGATTTCTACAGACAAGAGCTGGGTGTTTAGGGGGCTGGCGATAGAATAGTGGGGTGAGTGTGAATGCCGATGTGAATGTGTGTGAGTGTGAATGTGTGTGAGTGTGAGTGTGTGTGTGAATGTGTGTGAGTGTGTGTGTGAGTGTGAGTGTGTGTGAGTGTGTGTGTGTGAGTGTGAATGTGTGTGAGTGTGAATGTGTGAGTGTGGGTGAGTGTGTGTGTGAGTGTGAGTGTGTATGAGTATGAGTGTGTGTGAGTGTGAATGTGTGTGAGTGTGAGTGTGTGTGTGAATGTGTGTGAGTGTGAGTGTGTGTGAGTGTGTGTGAGTGTGAGTGTGTGTGAGTGTGAGTGTGTGTGTGTGTGAGTGTGAGTGCGTGTGAGTGTGTGAGTATGAGTGTGAGTGTGTGTGAGTGTGAGTGTGTGTGAGTGTGTGTGAGTGTGAGTGTGAGTGCGTGTGAGTGTGTGTGAGTGTGTGTGTGTGAGTGTGAATGTGTGTGTGAATGTGTGAGTGTGTGTGAGTGTGAGTGTGTGTGAGTGTGAGTGTATGTGAGTGTGAATGTGTGTGAGTGTGAATGTATGGTATGTATGTATGTGAGTGTGAATGCGTGCGCGCTCGTGTGTGTGTGTGTGTGTGTATGTGTGTGTGTATGTATGTGTGTGTGTATGTGTGTGTGTATGTATATGTGTGTGTGTGTGTATGTGTGTGTGTGTGTATGTATGTGTGTGTGTATGTGTGTGTGTATGTATATGTGTGTGTGTGTGTGTGTGTGTGTGTGTGTGTGTGTGTGTGTGTGTGTAGGACAGGGGTGGAGTTGGCTTTCTGATGTCTTTACACGTTTCCCGGGTTCCAGCTCAGGAGGCCAGGCTTACAAGGGAAGCTCCTTTACCCACTGAACTACTAGGCCTGTCTTAAATGCAAGTGTTACAGAATACAAATCTTAGAATTAAGATGTAAACACTGTGAAAGTTTAAAATCCCTTCTCAAAAATACTAAAATAAATGTGATTAACCATTTTATAAAGGGAACTAGAAAAGAAGATAAATTAAGAAATGTCTTAAACATATACCTAGGCCAATTATTTAGTGAATATATATATGTGTGTTTTTATATATAGTTATATATATTTAACCAATATATGTGTGTACACATGTGTACACACACACACACACAGTGCTTGAAATGAGACTGTTCACCACAGGCTCAGTCTGGCACCCAGTTGGTCCCACTGTTTGTGTAGGTTTAGGAAGTGTGGCCATGATGGAGAAAGTATACCTTTGGGGACAGCTGTGAGGATGCAAAAGCACCACACAGCTCCTAGTGCACTCTCTGCTTCCTGACCAGGATGTGAGCTCTCAGCTAGCTGCCAGTGCGTTACCGTGCCAGCCACTCCCCCGAGAAGATGAGGACTTCTTATCCTTCTAGAACTGTGAACCCAAATAGGCACTTCCCTCTACAAATTGCCATGGCCGTAGAATCTTACCAAAACAGTATAAACGAGCCTAAGATGCATATGAAACCTGGCAGTGTTTGTTTATAAACCATCTTTATCAAAACCTGTTCCTCAGAAATAAGTTTAACCATTCAGGGCTAGGAATATCGCCCACTGTAGACTGCTTGCCTAATATAGACTCTAGCCTCAGTCCTCAGTCCTGCTACCACAAGAACAAAGTATCAATAAATTTAGAATTAAAGACAATTTGGCAGAAAATGCATCAAAAGTTACCCTCATGTGCGCTGCACACAGGGTCCCCAGGGAGCCTGTGGTCCCATGGCTAGCATGAATCAGGTTGGCCTTGCATTTGCAGACAAGACTGAGCTCCAGAGCTCTAGTTAAACTTGTCTGTGCCTGCTGGGAAGAGCAAGAGCTTCCTGGTGGAAGCTCATGTCTGCAGAATGCCAGGAAGGTGGTGGTGCTCTAAGGTGATCAGTTAGGGCAAGGAAATGCCCATAGTCACTCCACTTCATGAAGCCACAAACTAACCTGAGCATCCCCGAATGGGATCTGCATCCTTCTAGGTCCAGGTCTCACCCACATCTCCCCATTCTGTCTCCTGAGTGGCTTCAGCCTGGAGCCAGCCAGTGAGTGACAGCAGACAGATGCTCAGTGCCATACAGGTCTCTCTCTCTCTCCCTCCCCAGATCTCATTGGGAGTGTGAACATTACTACTCTAGAGCAGACAATTGAGGAAGCCCAAGGGGAAACTGTCCATCTGCCCTGCATGTTCACCTTTATCTCCAAGGTCCAAGGACCACTGGACATTGAGTGGCTTCAGCTTTCAGGACCTAATAATGAGCCGATGGACCATGTGGTGAGTGTGCCCCGTGCCTGCTCACACTCACTAGGCAGGTGTAGTGAGTGTGCCCTGTGTCTGCTCACTCTCCCTAGGCACGTGTGGTATCATGGCCATTAGCCCCACTGCCTAGGCCTGTGAACATGGGTAGAATGGCCTTTGATTTCAGAAGAGGAAGGGCCATCAGATTTCTTTAAGGCTTCAGAGGACAAGAGGACATTGTGGACATTCTGAAAATGTGGTCTTGAAAGTGTGTAAGAGTTGACAAGGAACAAGAGGGGCGTGCTGTGCAGACTGGGCAGCGAGGGTGACATACATTGTGTGTATGCCAGAATCACTAGACTCTGTCAGAACTCAGGATCAATGTCCTCTGTCTTTGTTACTTTTATCTCCTTTCATTTCACTATGCTGTCCAGTCTGCTCTCAAAATCCAGGGCCCAATAGCCCTCTTGGATCTCAGCCCCCCCCTCCCCAGCAGCTAATCCACAAGTGCACGTCACTGCACCTGGCCCCGATATTCCAAAACGTATGTGAGTGAGGCTCCTGTAGCCAGCACAATGGAGAGTCAATGCACAGAGAATGAGGGGTATCATCAGTCTGTTTCCTCATCTCACGTTAAATCTCCCCTACAATAAATTTCTTAAAAAACGACAACAGACCCAACAAAACAGACAAACAAAAACAAAAAGCAAAAACAAAAGCTGAGCATGCTGGCATGGACCTGCACTCCTTCTCCATGTAAGTGCAGTGAGACAGGAGGATGAGGGGAGAGTCCGAGACCAGCGTAGGCTATATAGCAAGTTAGTTCCAGGGCAGTCTGAACTGCATAGTAAGGCCTTGTAACAAACAAACAACAAACAAGCAAGAATGTAAAGTCTGAAAAACGTCAGTGTTAAATTATAGAAATCAGGCAAACTATTGTTATAGGTGCTCTTCTAATAAAAGTGAACAGAGCCAAATGAAGAAGACTAGAAGGTCAGCGATATCTCTGAGGATGAGCTACACCCACAGATCCAGTCTCCCTTACCCATGACACACTTGCCTTCACACTGGTCCTTCTGTATTTTTCTTTACCTCAAATGTTTTGTATTAGCTTCATCTGACACATTTTATCTAAGAAATCAACACTGTGCTGGAGAGATGGCTCAGCAGGTAAGGGTTCACGCACAGGGACAAGGAACTGTCATGAAATCCTAGCCTGGACATAAACAGTTGTGTGTGGTCATTCATGCTGTTTGCTCCAACCTTGTGGGGGGCAGAGGCAGGAGCATGCCTGAGCTATTTTGTCTGGTAGGCCAGGTTCAGGTTCAGTAAGAAACTGAGTCTCAAAGGAATAAGGTAGAGAGTATAGAGCAAGTCACCCAGTACCCTTTTCTGTCCTCAGTGCCCTCATAGGCAGGTGTCCTACGGTTTTATCCCTGTGAAGAGACACCATGACCACAGTGACTCTTATAAAGGAAACCATTTAATTGGAGCTGGGTTACAGTTTCAAAGGTTTAGCCCATTGTTGACATGGTAAGAAACATGGCAGCAGCCAGGCAGACATGATGCTGGAGAAGGAGCTGAGAGTTCTACATCTTGATCTGCAGGCAACAGAAGGAGACTTTGTATCACACTGGGCATAGCTTGAGCATATAAGACCTCAAAGCCCACCTCCACCATGACACACTTTTTCCAGCAAAGCCCGACCTCCACAGGGTGTCACGCCCTATGGGCCGAGCATTCACACACATGAGTCTATGGGGGGCATTCCTTTTCAGACCACTACAGCAGGTAACCATACACTATTCAGACCACTACAGCAGGTAACTCCACATGCACCACAAGAACGGCCCATGTTTCATTTTAGGTTAGTTAGTTTTTTTCTTATTTGTTTTCTTTTAGGTTATCTTGTATTCTGCAGACAAAATTCAAGACGATGTCTATCCAGATCTAAAAGGACGAGTGTATTTTACCGGTAACGATATCAAGTCTGGTGACGCATCCATAAATATAACAAATGTCCAGCTCTCGGACGCTGGCACCTATCAGTGCAAGGTGAAAAAATACCCTGGCATCGTCAACAGGAACCTCCAGTTGGCTGTCACTAGTAAGTTTCTGTTGGTGGTGACGAGTGTCTTAGAATCAGCGTAAATGCTCACAGCACAAGTCACAGCAATTTATAAGACAAAATTTTGATTCCAGAGTAATAATTATATTCATTTTTTGCTGATGGGGGTAAAGCCCAGGGCTCACGCTTACTAGGAAAGGTTCTGACACTGAGTCACACGCCTAGCCCTAGAATAATAATTTTAAACTTTGGGAGTATTTCTAGTATCCTCACACTGTGTGAAACAAAGTGGACATTTTTTTTTTCCCAAAAGAAAAGAAGTAATGTTGTTGTTGCTTCATCTTGTTTCTGTTCTCATTTTTTTTTCATTTTACTTTATGCATTTGAGTGTTTGTCTGCATGTATGTATGTCTGGAAGCCAGAAGAGGGTAATGGATCCACTAGAACTGAAGTTACAGATGGTTGTGAGTCGCCATGTGGGTGCTGTGAATGGAACCAGGGTCCTCCAGAAGAGCGGCCAGTGCTCTTAACTATTGAGCCGTGGATCCAGCCTCTTGGATTTAAGACAGGGTCCCACTTTGCATTTTTTAGATGCCCTGGATCTTTCTGCATAAACCATGTTGGTCTCAGATTCACAGAGATCTGCCTGCATTTGCCTCTCAAGTGCTGGGGTTAAAGGCATGCAGTACCATGCCCAAACTATGGCAAACTTTTAAAATTAACAACAACAACAAAAAAGCAAGTGAAGAGATTTTTGTTGAAGAATGTCCTACATGTATATAATGTATTTTTATCAAATCTACCCCCAGTTCCCTCTCCCTTTCCTTCTCCGTCTCTTTGTCCCCTCCTCTCCCCTACTCTGCCTTCTGTGGGTGGGTTGAGACTCATCTACTGGAGTAGGGCAGCCTCTCAGGGACTCTGTCCCTGAGGAAAACAGTCTTGCTCTCCTGAGAAGCCATGAATTCCAACAGCTCCGCAGATGTGCAACCTTCTAAGTGCCCAGCCCATCCATCCTGGGATTTTGGCTGGCTTGACCACACGCAGGGTTTCTGCAGTCACGTCCTCTCTAAGTTGTTTGCACATAGCTATAACCATTCTTTAGAACGCTTTGTCTGGAAGACTTTGTGGGTTGTTCTGATTGGAGTTCTTATAATTGGATTAATAATTGGGGGTGGGGGGACACGATGCTTGTGTTCCATGTGACCTTTGGCTCTATCCTGAGAAGTGTGCACCAGAAGTAGTTTGTTACCTAACCCCTTTCATTCTCAGATCACCTCTCCTTGTTCTATTTAGGTGTATGCAATGTTCAGGAGAAGATTAAGTTGTAAAAGGATGGAAACCTTGTTTTCTTTTGTGGAGCTTGTATCAAGGACCACAGTTTCTGCCTACTCTTTCCAGATCTGGTACTGTCTGTGTGAGCAGACACGATCCAAGGCCCACGCCCCCAATGCTGCTCCTCTTCTCTGCTACCTTTGTTGTGGCTCTCCAAGTCTAGCTCCACAATTAGTAAGATCCAGTCAACAGAAGGCTGGAATGGGATCCTGAGAGGCTGGGTATGCAGCCAGGAGGCTTGTGGGAGGTAATATGGTTCTGCACATTTCTCTGATGGCCAGGATGGGCAAGAGATTTGTTGTGTGAGGCAGACCCTGAGCCTGGGCTCAGGAGAGCTGTGCTGTTGTTGCTGTTGTTCTGAACGCTGTCTTCTGAATTTTCCATGAGCTGGGCAGTTGGAAACGGGGTGGTGTGCAAGTGAGAGTGAGCATATGTGTGTGCACACGCATGTGTGCATGAGTGTGTACATGCATGAATGTGTGTGTGTGTGTGTGTGTGTGTGTGTGTGTGTGTGTGTGTGTGTGTGCTAGTACTACAGCCTGCGGGTAGGTGTCAGAGGACAACTTCCGGGAGTTGACATTTTCCTTCCACAGTGATCAAGTATAGGTCATCAACTTGCTTGACAAGTATTTTTACCCATGGAGCTTCACTCCAGCCTTTGTGGAAATTACAAAGTTTAGCTCTCAGGTTATTGTACATCAAATCAAATAAAAATGAAAAGAACTAGCAACATTATTCTTAAGTGTGATCTAAACGCAAAGCTTTAAAAAAAATGTTTTCTGACTGGCGCTATGGCTCAGTTGTTATGGTTAAGAACACTGGCTATTCTACCAGAGGACCAGAGTTTGATTCCCAGACCCACATGGCTGCTCACAGTTATCTGTGATTCAAGCTCAGGGATCTATGCATTCTTCTAGCCTCTGTGTGCACTGCAAGGAGCCTGTGGCCCCGTGGCTAGCACAAATCAGGTTGGCCTTGCATTTGCAGACAAGACTGAGCTCCAGAGCTCTAGCTAAGTTCACTTGTCTGTGCCTGCTGGGAAGAGCAAGAGCTTCCTGGTGGAAACTCATGTCTGCAGAATGCCAGGAGGGTGGTGGTGCTCTAAGGTGATCAGTTAGGGCGAGGAAATGCCCATAGTCACTCCACTTCATGAAGCCACAAACTAACCTGGTCATCCCCGAGTGGGATCTGTATCCTTCTAGTTCCAGGTCTCACCCACATCTCCCCATTCTGTCTCCTGAGTGGCTTCAGCCTGGAGCCAGCCAGTGAATGAGTGACAGCAGATAGATGCTCAGTGCCATGCCTGCCCCCCCCCCTCTGCAGATCTCATTGGGAGTGTGAGCATCACTACTCCAGAGCAGACAATTCAGGAAGCCCGAGGGGAAACTGTCCATCTGCCCTGCGTGTTCACCCTTAGCCCTGAGGACCATGGCCCACTGTTCATTGACTGGATGCAGCTTACTGGACCTACAAATGAGGTGGTGAACCGCATGGTAAGCATGCCCTGTGCCTGCTCACTCTCACTAGGCATGTGTGGTGTCATGGCCAGAAGCCCCACTGCCCAGACCTGTGAACACGGATAAAATGACCTGTGATTTCAGAAGAGGAAGGGACATCAGATTTCTTAAAGGCTTCAGGAGACAAGAGGATGTTGTGGACATTTGAAAAAATGTGGCTTGAAAGTGTGTGAGAGGAGACAAGGGACAAGAGGGTGTGTGTGTGGGGCGTGTGCTCTACGTCCTGTATATTTGTCCCCACTTACTGGAACTACAGGTGTGTCCCATCATGCCTTGCTTCCAAAAGGAATTTGTCTTTTTTTCCCCCTTAGATTAAACAGGTAAATTATAATCAGCCTGATTTGGAGGCAAAGGGTGGTCTGTTCTCATTTTTACTTGATTTATTACTATACCCTCTGAGGCAGCTGGAAAACAGGAGCGTACATGAATGAACAAGTGTGTGGACCTGTCCAGTCTGACCAACCCCCTCTCTAGTATGGGGCTGCGGTATTTAATTATGTTGGAAGTTATTTAATCACATTGAAACATGGGTGTCCATTCATAGTGGGAATACGAAGGCCAAAGATTTGGCTCAGCACTTAAGAGCCCGGGCTGCTTTTCCAGAGGCCCTGGTTTCAGTGTCCAGCAGCAGTATGCTGCTCTCATGTCTGTTACTTAGACTGCAGGTGGCCCAGCACTCCTGGCCTCCGCAGGCTGCGATTACAGGTGAGTGCCACCACACCTGGACCAGCCTAAACATAAATTAAAATATTAATTTAAAAAAAACTTAAAAATAGTAATGAAAATAGGGCTATGGGACTCCAGCCCAGGACCACATGAACCCATTTCCAGCTCATCATTCTGTGTCTTTATTACTGTAGGTTTCTGTATAACAGTCTTCCTTCTTTCCTTTCATTCTCTCTTCCTGTCTGTTTCTTTAGCTTTCTTCCTCTTTTATTCCTCTTGTTCTTCATTTCCTTCTCTCTCTCTCTCTCTCTTTCTCTCTCTCTCTTTCTCTCTCTCTCTTTCGGAGTATATAATGAAGTATGGGGAAGCAGATGTGTGTGTGTGTGTGTGTGTGTGCGTGTGCGTATGTGTGCATGCGTGCGTGGGCATGTGTACGTGCGCAGGCATGCGTACATGCGTGGGCATGTGCATGTGTATGTGTGTGGGCATGCCTGTATGTGGAAACTGGAAGTTGAGGTTAGGTGTCATCTGCTCTCTCTCTCCATCATATGTTCTGAGATATGGTCTCTCACCGAAACTGCAGCTCACTGATGGCTAGACTGACTGGCCAGCAAGGGCCTAGAGTTGCCCTCCCACCCCTTACTCTAGTGGTTGGCTTGCAGAAATATGAAATCCTGTCTGGCTCTTAAATTGGCTCTCCGGGTCCTAACTCGGGTCTTTGTGCTTGTCTGTCAGACCCTTTATCTGAGTCAGCTCGCCAGCTCTCTTTACTTCCTCTTTCATTTCCCTCTCTCCCTCCCTCCCTCCCTCCCTCCCTCCCTCCCTCCTTCCTTCCTTCCTTCCTTCCTTCCTTCCTTCCTTCCTTCCTTCCTTTTTACTTTTGTGGGAACATGGTGTATGTACAGCTTTAATGAAAGGGTTTTTTTAGATTTATTTGTTTATTACATTTGAGTCTCTTGCCTATATGTACATGTGCACTGCATGTGTGTCTAGTGTCTCTGGAGGCCAGAAGAAGATCTTAAATCCCATGGATTTAAGTTACAGGTCATTATGAACTGACTTGTGGGTGCTAAGGCCTAATCTTGGGTCCCCTGGAAGAGACCTACATACTTCTAACCACTGAGCCATCTCCTCAGCCCGTGTTGGTTTATGTTTTTTCTGTTTTTTGTTTTTATTTTAGTTTATTGTATATTTGGCAGACAAGATTTACAATGACTTCTATCAAGATATGAAAGAACGTGTGCAATTTACAAGTAATGACATTAGGTCTGGTGATGCATCCATAAATATAACTAATATTCAGCTCTCTGACGCTGGCATCTATCAGTGTGGAGTATCCCATGCCCTTGGTACTGCCAAGAGGACCATTCAGCTGACAGTTGTGGGTAAGCTACTGTAGTTGATAGAGAACAGCTTCTGAGTAACGGGGTGAAAAGTCACAGTGCTGAAGTCATAGCACTTACAGAAGACAAATGGCTCTTACAGTAATAATTGGACTTGTTCATTTTCACCGTGCTAGGAGTAAAGCCTGGGCCTCACACTTGGTAGGAACGAGCCCTGCCACAGAACCCCACCACCAGCCCTAGAATTATAATGTCACCTTCCTAAGTGTTTCTAGTGTCCTGGCGTAGCTTAAAATGTTAAGCTATCACATGTATTTAGATCAGAAAAACAGGAAGTGACTTCTTTGCAAAATTCTTGATGATTTTCAAAATAAATGAAATTTTGTTGTGTGAGAAAGAACCCTGAGCTGCATCGTGCACTGTGGCTGTTGTTTTGGTCCTTGCCTTCTGACTTTGCCCTGAGAATTAAATCAACTTCATCTCCTCAGTCTACTCTGTGTGTATTGAAACAGAAAGTATAAAAAAGCTTTCATCATGGCCATACCTGCAGGAGTCATCCCTTCAGAGATGTGAGGGGGCTTGTGTTTTCACGGCTCAAGACAAATGTGGTTTCTGTGGTGAAGAGCTGGGTGTTCAGGATACTGACGCTGGAAGAGAGGAGGAAAACCGATGAACTGGAGAAGCCAGTGGATATCAGGCCAATGTTACATCCCTTGTGTCGCTGTTTCATCCTTAAAATGGAGGATGAGACCGGCTGGGAAGTTGTGCAGCTCTTGCTGATGGTCAGGAGGATAAGAGAGATCCTTACGATTGTCAGGCTGCACAGTTTCGTATCTCTCTGTGGACCGGATGGTAACATGCCCAGTCTCCGTATCTTCAAGTCAGAAATTGGAGAGGTCATAGTCCGCAGTACACTGGACCTCCCTTGATGCAGGTGGACAGTGGCTAGTGCTGTTACGTCAGTTTTAAGCTCCCTGTTTTGAGACCTAGGGTCTCATGATTTGGAAGATTCTTGGGGACACGTGTTTTGTAGAAATTTCTGCTTGCTAGATGTAGACAATCAGGGCCCCTCCTACATACGCAGGCCGACTATGACCCCTCCCACATACGCAGGCTGAGGATTCCCTGTTCCTTCTATTTTATGGATTCATCAAGGGGAGAGGTGAAGAAGTGTTCCATGTGGAAGTCAGAGTTTTCTGAACACTGTACTCCTCTAGAGCAGGAGTATTAATTAGCACAGAACCAGGTAGGAGAAAGCGCACTGTGCACGTCACAGCAGCTTAAGTACAGACCCTAGTCAAAGGCATTCTGTCTGGTCTGAGCGCTGCCAGTTAAAAATGTCTCTCACAGTGTGAACTAAGGGAGCAGAATGAGCGACCGGAGTTCTCCATCTCACCGCTCCAGGCACTTCTTGGCATTCCTCCGTACACGTAATGCCATTTCTCTTATTTATCAGTTACTACTTCATGTGTTTACTTACGCATGTATGTGTGCATGTATTCTTATCCCAGTTATTTGTGTGTCTGTGTCTGTGTGTGCTCAAGTATCAGACACATGCTGGAGGTCATAAAGGAACTTACAGGAGTTGGTTTCTCCTTCCATGTGTTTCAGGGATCAAATTCAGGATGTGTGGATTGTCCACAATGCTTTATCCACTGAGCCATCTCAGCGGTCCTGTGTTTATTTCTAATAAATACAGCATACATTCTTTAAACTATTTCAAGATTTGTTTTGTATGTTTCTCTGCATGTATGTATGTCTGCACCACAGGCATGCCTGGTGCCCTCAGAGGTCAGAAGAGGGTGTCAAATCCCCTGCAACTAGCATTAAGGTTATGAGCCTCCATATGGATACTGGGATTCAAACCTGGGTCCTCTCTGGGGCAATAAGTGTTCTTAATCACTGAGAGATCTCTCAAGACCCAAGGATAGTATATACTCTTAACTGTACTATTGATATATATTTTTAAGGGTCTCATTATGTAGCCCTCACTGACTTTGAACTTGGGCTCCCTCTGCCTTTCCTCCCAAGTGTTTGGATTACCTGTTTGTATTTGTAAATGGTTTGCATTGTTGAGGCTTTAAAATATATCTCTAATTTTCATTAGCATATATACACTTTACACTATTATACACAGTTGCTTTTCCTAAGCAAATGCCTTTTTTTTTTCAGGCTGATCATCTGCCCCAGAGGTTACATCAATTGAACTTTTAATTAAGTTTTGCTCATTATTTGATCCTGTATCTTCAATGAAATGTGCCTTATGCTCCTGCATTCCACCAAATAAAAAGAAATCCTTGGTAAAAAGAAATCCTTAGTGAGAATAAACTCGTGTTTCATAATTTTGTTTCCTTTTTTCTTTCTTCAGTTCCCCCTGTATTCAAGGGTTAAAGAACCTGGGACAATTATCTTGGAGATGGAGATGTAATTTTTCTGGATATCAATTGATAAAAGCAAGTATGATTTGAATTTTGAATTTTGGAAAAAAACAAAACACAACTAAATCCTTCAAATACTTTTGCTTTAACTCCATTTCCATGCATTCTGGATGTGAGGGGCACTGCAGAGCCAAAGCAAACAACTACAGTTTGCTCACTCTTTGTCCTGTTCTGAGTTTATTACAGCAGTGGTTCTCCAGAGTGGGTTTCTGCAAATTCAGCATCTGCAGCTCCTTCCTCAGGGTGAGCTAATGTGTATATTTTAGTTTATCAGTGGAGTATCTGTAGTGAAAATTCTGGAAGTTTGGTTCTTTAAAAAATCACAAAAATAGGAGGCTGGAGAGATGGCTCAGCGGTTAAGAACACTGCTCTTCTAGAGGTCCTGAGTTCAATTCCCAGCAACCACATGGTGGCTCCCAACCATCTGTAATGGGATCTGATGCACTCTTCTGGTGTGTCTGAAGACAGCTGCAGTGTATTCATCATATAAATAAAATAAGTTTAAAAAAATCACAGAAATAGTATAAAAATGTTTTCGTTTGAATCTCAGGTGTGGGGATATGGAGCTGCTTCACAGCAGCTGACTATGATTTGCCTCATGCTCTAGCAGAGGCATGGTTTTGCCAGGTGCAGATAGTTTCTGTGATTGTGTGATGTTTGGAATTCTGGGAATTTTTGAGAGGGTATATAAATAAATGCCCATGACTGGCTACATCAGCCGATGGCCTTTGGTCATTTGGGGAGGTTGGTTGCGGTTTGATAGTAGTTGTGCTCAAAGAAGAAACAAGAAGAAAGAGATGCAGAAATCTCCATCTATTCTCTCTCCTCTCTCTTTCCTTCTTTCTCTCCTATCTAGTGATAGGGGGTGAAACCAAGGGGGATAAAGGCTGGGAAAAAGAATCCACAAAGTAGCAAAGACCGGCTACAACTATGTGTTTGTGTTGAGGGTGATGCATGTGTATGTATGTGTACACATATGCCCTGGAGACCTGACACTGAGATTCATCAATGATTCTCTTCTTTATTTTACTGAGTCAGGGTCTCTCAACTGAACCCAGAGTCACAGATTGGCTGGTCTTTCACAAGGCTGCGGTTCAGTTCATAGCCCCTAGTTCGGCTACTTCACAACTACCTGTAATGCCAGCTCTGGGGGATTCAAAGGTCCTTTTCTGGCAGTCAAGGGGGCCCTGGCTTACACACACACACACACACACACACACACACACACACACACACACACTTCACAACTACCTGTAATGCCAGCTCTGGGGGATTCAAAGGTCCTTTTCTGGCAGTCAAGGGGGCCCTGGCTTACACACACACACACACACACACACACACACACACACACACACACACACACACACACACACACTACAGGGGAATCTCAGTGTGTTTCTTAGTTCCGTTTGCTTGGAGAATCGTTTCTCATCCCTTTGCCTAAGGTATGTTGGTAAGGTATGTTTCTTGGAGGCAGCAAAAAAGATGGTTCTTGCTTTCTAATCCAATCTGCTAGTCTGGGTCTCTTTATTGTTTAATTGAGATGGTAAATATTGAGCTATTGTTCAAAGGCCTGTATTCATTCCTCTTGTTACATTTTCTTGAATCTCTTTTGATTGTTCTAAAATTGCTTATACGTTCCTATGTTCTCTTGCTAGTTTTCATACTCTTTAGATCAAAGTGTTTGTCCCAGTACCCTCTTTAGACATGGCTTAGTGGTCATACATTCCTTTGATCTGCTTTTATCATAGATCTTTTTCCCTTTCTCTTTATATTACAACTGATAGTTTTGCTGGGTATAGTAGTCTGGGTTGGCATCTGTGGTCGTTCAGAAATCTCAGATAATCAGTCCAAGTCCTTCTGGTTTGAAAGTCCTCACTGAAAAGTCAGTGGTTATTCTGATGGGCTTGCTTTTATAGGTGAGTGACCTGTTTCTCTCTTGAAGCTTTCAATATCCTATTGTTGGTGCTTATTTTGTACATTCAGTGTTTTATTAAGGCATGGGGAGTTTTTCTTCTGGTCCTGTCTAATTTGAGTTCTTTCCTTAGATTTGGGGATTTTTCTTCTATTATTTTGTTGAAAATATTGTCTGTACCTTTTACTTGGGTTTCGATCTATGAATTTTTCCTTTTTAAGTGTCTCAGAGTTCCTGTGTGTTCTGTTCATGTTCTTTTTAGGGGGGTGGATTTAACATTTTCTTTGACTAGGTTATTTAATACCTCTACCTTGTCTTTTAAGCCTTGATCTTCTTTCTCTTTTACTTGATCCATCTCATGTGTGAGACTTTGAATTGCACTTTTTATTTGGCTTACTGAATTTTTAATTTTGAGTTTTATTTTAGTCTGGCTTTTCTTCAGAATTCTTTTTTTAAAAAAAATTCTATTTTCATATGTTGAATTTTTTCCCTTGTTTCATTAAACTGTGTTTTCAGTTTTCATTTTGGCATTTATTCATATCCTCTTTGAGTTCCTTTGACATCTTTATAATTGCAATCTTTTTTTTTTTTTTTTCTAGACAGGGTTTCTCTGTGTAGCCTGGCTGTCCTGGAACTCACTCTGTAGACCAGGCTGGCCTCGAACTCAGAAATCCACCTGTCTCTGCCTCCCGAGTGCTGGGCTTAAAAGTGTGTACCACCACTGCCCGGTGGCTATTGGCTTTTTTATTGACAGGTGACGTTTATAAGAGATTCTCTCTACACGGATCTTTTTTACTTCTCTCTGCTGTAATCAGACCCATCACTATGACAAAATACCCGAGGGAAACAATTTAAAAGACACCGAGATTTATTTTAGGTCACAATTTCAGCTCAAGACTGGCTAGCTCTCTTACCACTGAACCGTTGCTCATGTTTTCATTCCTAAGTGATAGACTGCAAAGAGAAGAGAGAGTGCTTTTAAAGAATGCATTGAGCAGACATGTATATATGTAAATTGTTTGTGTGTCTGTGTGTGTGCACATGGGGCAGTGCTGGGTTCAAACACAGGGCCTCACTCATGCTAAGCAAGAGTAACCACTGAGATGCATCCCTAAACCCAATTCTAAAATTATTATTTTCAGGTTTGTGCAGAGCATATATTACAGAAAAGTAAATGGCAGACAGGTATATTAATGTTTATAAGTTGTCTTGTAACCAGCATTCAGATGAAGACAAGAACATTATCATAGCCCTGAGGTTCCTTATTTTATTTTATTTTATTTTTGCCACTTTTGGTTATTAACTTCCTCCTAATGTGGGCATTATAAAAGGATTTCTAAGACTATATACATATATAAGGGGTATTTTTTCCTGTCTCTGAATTTTTTTTTTTTTTTTGGTTTTTCCGAGACAGGGTTTCTCTGTGTAGCCCTGGCTGTCCTGGAACTCACTCTGTAGACCAGGCTGGCCTCGAACTCAGAAATCCGGCTGACTCTGCCTCCCAAGTGCTGGGATTAAAGGCGTCCGCCACTACTGCCCGGCCTGTCTCTGAATTTATATAGAATTTTTTTCTTTTTTCTCAAGACAGGGTTTCTCTATGTAACCCTGGCTGTCCTGTGTAGACCAGGCTGACCTCAAACTCAGAGATCCGCCTACCTCTTTCTCCGCTAGGATTAAAGGTACATTTACTTTCATTTTACATGTATGATTGTTTTGTCCTAATGTGTGCATGTGTACCACATGTATGTCTGATATCCATAGAGGCCAAAACAGGGCCTTAGATCCCCGGGGCTAGAATCATAGTTGTGAGCTGCCACATGAATACTGGGGATTGAACCCAGGTCCTCTGCAAGAGCAGCATGCACTCCTAACTGCTGAGCCATCTCTTCAGCACCTAAATTAAATTCTTTTTATGATATCACTGATTTTTTTTTTTTCATGCTTTCAGGCAGAAAAATGCTTCTTGTTTTCTCTGATTATAAATCAGGCCAACCTAGCTGCACAGGCATAAAACACACAAAGCCAAACCCACTGTGGGCACAGCTAGCTCACAGGTGGGAAATACACAAAACCAAACCCACTGTGTGCATGGCCAGCAGCACCATTTTATTTTACAGTGTTTACTACAGTCAAGGTTACTGTTTTGAGATACTAGTGGTTTTGGTCCACATTTTATTTTCCATTTGAATTAGAAACATTTTACATTAGTTAAAAAATAAATTTTTATGAGTCCATGTTTTCTTCTTGACCATTGGAATATTACAGTTTCAAGTAACAAAAGAGAAAAATAAAAACACTGCAGACTAAATCTACCAATATGTACACACTGAGCACATTTAATTACCACAGCCACCAGGGAGTCCCGAGGTCACGCCTTCAGCTCAGGCTCACTAAGGGAGCGTCACTGAGTGAGCTCTGGGATTTCCTTATTATCCACAATGAGTGTGTGGATGATTCCTTCTCTCTTCTTCCCGCTGCTGACGGCTTTTATGTAACAGCCGTGGTCCCCAACGCTGAAGTGTGTCTCAGTCCCGTCATCTACAAACTCGCCCTAGGACAGCGAAGGAGGAAGTGTCAGTGTGCAGAAAGCTCTCTGTCCAAGCAGTAATGTCATCTTAAAGTGCCGGTCACGGGGTTGGAAAGATGGCTCAGCAGTTAAGAGTACTGACTGTTCTAGAGCACCCACATGGCAGCTCACAACTGTCTGTCACTCCAGTTCCAGGGTATCTGACACCTTACACAGATATACATGTAGTCAAAACACCAATGTACATAAAGCAAAAGTAAAAAATAAAAGGTTTTTTTAAAAAGTACTGGTCATAATGTCAAACTCTGGGAAATTAGAGCCTAGAGATTAAGTTTAGAGCCCCGTGTTTGCTGTCATTTCCAAAATCCTGAGGGATCTTAAGTTTCAGGAGAAGAAAGTTCTGTGTCCACAGTATAGACAATGCTTGCAAAACTAAAAATGGTGAGCAAATCAGTACACCTTCCTCAGTTACACTTCCTCAGTTACACTATTCTCAGCTTATTGTCATCATTTCAACTGTCTTTACAACAGCTGCCACAAGTAACATTATTATACTCATTTTATAGACACAGAAATTGAAGAGCAACATATTTAATAACTTGCTGAAGGCCTATCAAGCAAAAGACGAAAGGGTTCCCACCGGAAAACCAGCTCCCTCCAGGTTTAAGGCTAATGGGAACCCAGCATAACCATTCTGTATTAACAGCTCCAACTGTCCTGCAATTGACCAGAAACTACCCAGTTCTGACGAGGTTGGCCTTGAATTTACAGAGATCTGCCTGTCTCTGCCTCCTGAGTGCTAGGATTAAAGGACGGCTTTCGTCATCATGAGTTCTTCAACATGCTTGATATACTGATTTAAATTAAACATTAAAATTAACCCGCCTTCCCCTTCCCTTTAGTGCTGTTTCTAGGAAAGGTGAAATTACATGTAAGTTTCATACTTACGGTTCACATTGTATTTCTATGGAACGGTCCTAGAGATAAAAAGCAGGAGCTTCAAGGACAGAAATGAATTGTTCCAGAAAGCAAGGGAAGCACAATTAGACCTAAACCTTGTCTCCATGGGCTGGAACTGTGACTCAGTGCTGGAGGCCCTGCTTAGCATATGAGTCCCTGGTCCTGACAGCACATCTGAGCATCACAGAGATGAACAGAGTGAGCTAGCTTGGAGTCCTCGTTCTCTAAGCAACAGCAAGCACATGGGCAGCGGAGGAAGCGCTTTCTGGGCCCTGAGCCGCTCCAGCAGATGGTCTTTAGAGGATGTGTAATGTGCGTGGCCCAGGCCTGTTCTGGGGCGCTTTGTACTGAGCCTTGGCAGAAGCCTTTGGATGGCCCGCTCCACTGTTGTAACTACAAGCAGGCAGTGGGGTAAAGGGCTGGCTTCATGCGGCTTCCTGCCAGTCACTAATAACAAGCACATCATAGACGAACATTATTTTTACCCTACTTCCTAAAGCTGTGTGCACTTATAACTGAAACCCATTACTCTGTACAGATGACATCCACAATGATCTCTAGAAACCTACCTTTTTATTGTCAGTTTTGCAGTGCTGAGGAGGGCCTCACCTGTGCTGGGTGAGTATGCTGCTAATGAGCTACAACCCTAGCTTTAATTTAATGTTTTAAAATTCGATTGAATTTAAAAATATTATTTGAGAAGCCGGGCATGTGGCACACACCTTCCATCCCAGCACTTGGGAGGCAGAGGCAGTTGGAGCTCTGAGTTCAAGGCCAGCCTGGTCTACAAAGCAAGCCCCAGGACAGCCACGAATATATGGAGAAACACCCCCCCCTTTAGACTTTTACATTTGTAGGTCTGCATGCTTTGCTTGCATGTATGTCTGTATACCATATGTGTGCCTGGTGCCATAGGGATGAGAAAAGGGCACTGGATCACCTGGAACCGGAGCTATGGGTATTTGTCAGACAGAATGTGGGTGCTGGGAATTGAACCTGTCCTCTGTAAGAGCAACAAGTGCTCTTAACCACTGAATCATTTCTCTAGCTGCGTGTGTGTGTGTGTGTGTGTGTGTGTGTGAGACAGAGAGAGAGAGAGAGAGAGAGAGAGAGAGAGAGATCACACCCAGCTTTTACATGGCACTGGGACTCCTACCTCCGGTCCTTGCACCTGCCTGGCAGCTCGCCCGACCGAGCGGCCTCTCGGCTCTCGCCCTCCCCACCCAGATACCCTTGCCTCTGTACTATTTTTAAAGCTCCAGGATGAGGAACTGTCACTGTCACTCCCACACCAGGATAAAGGACGGCAACTCACCGCTGTCTCCATTTTCTGACCATTGCACCATACGTCCATGGTGTCTTTTTCTGTAAAAGCAACATGAATTCCAGGTTATAATTCTATATTTCAGATTAACCTCTTTTGTAAAGTTGGGTACACTATACAATAACATCCTAAAACTCAATCCTTTCAATGTCTTTAAACTTTCAAAATTTGAAGAAACTCTGTTCATATATGAAACCAAAAAGTTTTTTTTTTAAGCTTTTAAGGTCATAGTCCCATTAGAACATGATTTAAAAGTTTGATTAAACAAAACAAATTCTGAAGGGCAATCTTTGTAAAAGAGGTGTCAAATGAATGCGGGAATGAGGAGGACCTCAGTCATAGAAAACGTGGTTTAATAAGTTCAAATGGTCATCGGGAGCATGACTTAGCACCAGTGACTAGATAACTCCTGCCCCATGCATGGGCAGAGCTAACGGATGGTGGCATAAACTCCTGGATGCTAAGGAGAAACAGATCACACGTGTGGACCCTACAGTAGGGAACGCAGGGGACACAGGACCACTGCAGCAGCCTCAGGCTGTTGGTTACCACAGCTCACAGCAGGGCGAGTCCCCAACACTGCCTGTCAACACTGGTGTCCTAAGAATAGGCTGGAAGACTGTGGTCCCAAGGAACCAGATAAGGAGGCGGGGGTGGGGGGTGGGGAGGGGCTACCTATGATTGTGACCTGCATGGACACTAGGACCCAGGGGGTCATGTCTGAGGGTGTAGCCGAGGGTGGCAGGCTACCTGCTGTAGGGGCACAGCTAAAGGGCTTCTCTTCTCTCCACATCCTGAGCCAGATGGGCACCTCATTTAAACTGCAGGAAGCCTCTGAGGAAGGCTAAATGTGACAGGAGGAAGGCAGGGGGTCACCCCAGAGGCTGTCTGAATGTGATTTGTGCATGGTCAGAGGCAGGGAAACCCAGCTGATCACAATATGTGGCTGAACAGCCAGCGCTCAGATCAGTAACAGCGGTAGTGAGAACTGGCGATCAGTCTATTACTGAGACACACACGTGTTCAGATTATCTCCATTAGCTAAAAGGGTTTGCTGACCCATCCAGAGCCATGAAGGAAAAATAGATGACATTGGAATACAAATTTTCAAAATCTGCACAAATGAAAAGACCATGCGTATATCTATTATATAATAACAAGCCAGCACTGCACTGCAAGGCTGGCTCAACACTGGAAACAAAACAAAGGCCAGCACATTCAAGCACATTAGCTTTCTAACCCAGGGTTCTCAACCTTCCTAAAGCTGCGACCCTTTGCTATAGTTCCTCATGTTGTAGTGACACCCAACGATAAGATGAAAGTATTTTGTTGCTACTTCATGACTGTACTTACACTACAGTTATGAATTATAATGTAAATATCTGATATGCAGCCTCCAAAGGTGTTGCAATCCATGGGCTGAGAACCACTGCTATAAACCTCTCACAACTAAAATTTCCATTTGTAAGTATTGGGATGAAGTGAGTCACTGCATCTCTGACCGCATCATGATGAGATTCAGAAAGATGGATAAAACCAACTAGTAAAGCTTCAATAAGGGGAGGAGAGGAGTCACACCGGCACAGAAGCCATTTAAAACAGTGAAGAACAGAATCTGGGAATAAAACTGGGGACTAAAACCTTCATAAATTCTGAGGGAAAATGATTTTGCTGTATTCAAGAAAAATAGCAGACAAGAAATGTTTATTTCCTCAACCACAGAAATAACCCCTTAAAGATGCATTTCAGGAAACAAGATGAACCTGGGAGCTGCAGGCAGTGTCCATGAGCGTCAACCCTAGGCAGCCACGATGGAAGAGGCTGGAATCTCCTGCTCTCTGGCAGAGAGGAACTAACCCAAGGATGGAAGAGGGGTGGGGGCTGGAGGGCTGGAGGGCTGGAGGGCTCAGTGGTTACAAGCACTGGTTACTCTTCTAGAAGACTAGAGTTTGATTCTCAGCATTTACATTGTAGCTCACAACTGTCTGTACCTCTAGTTCCAGAGGATCCAGTGCCCTCTTCTGACCTCTGCAATAGTGCAAGCACGGGGTGCGTAGACATACATTCAGGAAAAACATCGACACACATAAAATGGAATGCAAGCAACAGTTAACGTGAGAAATATGCTGACATAAGAAAATGGACAGATATGTAAATAATACACACTTTGCACAAGAAAGAGAAAGCCAGGCTGGGTGTGATGGTGACACAAACTTTTAATCCCAGCACTCAGAAGGCAGGGGCAGGCAGCTCAAGGCCAGCCTGGTTTGCAGACTGAGTTCCAGGACAGACATGGCTACATGAAGAAGCCCTGTCCTGAAAAACCAAAGTAAGTTAAGTAAGTAAGAGAAAGTCAGCAAGAAAGTCTGGGAAAATAAGAACTGTACATAAAACATAGTTCAAATATGGAGCAAAAGGACATGGGGTAGACATAGATTATAAACAGAAACATCTTCTAAATCTCTTGACTATATACCTAACCAACCAATATTCACACATAGGATTTACTATTCTAGTAAAATTACTGGCCTTCACAGAAAAGGGATAAAATAGGAGCAGCCAGCATGGTTAAAGGCTCAGAGTTCTCGCAACACTTCCTGCAGATGAAGCTGTGTCTGTGTCACTAGCTCCTCTCTTGCTCTGACAGAAACAACACAGGAGAGGAGAAGGTTATTCTGGCTGTTACGTGAGGAGATGCAACCCATAATGGCATGCTCTGTGCCACTCAGTAGCAGGAGCAGGAAGCAACTGTGTCACACCTTCAGCAGAGAGCATCCCCAAGCCCTGCTCCTGTAGACACAACCATAAATATATGAGAATTCAAAGTACTGTTTCCATGAGCCCTTCTTCAGGAATGTTGACAGAAGATTCAGGCATCACAGTGACCAGGCAGAAGCCGAAACACAATGACTTGATGTCCGTGTAAGCGAGGGCTGGCAGGAGGGGAGCAGAGTACAGAACAGCTGGAGGATGACGCACAAGCAGTGTAAAAGTATTGTTGGTGATTATGTGCATGGTGGCAGCACTGCTAATGTTATGGAATTATTATATCTGTCTGCAATTTGATAAAAGGCGAGTAAGTTATGTGATACTGTAATTCCATCTTCCCATGTGTCCTTGAAAAGGAGGATTCTAAGGATGGGGAAAAGGTGTTAGATAATCGATTAAGTAAAACCTGTACTCCTCAACTTGACCTATCAAGTATCATTATGAACTCAGAAGATGCCTCAGAGAAAAGTTCTCTCAGAGGCAGGAGGATCTGGGAGTTCAAGTCCAGCCTGGTTTACATATTAAGTTCCAGGCTAGCCAAGGCTACACAGAGCGACCCTGTCTCAAAACACAAAACGAAACAAAACAAAACCAGAAAATATTGTCCCTATCCCTTCTATGTTCCTTCTTCCCTCCGTCCTATTACCACCCCTTGTTCACTATCTTTTATATCCATCTATCCATCATCATCCATCCATCATCCATCATCCATCCATCCATCTATCATTTATCCATCATTCATCTATCATCTATCCATCCATCATCCATCCATCATCCATCATCCATCCATCCATCCATCATCCATCCATCATCCATCCATCCATCCATCCATCCATCCATCCATCCATCACCCATCATCCATCCATCCATCCATCATCCATCCATCCATCACCCATCATCCATCCATCCATCCATCATCCATCCATCCATCCATCCATCATCCATCCATCCATCCATCATCCATCCATCCATCCATCCATCATCCATCCATCCATCATCCTTCCATCATCCATCCATCCATTGTCCATCATCCATCCATCCATCCATCTATCCATCCATCCATCCATCCATCCATCACCCATCATCCATCCATCATCCATACATCATCTATCCATCATCCATCCATCCATCCATCATCCATCACCCATCCATCCATCATCCATCTATCCATCCATCATCCATCCATCCATCCATTCATCCATCCATCATCCATCCATCCATCCATCCAACAACCCAATTTCCTTGTTTTGTTCACTGAAAATGAGGAAATGATGAGAGAACACTCTTAGTGTTTGGTTAGATTACATTGAAATCTTGAAATAATTTTTTCTTCAATATCCAAGTATAGGCACAAATGTTCAAAACAGCTCCAATCATCTTGTAATGTCTGAAGGGTGGAGACTGGAGGCGGCTGCCAAAGCCCACTAGGAATATGCCAAAGGGACTCAGGAACCATTCTAACAAGCTCCTCAGGGGTTCAAAACAGCATATTTTTGTGGCTCACACCTGTAATCTAAGCACTTGGGAGACAGGGGCACAAGGACAGACAAATGTTTACAACCAGCCTGGGAGACGCAATGAATACCAGGCCAGCAGAGATGGAGCAAGACCCAGGCTCAAAACAAACACACACATACATAAAGTCCCCCTGTCCCCAAAAGGGAAATTTTAAGCATCAATGAAAGTGATAATTGCATTATACTACAGCAAATCAAAATTTTTCTATCTTAGTATTAACAATGACTTAAAATTGGAAACAATTCAGTAGTTTGAAGGCTGGAGACTAAAGGAATAACAAAGATACCCTCTGCTTCCCACATGAAATGTAGGTCTCTGCAACCCAACAGCTAGGTGACTGGAGGGTCTTGTTAGACAAACATCTATATTTGGCAACAGCTGATGAATGAATGGTCGAGGCATTGAGCATTAATAATTGTTGTAATGTTTAATCCTGGCTGTCAACTTGTCTGGATCTGGAATCAACTAGAAGGTAAGCCACAGGGACATCTGTGAATGTTCAGGTTGTGTGAGGTGGGAAGGTACATGCTAAGCGTGGACGGCACCTCCCAGTGGCAGTCCCTGATGAAAAAGAAGTCTTGCTTTCAGGGTGCCCGCCTTCACTCTAGATAGGTGCATCTACCCTGCTGCTGCTGCTGCTGCTGCTGCTGCTGCTGCATCTTCCCTCACTGATATCAGAACCCAGCTTCATCAGGCTTCCACTGTGGACTGAATACCAGTGGCTCTCCAAGCACCCTCCAGGCCTCCAGTGCCAGGTTCATACTGCTAAGACACCAGACTCGTGGGATGAACTCTCTCTCCAATGTAAGACCAGAATGACTAGAATACCCAGAGCATAGCAATAAGCCAGTCTGATAAATCTCATATATATATGT
Organism: Uromys caudimaculatus; assembly: GCA_028551405.1. NCBI lineage: Eukaryota > Metazoa > Chordata > Mammalia > Rodentia > Muridae > Uromys > Uromys caudimaculatus. Next base: position 23,111,059 of record CM052706.1, read on the forward strand.
GTGTGTATATATATATATATATATATATATATATATATATATTCATTCACCCTATTAGTTCTGTTCCTCTAGGGAACCCTGACTGTGTGTGTTCATCAAGATACCAGCAAACTCTAAGTTGATTTTACCAGAAAGAAAATCCGATAAAACCTAAATCTGACAGTTCTTCAGCTAGGTACCACTTTACAGAAAACATGGAAGCACCACAAACCAAACTGATATTTTACAGTGAGTAATTATTTTATTTACCCCCCCCCCCTTCTTGTAAAAGGACAGTCTCACTCTGTAGCTCTGATTGGCCTTCACTTCTGGTTCTCCTGTCTCAGTCTCTGAAGTGATGAGATGTCCGGTATGAGCCACCATGCCCAGCTTTGAGTTTTTATGTGACTTATTAGTTGACAAACATTTCTTGTCTAAAACCAAAACAAATCCAGACAAACAAACAAAAACACTATTTGCTAGCACCCAGCTAGAATGTGGACCACCAAGCCATGCTCAGAGTTCTTTTTGTCTGTGCAACCTCAATACCTGGTAGACTGTCTTCCTTTTGAGAGGCGGTTAACAAACATGACCTAAATAAAGAATTAAGATGATTCATTACACCATTTTCGTTTAGTAATGTGAGAAGGAAACGGGGCACCGGAATAACAAAAAGGTGCCATTGTTGTTGTTGTTGTTGTTATTCAAGACAGGATTTCTCTGTGTAGCTCTTGCTGTTCCGAAACTTGCTGTGTAGACTAGGCTAGCCTCACAGAGGTCTGCCTGTCTCTGCCTCCCAAGTGCTGGGACTAAAGGGAGCCCCCCACTGCCAGGCTGGGAAGGTTACTTCTTATAAAGCTCCCTGTCAACTGCGCTTTGAGGGCTCTGATCTCATGGAACCCTACTCTATTACCTTCAGAAAATTCTTGTCCTCTCGAGGGTTCTTAAATTTCTAACTACTTTTTTACTTATAAAAAGAAATATCAAACAGTAGATGCCTGGATTGATATTACTTACTAAACCCAGGATTAGAATCTTCAAATCTAACCTTATCAAACCTGACATTAAGACACCCCATGCAAAACCCAGTGGGCTAAATGAAGACCCTTTCCCTCGCCTAGGAAAGCGGCCACAAAAGTCAGGAGTGCGGGGTATCCCAACAGCCAGAGGGTTCTGCAGAAAGAGCCCCGACTTACCCAAAACAACTCTCAGCTCCTCGCCATCCAAGTGCAATACCCACGTGCTGGTGGTCTTTGATCTGTTCTCCATGTACTTCTTGAGGCTCTTCCCATCGATTTCCAGCGTGTACTCGTATGCGAAGCCACTTATGGCATCGATATTTATGGTGGCTTTGGTTTTTGCAGCCCCGACACAGAACGTCTCTTTGCCCACCAATTTGAACATCCATTCTCTTCTTATCTCTTCCTAAATGATAATACATAAAGTTTTAATAAACACAGAGAAAAATTAGTATGTGATTTCAAAAATAATGTAAAAAAACCCAAACACCTAAGACTGATCAAATTTATATTTTTATATTTATATTTTTATTACTTCTTGTCCAGGTATCGCACAGGGTAGTCATTCTAAGTTTAGGAGTTAGAGGTTAAAGTCTATGTATTCTGTAATGGCCATTAGCTTGCTTTCTATAAGCAATCTACATAGACAAAACCAAGCATCGCTGTCTTGTTTTTATGAAGTCACCCATGCTCTCCTACCTTCCCATCCACGTATACAACCCGTTTGCCTGACGTGGTCCCATGCTCAAATTCAATCTTGTGGACTCCGTCACTTAATGCTACGTCCCAAACAGCTACGAGATCTGTCATTTTTTCCAGGCTATACAGAGGGCTAGAGGAATAAAACAGCCATTAAAATGGGCAAAAACAGTTAAGAGAATGATTTACCCTTCCACCATGAAAATACCTGGTTTTCAAGGGCCCTAAAACTATGAGATGATGCGGTGGTGTTCCAAAGCACCCTACTCACAGCACAGGCAACTGTCTTCACTCTCCCCGGCTCTCCCTCAAGAGGCGGCTATGCACAGGTACAGCCTAATAATCCCAAAGTCACCTAAATACTAATAAGATTAAGACTGTAACAGTTAATCCTGGACAGCACTCTGGGCTGGGCTACTCTAGCACGTGGAAAGGTCAGTGACAGTCTCTACTTTATGACCACTTCTGAAAAAAAGAAAAAAAAAAAAAAGCCCAGAAATTAGCAGTCTGTATGTGTGTGTGTGTGTGTGTGTGTGTATCAGATCAATCCCAAACAAGAATTCTCAAACTCTTCAGAACCAATGACTGGGAACAAACATCAAAAAAGGTATTCTGATTTGTCATTCAAAAACTATCATGGAAGAAGTTTGATATTGATATAGATGATTAGCTTTGTGTAGTAATGTTTACTGCAATAATGGAGGTCACAGCTGACTGTGGGTGGCCAGTGCTCTCTGTGAACTAGTTTGTCACTAAATCACAAACTCTTCTCTACGAGAAGGATGCTGTCAGTCCCTTAAAGAGGAGGTACAGATCTCCCAAGGTTTAAGCAGGACCACGGTGACAGTGTCAAGAGGAGTGGGCTGGAGCACTCTGGCTCTAACACTGGTCTCTGGAATCTCCCTCTGTCAGTTCTAATCTCTTACTTTGTATGTTCTAAATCATCTGCAAGTGGTCGCTAAGACTTCTGTGCTGAGAAGCGTCTATGGAAGAGGATGCCACATTTACGGCGGCCATATCCATCATTACCCTCCTCCAAGTCAGAAAGCAGAGCCTGCATTCTGTGATGGCAGAGAACGAGAACATGTCCCCAACAGACGCAGAACTCTCCAGGCCTACCCTAACAACCCCCAAACTTTCAAGGGCCAGTATTGCAAAGCAAGACATTTACCTTTCATCATCTTCAAAGATAGGACTGTCGTCTCCAGACGCCATGGTTAGCAACAGTCTGCAATCCAATTAGCAGCCAGAAAAGAGAAAAGCAGAAATGCAGCAGAGAGAGGTTGGAAGCAACAAAGACAGCTACAAGGGCTTTTTAAAAAAAGCTTTGCGATCCTTTCATAAATTGCCTGCATGTTCTGATGAAGCTGCATTTATGTACAGTAGGAGGGCAGTCTTTTGTTTTCAGAGAGAGTTGAGCATACAAATCAGCCAATCCATTTTTCTACGTTAAACGTTTACAATTTATTTATTCATCAAAAAAATTTTTTTTCTTGAGTTTCTCGGTGTAGCTCTGGCTGTCCTGGAACTCACTCTGTAGACCAGGCTGGCCTTGAACTCGCAGATCTGCCCGCCTCTGCCTCCCAAGTGCTAGGATTAAAGGCGTGTGCCACCGCTGCCTGGCAAGCATTTGTAATTTCTTAAAAATAGTTTGTTAAAACAGGGGCATAAACTCTAGTTTATCTTGAATATTACATCATAGTAGAGCTGTACAGGCCCAAGAAACGATCCCAGTCCCAGGTGTCTTCCTGGAGCACAGGAAGCCCCAAGGGATTAAGGCTGTGCTCCAGGGAGCACACCAAAGGCTGATACAACCAGCTCTACTCAGTGAGTGTGTGAAACTCCACAGCAAACATGGTGGCAGCTTTAACATTCAGGTGAGGTTTAAAACCCAATCCTTATAGTTTATTTTAGAAGGTTAACATAATTTAAATCATTTTTCTCCAGAGAAATCGTGAATTTGTGTGAAGTAGCTAAGAATAGACTAGCCTGTTCTGTGAGAGCAAAGTTTATTCACTCATTTACATAAGCCAGCAGGTCCACAGTAACAGACCCCTCATTCAGTTCTCCAGCAGAGTCTCATCTAGAAGCAGAGACCAGGACCAAGCAATGAGGACACTGTTTCAGTGCTAATTAAATTTCATAAGCCAGAGGTGCACCTATGCTTACATGCACAGCAAACACTACATGGAGAAGGCTGGGAGCTAGAGAACTAACTCCTCAGAAGCAAATGCATGCTAACACACACAGGAGATGCGATGAGGAAGTTGCAGTGAGCAGCCTACTCCTGCAGTGCTTTTATAGATTTGACTGTGCTTTGCTCCCGAGGTGTGACCCAGTTTTGACACCCTCCTCAGTAAGTGTCTTCCCTGCCTGCATGCCCAAGGGTGCTTTCCCTTTGTTAACAGGGGAGACTGCCAACCCCTTGTGCTGGAAAAACCAGGGGCCACAAATCATTTCAAAAATACTCGAGAAGAAAGGCTTCTACGTCTAGCAATAGAACCCACCCAGGGATGTACTGTAACTGCTGGAGGCAGTCTTAGCATATCAGAGGACGAAGGGACGCCACTCACATTTTGCTATACGACTGTTAAGAGTTTCTAGGAAGGTCACCACTAAAACCTGAGAAAGTCGATGTATTCTGTATTATAAAGAGCTCCAAATATGACTAAGATGCACTCAGTAAAGAATGGGGCAGGAAAGATGGCTCAGTGGTTAAGAACATGACCTACTCTTTCAGAGAACACTAGTTCAGTTCCTACCACCCAAGTCAGGCAGCTCACAACCACCTGTATAACTCCTGCGGTAGGAAGTCCCGATGTCCTCATAAGACGCTAAGGGCGCCCGCACTCCAGTGTGTGCACACACCTCCGTACATACACACATAATGTAAAAGTAATTTTTTTCTTAAAGATGACACCTTAATTTGAACACTTTTTCTAATCCAAGTATAATAGACACTAGGTCATTGGGTATGGTAGCACACTCCCTTGATCCCAGTACTTGGGAGGCAGAAGCAGGCAAATCTCTGTGAGTTTGAGGTCAGCCTGGTCTACATAGTGAGTTCCAAGACAGCCAGAGCTACAGAGACAGACTCTGTCTCAACAAAACAAAACACCAAACAAACAAAACAAAAGACACAGTGAGTCTTCTACAGTGAGTTGAGAGGGAAGTTAATAAAACAAGATTATGCCAGTAGTAGTGGCTTACAGCTTTAATCCCAGCACTTGGGAGGCAGAGGCAGGTGGAACTCTGTGAGTTCAAGGCCAGCCAGGTCTACGGACTAAGTTCCAGGACAGCCAAAGCCACACAGAGAAACCCTGTCTTGAATAACCAAAATGAACAAACAAACCCCCAAAACAAATGAACAAAACCCAGAAAAACCAAAGATTACATTTTATCTTTAAAACCATTTGAAATTATCAACAGATATTGATACATGCATAATTATTCACAGACTACTTAGAAATTAGTGATGTTTTGCTCTTCAATAGTTTAGAATACATATCTCAAGAGAAAATGATATAAAATGGTCAGAGTAAGCAACTAACTGGCAAATTCTGTTTATAATTGTGCGTATCAAATTGACAAAACACAAATTCACAAATCAATATAAAATTAAGTTTCTATGTTTGTCTTTTTTCTGCAGATATGGTCAAATAAGAGAAAGGATGCCTTAATGAAAGTTAGCAGGCATTTTAGTTTTCCTTGTTCATGTATCCACTATTTTTAAGCAAAGATTTTTTTAAAAAAAAATAAGATTTGTTATTTTTAAAATTGTGTGTGTGTGTGTGTGTGTGTGTGTGTGTGTGGTGTGTGTGCATACATATAGGTGCTCATGGAGGCCATAAGAGGATAGCAGATCCCCTGCAACTAATGTTGCAGGTGTTTGTGAGCCTCTGGGACTCTGTTTTGCAAGAGCAGTAGGTCCCCTTAAGCTCTGATTCTCCAGCCCCCAAACCCCTAAAACTCTTTTTTTTAAAACAAACTGTAGTTTTACACCTGTGGTCTGTGCCACATGGCTCCATACCCAAATAGCACAGGGAGGGAGCTACCCTCCCAGGAGTGTGGACAAACCTGTGATCAGGGGGTAAGGCCAGTACCTCTGCTCAGAGGGATCTGCCCGGAACTTCCAGGACACAGGGACTGAGGAGCTGCCTTCTGGTTTCCTTCTGAGGCCCAGGAGCTAATCCCATGACACAGGGCTCCATACTCAGTGCAAGGAAAGAGCTGGTCTCTCAGGAGTGCCAACACACCTTTGAGCACAGGAAGACCACCACTTCTGTTCCAATTCCTCAATCAAGAGGGACCCTCGCAGAGCCATCAGGACACAGGAACCAAGGAACAGCTGGGGACAGGATCCTTCTGGTTTCTTTCTGTAACTCAGAGCTGACCCTGTACCACAGCTCTCCAAACCCAAATTCCTCTCAGAGAGAGCTGGTCTCCAAGGAGTACGGAGCTTGCAGTAGGGACAAACCACAGTCAGAGAGAGCAAGACCAGCTAACAACAGAGAAAACCAGATGGCGAAAGGCAAGGGCAAGAATATAAGAAACAGAAACCAAGGCAACTTGGCATCATCAGAACCCAGTTCTCCCACCACAGCAAGCCCTGGATATCCCAACACACCAGAAAAGGAAGACTTAGATTTAAAATCTCATCATCATGAGATGTGATTTAAAGTCTTTAAGAAGACTTTAAGAAGGAAATAAATAACTCCCTTAAAGAAATACAAAGAACACAGGTAAACAGCTAGAAGCCCTTAAAGAGGAAATACAGGAAAACACAATCAAACAGGCAAAGGAAGTGAACAAAACCATCCAGGATCTAAAAATGTAAATAGAAACAATAAAGAGATCACAAAGGGAGACAACCCTAGAAATAGAAACCCTAGGAAAGAGATCAGGAGTGCCGGGCAGTGGTGGCGCACACCTTTAATCCCAGTACTTGGGAGGCAGAGGCAGGTGGATTTCTCAGTTCGAGACCAACCTGGTCTACAGAGTGAGTTCCAGGACAGCCAGGGCTACACAGAGAAACCTTGTCTTGAAAAAGAAAAAAAGAAAAAAGAGATCAGGAGTCATAGATGCAAGCATCACCAACAGAATACAAGAGATAGAAGAGAGAATCTCAGGTGCAGAAGATACCATAGAAAACATTGACACAACAGTCAAAGAAAATACAAAATGCAAAAAGCTCCAAACCCAAAACATCCAGGAAATCCAGGACACAATGAGAAGACCAAATCTAAGGATAATAGGTATAGAAGACAGTGAAGATTCACAACTTAAAGGGCCAGTAAATATCTTCAAAAAAATTATAGAAGAAAACTTCCCTAACCTAAGGAAAGAAATGAACATAAACATTCAAGAAGCCTACAGAACTCCAGATAGATTGGACCAGAAAAGAAATTCCTCCCATCACATAATAGTTAAAACATCAAATGCACAAAACAAGGAAAGAATATTAAAAGCAGTAAGGGGAAAAGTCAAGTAACATATAAAGGCAGACCTATCAGAATTACACCTGACTTCTCACCAGAGACTATGAAAGCTAGAAGATCCTGGACAGATCTTATACAGACCCTAAGAGAACACAAGTGCCAGCCCAGGCTGCTATACCCAGCAAAACTCTCAATTACCATAGATGGGGAAACCAAGATATTCCATGACAAAACCAAATTTATACAATATGTTTCCACAAACCCAGCCATACAAAGGATAATAAATGATAAATGTCAACACAAGGAGGGAAACTACACCCTAGAAAAAGCAAGAAAGTAATCTTTCAACAAACCCAAAAGAAGATAGCCACACAAACCTAAAAGTAACATCGAAAATAACAGGAACCAACAATCACTATTCCTTAATATCTCTTAACATCAATGGACTCAATTCCCCAATAAAAAGACATAGACTGACAGACTGGATCCATAAAGAGGACCCAGCATTTTGCTGCATTCAGGAAACACACCTCCGGGATAAAGACAAACACTACCTCAGAGTAAAGGGCTGGAAAACAATTTTCCAGGCAAATGGTCCCAAGAAAC
>CM052706.1:23119299-23186037 GCA_028551405.1 Uromys caudimaculatus
ATGAACCCATACACATATGGTCACTTGATTTTCAACAAAGGAGCTAAAACCACTCAGTGGAAAAAAGACAGCATTTTCAACAAATGGTGCTGGTTCAACTGGGGGTCTACATGTAGAAGAATGCAAATTGATCCATTCCTATCTCCCTGTACAAAGCTCAAGTCCAAGTGGATCAAGGACCTCCACATAAAACCAGATACACTGAATCTAAAGAAGAGAAATTGGGGAAAACTCTTGAACACCTGGGTACGGGGGAAAAGTTCCTGAACAGAACACCAGTGGCTTATGCTCTAAGATCAAGAATAGACAAATGGGACCTCATGAAATTGCAAAGCTTCTGTAAGGCAAAGGACATTGTCAATAGGACAAAACGGCAACCAACAGATTGGGAAAAAAGTTTTTAAAGTAAAAGAAAAATAGCTTCGCCGGGCAGTGGTTGTGCACACCTTTAATCCCAGCACTTGGGAGGCAGAGGCAGGCGGATTTCTGAGTTCAAGGCCAGCCTGGTCTACAGAGTGAGTTCCAAGACAGCCAGGACTGTACAGAGAAACCCTGTCTTGAAAAACTAAAAAAGAAAGAAAGAAAGAAAATAGCTTCAATTCAGCTATGGTGGAGCTAGAGAATGACACATTTCAGAGACTGGTAGATGAGACCACTATTCGCAGGAGGCCCACTCAGGCCTATTTCATAGGGTGTCCGGGGCTGCTATCTGAATCAAGTTGACTGGGGTTTAGGTCCAGCCCCATCTCATTTGTAAATTTAAAGCTGAATCGTCACCTGCCAAGTAAGATGTATCCACTGGTACAGTTGTGTCATGAAGATTTGTTGTGTGACTTTATCCCTGGATAGTCATGAGCAAACATCTACCCTACTCATCCTAGGTAAGGAACCGACAACAGGCCAAGGAAGGATACCACCGACATCCGATGTGGTGGACCAATGGGTTTCGTCAGGGTTGCTTACAGGGCTAAGCATGGGCCCTGTGAGGGATTACTCACAGGAGAAGTTCCCCAAGGTAGAAGGTGACTCAGCTGACTAAAGGAAGGGGATGGACGGAATGGCAAGGGGACAAGAGGAAGTAATACAAGCTAAATATAAGGGGGCTGGAGATGGCTCAATGGCTGCCCTTCCAGAGGACCTGAGTTCAATTCCCAACAACTACATAGTGGCTCACAACCATCTGTAATGGGATCCGATGCCCTCTTCTGGGAATGCAGGTGTACATGCAGATAGAGCACTCATAGAGATAAAAGAGATAAATAAATCTTTTAAAAAGAGTTAAATATGATCAGTACACACTATTCATATATGAATATTATGAAACCCATTATGGTATATTAGTATATCCTAAGAAAAACAAAAACTCACTCATTTGAGAACTGATGAGATAGCTCAGTAGGTAAGGTTCTTGCTGCCAAGCCTGAGGCCCTGAGTTTGATCCCTGGGACCCACTGAGTAGAGAAACATGCCACTCCACCAGATGCCCCCTGACATCCACACCCTCACAGTGGCAGACATGTTACCCCCTGCAAATAAACGGAATGTAGTAATTTTTAAAAGCTTGCTAAATTTAACATATATACAGCTTTGCCCCCTGCCCATACTCTTACCTTCAACAGCTGTTTGGCTGACCTCTCCCTTCAGCAAGTCTGACCAGCAAGTAGGGAGCCAAGCTCTTGGCTCACAGTGTCCTCCCCTAACCCTGAGTTGCTCTCCCCACCCCCACCCCTGTTATAATCAGTGGCACCGGTGCATTTCTGACACCCTTCTATAACATCTGCTTATTACTGCCTCCCCTGAAGTTGAATAGACGCTTCACAAAGGCAGGACTGTGCTTTATTTTGTTGTAGTTCGCTGACATCTTACCAGGACAAAAGGTCTGAGACCAACAGCCCAGCATTTAATAGCTACTTAACCGTACCCTCCTGTCGCCTGGCAGCGCCCTCTGGCGGGCACCGGCTTGAGCCGCGCAGGTAACACTGCGCAGGCGCTGGACACTATAGGCGTCCTGCTGTTCTGTAGAGACTTTCTGAAGTTTTGCTTTCCAGGATATGCGAAGGGTGAAGGATTAGGGAGGGCCGGATGCAAGACCAGGCCGGCAGGAACCTCGGTATTCCCAGACCCCACCTCAGTGACATCTTCCTTCTCTCCTCCTCTCAGGCAATGCTCTCCCGCGGTGAGTGGCGAGGCCTGTGAGGTGACTCTAGGGAGTCATCTAGCCTTGGCTGGTAGCCCCAACTACGCATCCTGGTGTGAGGATCTGGCTCCAATCCTGTCCTCACTGCCCTAAGATTCCTAGTCCTTGTCAGCTAGAGATTAGAGCCTGGATCGCTGGCTTGTGTTCTAGGGTGCAGTGGATTGGGGTTTGAAGAGTTAAGAACGAGCAATCCACTTGTCAGATAGTTTCTGCTGCCTTCTTAGGTAACAGGAGGAATCAAAATGGTCTGCTTCTTCTTTTCTCATGATGTGTGTGTGTGTGTGTGTGTGTGTGTGTGTGTGTGTGTGTGTGTGTGTGTCTGTTTGTCTATCTGTCTGTCTTTCCCCATCTACCTCCTATTGATCTACTTTTAGATGTTGTTTTGGTAAAACACTGGAATGTGGTTGTAAAAGGAATGACTAGTGACTGTAAACAAATGTGGAAAGATTCCCATCCGAAGGGCTCTTCTTCCCATTCAGGACCGACCTGGCTGGCTGAGGCAAGGATTTGATCCTAGCAGAGTCAGGTCACAAACACTTAGCATTGACAGGATTGGCCCAACTCCCTCCAGGGTGGGAGGAGCAGGAGGCAGCACCGGCCTGGGGAGCTGGGGAGACTTCGTTACAGGACCAGGGTTGCTCATGACTTTTTGGTGGGGGGATTTGAGACGGGGTTTCTCTGTGTAGCCCTGGCTGTCCTGGAACTTGCTCTGTAGACCAGGCTGGCCTCCACTCAAAGAGATCCGCCTGTCTCCACCTCTCAAGTGCTGGGATTAAAGGCCTGAGCCACCACTGCCCGGCTCTTGACTCTTTGTATGACTTGATCACAATTTTTGTTCTAAAAATTTGGGTTCTTTCCTACTCAGTTCTTGTTCTATCTCGCTCTTGCTTTCTTCTCTCCCTCTCTCTCTCCCCTCCCCCTTCCCTTCCCTTCCCTCCCCTCTTCCCTCCTCCTCCTCCTTCTTCCTCCCCCTCCTCCTTCTTCTCTTCTTCCTCTCCTTCCTCTTCTTCTTCCTCCTCCTTCTTCAGTAGGTTTATCTTTTTAACCCCCTTTCTCATTTTGTTTGTTTGTTTGATTATTTTTAAAATGCCCTCTCTCAGTTCTCTGATTCACAATGGGCCACATCCACAATGAACCAGGATCCCAGGTTTGCTGTGGTAGAAGTCAAAGTCTGTGGTTCATTTGCTCTGTTGAGTCAGTTATATCTAGTCCTAGATGCTAATATTTCAGTAATAAAATAATTATTCACTTGTTATTTTCATCATTCTGTAGTACAAAATTGTGTTTATTTGTTCCTAATCATTTAAAGACTGATGCCAGTTCAACAATTCTTCTGATAAAAGGCTCCACAGCACAGGTGTCAGTTTTCAAAGAGCTGGGGCTTGGAGTCATGGCGCTCATTCAAAAACTCTGAGTAAAGAGGGAGGGCAAATCTCAGTGGCTAAGCCAAGGCTCTCTGACTCCTGTGAGCCCCAGTGCATGTTTTAGTGTGGCAGTTCTTGGTTTTTGGACTTTATGAACCCTTAAAGTATTGGGGACACAATATAGACTCGTCAATTGGTATAACTGATCACTGTATTAACAAAGACAGATTATATTGGCAGTTCAGGAAACAAGAGATTTTATTATTTATTTATTTATTTATTTATTTATTTATAGGCAGGAACTAGAGTTGCGGAAGCTGACATTGGTTTTACTATGTGTCCAAGGATGACTTTGAACTTCTGATTTTTCTTCTGCCTTTACCTTCTGAGTGCTGTCATTACAAATGTGTATAAACCTAGTTAAGAAGGGACATTTTAACAGCAAGAATTTCCAAATGGGATTCCCCCACCTCCAATACACTAGGTGGAACAGGAGAGACCAGCAGGGACCCTGATGGGCATGTGAATCCCTTCCCCTCAGGAGTGACTGCCTTGAGTTCCCAGGAGCTCAACAGTCAGGGCCATCCTTTTAGGGAGCGAGTTTCTAAAAATAGATTACACAGACCTGAAGTTGGCGTTTCCCCCTCACAGTGCACGCACTCCAGGATCTTAGGGGTGGATCTGTGTCATCACATTCCCTGTGATAGACATGGCTCACATTGCCTTACTAGCTGACTAAACACAGAAATCTCTTCAGACCAGGCTGTGGCTGCCCAGCACTCAGTAGGGAGTTCACCAATAAATTAAACTCAATCTCCCATTAAGTAACTAAGGAAATACTTGCTGTATACTGCTTCAAAGAGAGGGGAAATGACTAATATCGTGCCGGGAGAGGAAATAGTTTCCCCTAAAGGCTGTTTTATAGCAACTTGATTTCCTCTGGGCCTTGTGTCTTTGACTTGGCAGTCTATGCTGTGCAGAGGGAAGGTGTCCATGCCTTTCACAATCCCAGGTTCTCAGGCAGCTTGCTGAGCATTCAAACCACCTGGCTGAGGTAAAACTGATAATACTCGGGGACCCACCACGGATCAATTCAACCAGACTCTCCAAAGGGGGAGTCTGAGAGATATCCCTGGTGATTCTGCTGTGTGTCAGTGGCTAGAAGCATTCTTTGTGCTCTAGTAAAGGAGACAGTTAGGAGGCAGAGGAAGCTGTGGGTGAGGAGAGAATCCTGGGATCCCAGATCATTCTGCAGCATCCTGTAGGCATAAATCCTTGGTTTTGTCTTTTATACAATGGAGAACACGACAGCTACCATACCTAGTTTTTGAGATTATTGGTGTGCCTTGCATAGAGTGTGGGCTTCCGGTCAAGGACCAGGGCTTTGTTTTTGGACTATTTTGTTTTCTGAAACAGGTTCTCTTATGATCCAGGCTGGCCTGGAACTCACTATGTAGCCAGGATGACCTTAAACTACTGATCCTCCTGCCTCAGCATCCTGAATGCTACAATTATGTACCTGTGTCAACACACCTGGCTTATGCAGTTTTGGTAGCTCAACCAAGGGTTTCACACATGATAGGCAAACACTGATTCAAGGGAGGGCTTTTCCTAGCCTTGTGCTTTGTTGTTCGAGGCAGGATCTCACTGTAACTATTGGCTCTCTCATCTTAGCTTCCAGCTCCAATCCTAGCTATGATGCACAGCTTTCTATAAATTTAGCTGTGCTACACAGCTCAACCTGGGAAATTTGTACACACACACACACACACACACACACACACACACACACACACAATGACTTTTGCCACTGTCCACAATGTTAGTTGTTAAGGTTGAGTTGGAGTTAGGAGAGGGGCACTGACATCTAGTGGCAAAGGCTAGAAACACTGCCACATCATAGGGGACAGCTTTTCACAATCCTAATGTCCATAGTGGCCTGGAGAGCATGGGACCATGGGGCATACTGAGGCAGCACTGCCCAGCCACAATTACTGAAGGAGGGAGTGCGTGGCTATGGGTCACAGGCATCCTGGCAAAATCACAGAGTCACATAACCGCAAATGTTCTGTGCTGGAAAGAAGTCCAAAGGCTCAAGCAAAGGCTACCCTCAGTCATTGCAAAGGAATGGTACGCCCAGTAAGCTGGGGCAGCACATCCAATGGGCTTGTTAGAAAAGCAAGAGATATAGCCACAAAGAGATCTTTTCCTAGGCTTTGGACCTAAGAACTTTTATGAGCTGAGCTAAGGGTATTACTTAGTGCCCAGAGATTGATATTAAAAAGACAAAGGCAGGCCAGAGAAAAAGCTGGGTGTGGTAGGGTATTCTACAATCCAAGCACTCAGAAGGCAGAAGCAGAAGATCTCAAGTTCCAAGCCATCCTGATCTCTATATAACCAGTTCTACTTAGTGAGAAATGTCCTCACCCACATTCTCCCTCCCTGTTCCAACAATAAACAAACAAACAAACAAACAGAAAGGAAGGAGGGAAGGAAGACATAGAAAGAAAAGAGAAGAGAAGCAGAGCATAATGTGGTGGTGTAAACCGGCTACTTGGGATCCTGAGGCAGGAGGATTGCTTGTCCATGTATTCAGGTCCAATCTGGGCAACAAAGGAAGACTCTACCCCACCCTGAAATCCTAGCGAAGCTGTCAGTTAGCAGAGGGGGTAAAGACTGAAGGGTCATTGGAGGCCACTCGTACACCAGCTCTAGGAGGGAGCAAGAAGTTGATCCATCAGACCATGGTAAATGTAAGAAAAGCAGCAAGCTGCCCAGGAGGGAGGGCTAGCAGACCACAGAGAAACCCTGGTACCATTGCTACCCAGTCTCAAGACCACACAATGAGATCTCTCTTCTTTCCTCAGAGAAACTTCATGGTTCAAACCATACTAATTTGAAATTTGTATTTAACTGACTTAATTCCAACTAGTGACATATTAAAGAATGTTTAAAGACACATACAAATATTCCAAATGAGTGAAAGACATTTTCAAATTGTTTAAGTTATAGACCACACACATTAGTTATTTTCTGAGACCAGAGACTCAAAGTTCGGACTGGTCTGGGACTTACTCTGTAGACTTTTCTGGACTGTAATCCTCCTGCTTCAGCCTTCTGCGTGCTAGCTGTGTCTAGCTCATTAATCTTGGGGAATACATATCCCTTCAATACTATCGATTTTGTTCAGAGATGTAACTCAAATGTCGTAGCAGTCTGGTATCCACTCTAACATGCCCCAGTGAACTGAGCCAGCACACCCCTCCCCACCACTGGCTGGTTTAAGAACAAGCGCGCTGTCAGTCAAGCACCTGACATGAGCTTAGCAATCCCCGAGGGTTTCTGGGAACATGGTTCAGATTTCTAAGGGAGATCCTGGGAGAACTGGATCCTCGTGCTATTGGGTATTTTGAATGTGAACGTGATGCTCGCTAGTCTCAGGAGGCAAAGGTGGTTAAGTAGCAGGGTTGGTTAGCAGGTCTGTTAGCTCCTGTATCAGGTTGGAGACACTGATCTCCGAGTATTCTTTTTTTTTTTTTTTTTCCAAGACAGGGTTTCTCTGTGTAGCCCTGGCTGTCCTGGAACTCACTCTGTAGACCAGGCTGGCCTCGAACTCAGAAATCTGCCTGCCTCTGCCTCCCGAGTGCTGCGATTAAAGGCGTGCGCCACCACCACCTGGTCCTGAGTATTCTTTTTTTGTGAGATGATGATGATGATGTCTTCATCATTTGAGTGACAGATACAAAGATTAGCAGTTACTAATCACAACAAGATGAATGTATCCAGACTGGAAGGAGACTTAGAGATTCTATGTACATGGAATTCTATTCTGATTTATATTTTGGAAAGCATATGGGTGTGGAATCAGTTTCTGCCCCACTGTTGTTAGTTCCAAGCTGGGGACCCTGACAAGTTGTTTCATTTTTATCAGTCTTACTTTCTTTGTAAGTTGAAAGAGATGAAAATATAGGGAAATTAAGTGAGATAAAATATTATGGCTGGAACACATCTAGGACACAATGCAAACTAGCTGTAATGGTTATTATCCAGATGAAAGAAATACAAACATTGCTTCAGCCATTTTACAATTATTCTCTCTCTCTCTCTCTCTCTCTCTCTCTCTCTCTCTCTCTCTCTCTCTCTCTCTCTCTCTCTCACACACACACACACACACACACACACACACACACACACACACACACACACACACACAGAGCAGCCGTGAGATACAAAGCAAGACAGAAAGACACATAAACCAGCCGAACTGTAGGAGTAATGGGAACACGTGTTGTCAAGAGTTGAGACAAGAAAAAGCTTAATGAGAAAAAGAGGAATTGCAATCCTGGCTAATTTTTACATTTTTATAATGTTCCTAATTTTTCGAATTCCCTGCCAAAAAAATACTGTGTGCACAGTCACATAAAAACTCATAAAAACACACTGTGAACTTCGTAATACATGATTTAAAGAAAAGCAGCAATCAAAATGCCCACAGCAATATTGCCTTTTTATGACAGTAGAAAACTTGGTAGCTTCCTAAAGTGGGGTCGCTAAATAGGTCAGGCTGCATTTACACTACACAGTTGTTAAATGGTTAAGAACTGTGTAGCAACATAGAAAAATGGATACATTAATGGCGTTGTTAGTGGTCAGACTGGAAGATTGTTGGATTCTCATCCTATTTATAAGTTATCCATGATTTACTACAATATTCTTTTGCAATAAAAAGTTAATGAAATAAAAGAAAATAAGTGTAAAATTCGATCAGACCGTGTGTGACTTCGGGGATCTAGCCTTTTTCTCTTGTGGTTGTAGCTGCAGGACTTAGCTGTTTCTCAGATCCCAGGCAGGTCCCTAAGGCAGACCGTTGGCTCTCTTAGAGGCCAGAATGTGGAAGACGTGGCTCTTGGATTTGCTCAAACCATGTGACCACTCACCAGCTTCATAGTGGGTCTGGGTCTGTCCTCATCTGCCAGGGATGTGAAGGAAGTGGACCCGGTGTGGTTTTTCTCTTTTCCCTGATGTTTGATATCCGTGAAATCCTGGATATCCTCCAGTAGGAAAAGTGGTCTATAGAGTCTGTGTGGGGGTCCCAACTTTTGCATACAGGTGAAGGGGATTTACTTTTCTCTCCAGGTTTAGGAGTGCCTGCTGTCTTAAGTGCCACATTGGGCAGGCCCAGAACTAGAGCCAAGAGGCCTGTGAACTAACTCACTTTCCACCAAGGGTGTCTATGGTGCTCTTTGGGGGACAGCATCTAATCAGAAGAGAGCCCCTTCGAAGTGTTCTGTCAGGCGACAGTGGTCTCTGTGGCCTCCCGCCGCAGCGACCCAACCACTGGCTTCCTCTCCCCTGTGGGGCCATCTGTAACCGGGCGGGGAGGGGCGGGTCCTGGGTGTCGCCACGCACAGGCGGGTCAGCTGCGTCCAGTTAGCGGGGACAGGCTCCGCACGGAGTCGGGCGCGCGTAATGGGGACCATGCTGGGCCTAATGGGAAGCAGCCGCAACGCAGCGGCCAAGCCCCTTCCCACGGGGCCCGAGAGCGGCCGAGATAAAACGCATGAATCGCGAGAGGCGCTTTGATTCCAATACGAAACAAATTATTCCTCCCGGAATGGAACAAAATCAGTCAGGGCGGAACCTCACGGCCGTCATTCCTCCCCGCCAGCCTCCGCCGGCGGCCCCGGGGCCTGATGACCCGCGACTCTGGGCAGGAACTCTGCGCTCAAAGCTACAGCAGATCAGGGGAACCCCAAATCATCTTCAGAGCAGTGGTCTCCAAGCTTGGGCCCCTCAGAGGTGCTGGGATCCAGCCTCAGAGTTTCTGGCTCCATAGGCGGGGAAGGCTGGAGCCTCAGAATGTGCTCGGGGGAGGGGTGTGTGTGCTTTCAGGTAATTGGGCCTGTGGTATCACTTTGGGAGCCATTTGACAGATAGGAACAGGTGAGCAGCTTGGCCTTTGGGTCGAGCCACTCCACCCCACCTCAGCCCCATATTCAATGGATGAGTTCTAGGGGAGACTATTTGTCAATAACCACCACCCCTAACACACACACACACACACACACACACACACACACACACACACACACACACACACAGGTCCACCAGGAGATGAATAAATACACCTTGTTTCATGATGAAGATTGAACCCAGTGGGACTTGCCCCGCAGCCTCTGCCCGTGTGTGAGCAACTGTCAAACTCCTTTGAAAACGAACCTTCAGGCAACCCCTCCCTGCGATGTCTCATTTCAGATACACATGACTTAGAGAAGGTTCTTGTTCCCGTGTTATCCTGCCTGGGCCACAAGTAACTCCAGACAGGAGTTTGGGGGTAAGGGTGGGAGTAGGGTACTGGCAGCAAGCTGAAGAGTGGCAATTCTTGCCGAGGTTTGTCAAATTAGGGCTATACCTGGCTCCTTTCTAAAAACTTGGCAATATCTTGGATGTAGGGTCTCTGGGAAGAAAGGGCCCCCTTTCTTCACTCCTCATAACTCTTCTTCAGCTTCTCCTTTACCTCTCCCTTCCGTGAGGAGGGGAAAAAGCCAATGGCTGAGTAGAGGGTGGACCCCTTTCATATTCACCTCAGGGTCCTTTCAAAGCCAAGCCAAGTTCAGGCATTTCTGCCAGGGACAACTCTTGGAGATGGTATTTCTCTTTTTATCATAGACTTGGCATTTGGCATTTTTGACATATCTGCTGGTTGACTGGTTAGGGAAAACTATCAGAGAGGAAACCAAACAAAGCAGAATGAAGTCATATTCCTTCAGCACACCATGAACTGGGGCAGGTTTGGATTACTGTTTCCACACTCGAATGGGGCCAGTCTCTTCTGCGACCCAAAGGCAGGGAGATGGGTGAGAAACACTTTCATGGGCATCCTGGAGTCTGGGACTGAGGTTGGAGGCAGGAGAGGTCGGTACTGTCTAATTTGGAGAGAGCTTTGGGAGAGGTCCCAGAAAAGCACAGGGAAGATTATGCCTGAGAGCTTCAGAAAAGTATGTTTCTTTAGGAATTTATCATATCATTTAAGAGATTTAGAAAATACCAAATGTGAAAAATCAGGGCATTTGAAATTTTGATTAAGATGTAAGTCTCTAGATAAAAAAGAACATATAAAACCATTATTTTAACATCTATATTTTATTGTTATGTGTATGGATGTTTTGCCTACCTCTATGTCTGTGCACCATCTGTGTACCTGGTGCCAGAGGAGGCCAGACGAGGACATCAGGTCCCCTGAAAATGGAATTTCAGATGGTTGTGAGGCACCATGCAGGTGCTGAGACTCAAACCTGGATCCTCTAGAAGACCAATCAGTGCTCTTAACCTCTGAGCCATCTCTTCAGCCCCAAATCATATTTTAATAATTCTCTTAATTTTAGTTACTTTGAGTCCTGGCTATTGTTCAGTTTCTGTTTTTTGCTGTGGAGCTCAATTTCTGTTCTATATTGGAACAGTCAGGGTTACTTTTTAAAAAGCCCGGGTATCCTGTGGAGTCTGGGAACCCTCATTTTAAAGCCACCTAAATACTCTTAGACATCAACTGGGATCAGAAACTCTTGAGCAAGTGAGTTAGTTCCTTTCCTATTGCTAATGATAAGATGCCATGAGTATGGTAACTTATAAAGATCAAGGTAACTTGTAAAATGAAAGTGTTCAATTAGACGTACAATTTCAGAAGGTTAAAGTCTATGATGGTAGATAAAGGCATGGAGCAGCAGGTGATCCATAATCAGGAGACAGAGTTTGGCATGGGCTTTTGAAATCTCAAAGCTCATCCCCAGAGACACACCTCCTCCAACAAGGCCACACCTCCTAATCCTTCCTAAACAGTTCTACCAACCAGGGACCAAGTATTCAAACAGATGAGCTTATGGGGGGGCCATTCTCATTTAAACCACCACAGCAAGTACATGATTCATTTGGTTCCAGACTAAAGATAATGAGAGGTCAGGGGTTGTCTGCTTACCTACTTTCCAATGAGTACTAACTGATCTCTACCTTCTGGAAGGGCTCACAGTCAGACCTTTTTCCTCAACAACACTTCCTGTTGACAGAACCAGGATAGCACCTGACCCTGCTGGGCCAATCAGATCTTCTCAAATAGGAGAATGGAATTGAGGCTCATCTCTAGCACAGAGCAGAGGACTTACCAGAGTAGGGAGACAAGTTAATGTATTCTTATTTGTTTGTTTGTTTTTCTGCTACTGGGAATTGTACTTAGGGCAAGGCATTCCATTTGCTACTGAGTTGTCTCCCCAGCACCTTTTTTTTTTTTTTTTTAATTTTTGATACTTTATTTACATTTCCGATGATTCCCCTTTTCTTTGGAAACCCCGTGTCCCCTCCCCCTCCCCGCCTCTGTGAGGGAATTCCTCCTCCCACCTACCCGCCCACCCATTCCCATATTCCCACCTTGACATTCCCTTTTACTGGGGCCACTAGCAGCCTCAGGCCCAAAGTCCTCTCCTTTCTCCCTGGTGGCCATCGAGGTGATTCTTCTGCCTCATATGTAGTCCAAATCATGGGTCAATAGATGTGTATTCTTTGGTTAGTGGTCTGAACTAGAGGACGACCAGGGGGGGGGGTCAGGCCCATTGACGCTCTTGCTCCCTCCATGGGGCTGCCAATTCCCTCCGCTCCTTCAGACTTTTCTCCAACCCCTCCATCTGGTACCTCACTCTCAGTCCAGCGGTTATTGTTAAGTGAAACTTAGACATTCTGAACTTGTGGGCTATCCCCAGCACCTTTTAACTGTTTATTTTGAGAAAGGGGATCTCATTAAGTTGTCTAGACTGGTCTTGAACTTGCTGCATAGCTCAGGTTGGTTTCAGCTTGCACTTTTCTTTCCTTAGCTTCCCAAGTGAAGGGGATTATAGGTGTGCATGACCAGGAGCAGCAAGATAAATTCATTCTTTTCTGAAGGCAGGGTCTTATGAGGAATCCCTGGCTGGTCTAAAACCTATATATAAACCAGACTGGCATTGAACTTAGAGGGATCCTCCTGCCTCTGCTTCCTAACTGTGGGGATAAAAGACAAGTACACCATTCCTAACTACAAATTAATTCTGAAGACCCTTCAACCTTTTTTGGAGTTTTTAAATATTCTGATTGGGGTTCCAGGATCACCCACAAATCTTTATACCTATCTTCTGACCACAGTTTGGTTAATGTTTCTTGTGACCAAAGTGACATGTTATATACCAAGATGATAGTTCATAGAAGCAAAATATGTACCTGACATCTACACACACACACACACACACACACACACACACACACACACACACACACACACACACACAATGTTGGACTCAGGAATTCTGTAAATCTACAAGGTTCCAACAGAAAATTCCTTGAAATCTCTGATTTCCAGAGACTACTTAGGAAACCCTC
Organism: Uromys caudimaculatus; assembly: GCA_028551405.1. Lineage (NCBI taxonomy): Eukaryota > Metazoa > Chordata > Mammalia > Rodentia > Muridae > Uromys > Uromys caudimaculatus. The sequence goes on from CM052706.1 coordinate 23,132,260, forward strand.
AATTTTCTGTTCAAATAGGAGCATCCGTGATTTCCTAATGTGACGGTACGTGCTTCATCAGCATCCTGTGGAGGAACTACAGGCTCCAGGATTGCAAAGCATCCCTAGAGACAGAGACAATCCCTAAAGAGCTGGGCAGGGTGGCTCATGCTTCTTATGACAGTAATCAGGAGACTAAGGCACAAAGAAGTCATGAGTTTAAGGCTAGAATGGACCACCTAGCAAGTTCCAGGCCAGCCTGGGTTACAAAGCGAGACTTTGCCTCAACTCCAACCTATGTATGTATGTATGATCTATGTATCTATGTATCTATATATCTATGTATGTATGTATGTATGTATGATCTATGTATCTATGTATCTATATATCTATGTATGTATGTATGTATGTATGTATGTATGTGTGTATGTATGTATGTATCTATCTATCTATCTATCTATCTATCTATCTATCTATCTATCTATGTATCTATCTATCTATCTATCTATCTATCTATTTATCTGTCTATGTTACTATTTATTCATCTATCTGATTAAAAACCTTTCTCTGTGAGATTCTCTCTCTCTCTCTCTCTCTCTCTCTCTCTCTCTCTCTATGTGTGTGTGTGTGTGTGTGTGTGTGTGTGTGCGCGCATGTGTATTTGAGACTACAGGGTTAGACTGGTTGGGTTAAAATTGACTTTGTTGTTTGTTTTGAAGATAAGGTCTCGCTAAGTGACCTTGTTCTACCTTGATGTAGCCCAGGATAGCCTCAAACACATGAATCTTCCTGCTTGAGTTTGTTGCATGCTGAGATTATATCACCAAACTTGGGTCTAAATTAAAGTGTTTTTAAATGATGCCCAATGTGGTGGCACATGTCTTTAATACAAGCACTTGGGAGGCAGAGGCAGACTTGAGCATGAGACTGACTTGATCCACACAGAGGGTTCCAGGCCAGTCAAGGTTACATAGTGAAACCCTGTCTCAAAACAAAAACAAATAAGATTTTTTTGAGTTCCTTTCCAAGAGGGAAGTAGTATTCTTATCTTATCCCATCTGGTAGATGGATTTTGGGAGGCATTTTGTGTGGCAAACCAATAAAGCCTACTTTTGTTTTCTCCTTATTTTGATTTCTCAAGACAGGGTTTCTCTGTGTAGCTCTGGCTGTCCTGGAACTCACTGTGTAGACCAGGCTGGCCTCTCTGAGATCTGCCAGCCTCTGTCTTCTGAGTACTGGGATTAAAAGTGTGTGCCACCACAGCCCAGATAAAAGCCCACTTTTATTGTGGACATAAAAAAACAGAACCCAGAAAAGCTCAATCTTTCTGGAGTATGTCAGACATAAATTCAAGCTAAATGGACCTTTTCAGTCTGGCTCATTGAGTGAAATGAATCAGATTATTTGCCTTCTGAGCTCTAGGTATGCAAGCAAAAAGTGTGTGTGTGTGTGTGTGTGTGTGTGTGTGTGTGTGAGCAAATGGACCTTTTATTTTAGAAACAAAAATATCATTTTTGACCCAACAATAGCCGGATCCCTGTGAATGAAGGGTTTGCATATTTTCCTGTTTTAACAACCCAAACCCAGGCCTGATTGTCAGTAGGTCATGAGCAGCCTGAGTAGCATGTTGGAAACAACTGCCTAAGCCCTGAGAACCTGTGCCCGGCTTCGTGCCAGAATCTTGGCTTGTGTTTAGCAGTAGCAATGGGGTCAGGAGTTGAGGGAGAGGGCAATTGCAGGGATCCCAAAGCCATAGATAGCTACTGCCGGCAGCCATAGCTGATATGGAGACAGAGACAGGAGAGTGGTAACCATCACATGGAGCTTTCTTTGTACAGTCCCCAGGCTAAAAGTGTAATTATGCACTTGATGTGGAAGGCATTGTTATTGGAATTTATATTCAGCAGTGCAGAGAGCATACGCAGCTTTTCTGAGGGTCAAGTGAATGCATGTTTGACCCATAACCCTCCCAAGGCATTGCATAAACCCAGGCCGCAAATACTGTTTTGCTTTCAATTTACCTGGCTTTGGTGCTAGAGGCAGCATAGGATGGTTGTCCAGATTCAGTGCAGATTCCTGGTGGTTTTCAGGCCACCCTTCCCATTAGTCTTGCTGCCTGGGTCTCCAGCTGAGGGAGGAAGCTGTCAGAAGGGGCTAGAAGGCTCTCTTCCACAGCAGGACAGCCACAAATATTTGGGTGGATTCTTTGTGTACTGAGAATAGAAACCTGGCTCTCTTTATTAGCTTATTAAAAGGTTATTATTTACTGATTAACTAACAGTTGTGTATGGAATGGCCCAAGAGGTGTGGCTAAGGAACTATTCTTGATCAGGAAATCGAATTGGTGGCTCATCCATAGGATGGGTTATTAAACAGTCATTGTATTTTTTTCCCCAAACAAGATCTGGAGAAATCCTTATAGACAGCATTTAAGACAAGCAGACCACAAAACTGAAAATTCTCACTTGGGAAGCTGAGGCAGGAGGAAACTCCCTGGGCTACATATATACCAAGATCCTATAACTTCTATGAAAATTATAGTCTGCTAATTTGGGAATTGGATTTAACTTTTGTTACAGCATATGAATAAACTAAAAGAGAAGTATCACCAAGATGTTAGCTGTGTCACCTTCATCAGAGGATGGCTGTAAGTGTGTGTGTGTGTGTGTGTGTGTGTGTGTGTGTGTGTGTGTGTGTGTGTGTGAGAGAGAGAGAGAGAGAGAGAGAGAGAGAGAGAGAGAGAGAGAGCATCTTAATACTTCACTTTCCTGATTTTCAATTTGAGTTATTTTTGTAACTAGAGGAAAAAGTGAAAATGTTCAGAGTCCTCCTGGAGACACACAGGTGTGGTTACTGATTGTACCGCAGTCGGTGGAACATTTTCTGCTTCACTGCCAAAGTCTTCCCAGAGCCAGGACCATACATCTGAAATTGGTTCTGTCAGCAAATCCGAAGGAGGGCCCGGTCCCGTAGCGTGCAGGCAGAGAGAGAAGCCCTCTCTGTCACTGCAGCGCTGCCCTTTTGTTGCGGGGCAGACAGGACAAATGCAATGCATTGCAAGAATTAGGAGGCACCTAGAGCTAGGCAAAGTGCAGTGGTGTTGAGTTTGAGTACGCTAGAGACAGGCTTTGGGGGGTCTGGATGATGCCTGAGCCTCATCAGATCCATGTTCCGGTGGCTGAAAGGCCTGTGCACACAGCCTGGAGCTCTCCCTGGAGACCTTGAGCCCTCCAGGAGCTTGCAGCGCGCTGCAGAGGTGCTGCTGGGTTGCAGGTTCTCATTCCAAACTTGCTTCGGGGAGGGCAGATTGTCCTGGGGTCCCCGTGGAAACCCGCAATGCCACAGAATTGCCAGCGCAGAGCTTCAGTTGACCTGAAGCTCCTAGTCTAACCACCTAGACACACACACACACACACACACACACACACACACACACACACACACACACACACACACACGAGCTAATATAGGTGGGTGATGCATATGGGAGGGTTTGGTAGTCGAAGGTGTAACATTCACTTTAGGGATCGAGTAAGAGTAGGCGCGCCTATTTCTGCACTCTTTTATGGCTGGCTGCAGCTTCCGAGTGGCAAAGGAGATGGCGGTGTTGTTCGGTGCCAGCAGAGGGCAACCTGTTGTCTGTGAGGCCGAACGACAGCTTCGCCAAACCTCGGGCTGGCTTCCAACCACCCGACCCTGCCGAGTAGAGGTGGCCTTGGAGCTCCCAGAGCAGCGACCTTTGTCGGAGGAGCCAGACGCTGAGGCCCAAGGGCACCCTGCGAGATGTGGTTAGGTCCTCGGACAACCTCACTCTGCGACAGTGAGAGTTTGAAGGGAAGGGCACGGGGCGGGGGACTAATTGCCTCGGGAGAAAAAGCAAAGGTTCTGTATCCAAGAAATGTATGCTCCACCCCATCCCGCAATAGAGTCCAAGCGTGTAGAAACCTTATGTTAGTTTAGTGAACGCTAGGGATAACTTCTTGGCAAGTTCTTGGCAAGGGAGGTCAGAGGCTAATAGTGGGATGGCCCCAATGTGGAGACATGTAGCTAACAGTAACCAGGTGATCCGCTCTGGGAGTAGAAGGACCTAGGGTTAGGATCCTAACTAGGGATTCCAGCCTTTCCCTGGCCATTTTCTGGGTGTTGAGCTGACTCACGACTCTGCTCTAGTCTCCTAGTAAGCACTGCTGTAAAATGGGCACGATTGGCTCTGGGTCTTAAAGTTCGGGATTCCAGACCGCAGGAGCTAAATGAATTCAGGTTTCTATTCTTGAGCTTTGGCTCAACAAAGATATTAGGTTTGTCTATGGGAGAAACAATCTTTTCTCCGTGCCTGAGTTGCTGCCTTAGAAAGCCAGGTGGGATTTGGGGTCCCTGTGCACAAGGTCAGGCCACCACTTGAAGGCACCAGGAAGTGCCCTAGCAGCTTTCAGACCAGCCTGAAACTATTCTGTACCGAGCACTTGCGTCACCCAGATATGGAAGGGATCATTGCAAATGAATGAAAAAGAAAAAAAAATCTGTGCTTGATATGGTTCGCCTCCAAGGAAACCTGTCCAAAGGAACCAAAAGGCCTCCGGAGCTGCGGTCCCTTGAAAACACTAAATAAACCCACTTTGGGGAGACCTAGGCAAACACACCAACATTCAGCAGCCAGGATCCTAGAAGCTTTGTCTAATTTCCGACCCTCTCAGATTGGTTGTAAAGGCGGGGGCATTATTTGATTACTCTGGGCTCTTTTTCTCTTCTGTAAAATTGGAAAGAAGAACATTTCTCAGTGTTGTTGTGAAAATCATGTTTGGAAACCGGGAAAGCCTAAGTGTAAGTCATCATTGTGACTGGGGAGTAGCCAGGCCTGTTTACTACCTGTCTATTTTGCCAGCTAGACAGCAGGATAGATGCTAGAATCATTCATTGTGTGCACGCGCATTGGCGTCGTTCCTGGGTTAAATGTGCATGCTGGTCTCTGTGCAAGCACATTGACAAGGATTCTTGAACAAGGACACAGATACGGGACATCCTTCCACGTCAAGCACAAAACACTGCACTTAGCAGGCCAACCCAAGGTCTGTGTTTGGAGGCAGGGTGTATACATTGTTCAGTCGATCTATTTCTACCTAGCTAGGTCAATGGTTCTGGGGAAGTAGGGTCTCCTGTGCTGCTCTGCCGCTCTAGGGTGCGGAAAAGGCCGGATCCGGGTCTCTAGGTCAGTGCACAACTTGGCGCCACCCGGTTCCTTTATCTCTCATCTGCTGGCGGTGGGCAGCTCCAGTTTCATTGGGGACAGAGACCCCAGGCTGGTTGATGGGGGCAGGGAGCCAGAGAAGGAGGTGGTAGAGGGTACCCTGACCCTCCTCAGGTCTAACCATCCCGAGGATAAAAAGTATTTAGTTCAGGGAAGATTTAATGGAGCCTTCACCCCACAAGTCTTCTCGGAGGAAGTAGAACTTGGTGACTTGGGAGACTATGTGGCTTCAGGGTCCTTTGGGGCTAAGGAGGCTCAGGAGACTAATGGACTAATTCAAGGCTTGAATGGACAACGCCCTGCTTGGCTGCAGAGTAACTGCATTTCCAAACCAGCCGCTGCTTGGCTCTTCTCTGTTCCTTCAAAGGGGTTCTGAGCAGCAGGGCACTTGGGGACCCTGGGGACGCCAAGGCCAGTGTCACAAAAGTTACTCAAGCAGACTTGAGTTTTGCTGAGATCCAGCGACTAGTAGCCTGGGCTCACAATCCCTCTCTTGCCTTCTCTGCGGAGGGTTTGGGAGAGCAGAAGACACTGTCCAGACTATTTGAAATTCAGCTGTGGGAGACAAAGAACGCCAAGCACATAGTTATGGCAGCACAGACACCAGCCTGAATCGGTAGGGACAACCAAGCCTAGCAGTGGCCTCAAAGGCTAAACACTGTTCCCCCTATGAGGAGCAGGTCCGCAGGGAGCACAGCTCTTCCGCGTCCAAATCTCTAAATAGAAAATAAAAGTGCTGGTGAGAATGAGGACCGGCAGAAAGCTCTCAGGGTAAACGCGGCTTGGGAACACAGGCGGGCTGTGGCCCCTGTTCGATAGATCCACATCAGCGGGTTGGAACCATCAACTCTCCGTACAGAGTTGAAAGGGCCATCGGGACGACTTGCTGCCCCTCCCCCGGGATTCCACAAGGCCCTGACCCGGCCTTTATCTCAGCACGGTCAGCAGTCGCGGGGGCTTCAGGAAAGAGGACAAAGGCCCGATGTCACCACGGGCGGGGGCCCAGTTTCCTGACTCTCTGCTCACTCTAACAGCCTTTAGTGGTAGTCAGGCAAGATTTTTCAAAAAATATGTGCCGAGTTTCCTTTTTTTTCTCTTCTAGAAGCAAACAACAAAAAAAGCAAATGGCCAATGCCCCTTCCCCCTAGTCCACAGGGATGAACATTTCTTGGGACCCTGAACTTTTGTTTGTCTGCCCAAACAAGACTCCTTTTACACAGATGAGAAGTCAGGGAAAGACGTTGTTTTGTTTGATGTGCTGGTAGTCTTACCAAAGACAGTTAACCAGGCTGCGGTCTCAGTTTGGTCTTCCTCTTCCGATTGCGCCTGCCCTGCTGCGGGCTTTCGGCCCCGCAGGATTCCTTCCCTTGCCTTATAGTGCAGATTACCTTAGGCTCAGACCCGCCTGCCAAATCATTCCTTCTCTATCTCCAAAGTATGCGTAGGGCTACCTGGAGAGTCTCAGCCCAAGCAGGAGGGTCTGAGCTTGCATGTATCTCTGGAGGCCCAGCACCTGTTTTGTTTGTTTGTTTTGTGTTTTGTTTTTTGTTTTGTTTGGTTTTGTTTTGTCCCAGCAGCTGGTCTCGGCCTCTCGACAACCCTGCGTCTTCCACTGACTCTCAGTTTAGCCCGGATCCTGCGTTTGCCCGACCCCAGCCCCGCGGGATTTCCCTGATTCTCAACAAAGGCCCAGGCTAACAACTCCCCCGCCCCCACCCCCACCCCGCAATCTCTCACGTGAGGATGGCCACCTTCTGCTCTCCTGGAAGAAAAAAAAAAAAAAAAAAAAAAAAAGGTAAAGAAAAATGCAAGCATTCCTGAAACAGTGAGGAGGGAGACCTATGGGGAAAGTGTCTTTCTCAGAGAAAACTTCGACTATCTGAGCTATCTGAGAAAATGGCCTTGGAGGAAGCAATAGGAAGATTTCCTGAGTAAGTCCAAGAGTGCATCATCTATGTGCCCTCAGGGTCAAGTGTTCAACACCATCCATCCCTCATTCCTGATGTCAAGGAACTGGGCAAGGCAGACACCACCAGATCTGCCTGGAGCCCAGTAGGTTCTGGTTTGTCTGGGTTCCTGGGGTGGTCAGTGGTGGACTGGCAATGACAGCTGGTGGGGCCCTCTGGAGTTATGACTACAGGCTGAACCCTTCTCTTCTACCCTTCTTCCAGGAATGGGAAACATACTAACAATACAACTAGGTATTTTGAATTGGAATATTTAACTATTGTAATCACTAGTAGATTCATTCTCTCTGTCCTATAGATGAGAAAATAGAAATCTGACATCAGTATTTTGCCAAGGTTAGACTTATTAAAGGAGGACTCTGGGCTTCCATGGTGGGTTCTTCCCCTTGCACAGGCTCCTATTTGTGCATCATCCTGCATGAGCCACCTCTCTGGGGTGACATGGGTTCAGACAGCTTCATCTCAAGCTAGAACCTGGGCCACAAATCACACTTCCTGCTGAACAGGCTGCCCAAACTGGCACCCAGGGCTGTGCTTTGTCACAGAGCCAATTGGCAGGTAGTCTCACTGCTCAGGTCCCCTCTCAGAATTTCTGAGGCTGGTGATCTGTGGCTGGCAACTTCTTTGGTCAGATCTTCAAGCAGTCAATTGTGTGAGTTTGGTTCCTGAGTCTCAGGCACTCCTTTGGTACAACCTGGAACCTACTCTGTCCAGAAAGCACATAGTCACTGGCTTACTTTGTTTGAAGACCTGTCAGTACTTTGCCCCTGGCCCTTCCTATAGGTCTCATGGGCTAAGGAGCAGGGGCTGCCCCACAGCAGTGACACAGCCAAAAGAACATAGTTAAGTATTATTTAAATAAAGTGGGAACACTTTGGGAATCTTGAGCTTGATCAAATCACATCCAGGCTTTGGGACCCCTTTCTTGGGACAAGAATTTGAGTCAGCAGTTGGAAAACTGCAGGCCTTCACCAAGGTCCCCCCAAGCCCATCAGAAGATGGCTACCTGGCTTTGTGAAGCCTGGATTTGCCCCCCAATTTTTACCTACCACCAGGGGGCTCTCTCTCCATGGCTAATTTTTCAGTCTAGCTTGCAAAAGACAATGCAAAGGCTGAATACAATCCCCCAGTATATCTCTCGCATTGGCAAAAATGTTTCCCTAGTCCCATTAGAGAACTGGACTTTCCTCCATAAATCAATCCCCTTACTTTAGGTTTTTAGGGACTACAAAGGTCACTATAGGAATTTGAACTTGGAGAAAATGTTGCATTCTGTTAGTATTTAGGGATGTTTCTATGCACAAACAACCCTCTGCTACATACACTATTCAGCTCCGTGTTTCACAGCTCATTACCTGCATCCTTCAGAAATTGGTAGGATATTTGTATCAAACTCTATTATTGTTGCATTTATAAGACTGTGTACTAGGGCATAATTGTTCTGCGCCAGGAACTCTCTTGAATACTTTTGCTCTCACTTAGGGAATGATCTGAATCAATTTCTCTAGCAAATTCAAAAGTGCAAGGAGAGAAAGGGAATTTGAGACAAGGAAGGTCTGTTATTGTCCCCAACTAGGAAAAAGGACCAAATTTTAGCGCTTTGCAGAACCCCTTAGGGCTGGAATTAGAGACAGATGTCTTTCTGGAGGCATCCATGGGGAAGTGGTTCCCTTCCCACACCTCCTCCAACCACTGTGTAGACTTGGGAAAGCCCCCTAACTCCTTCACCTAATTTCCCTTACTTGGCAAAGCCTTCCCAGCTGTGGATGCCTCTTGCTGGTTATTTCTTGGATGCAGAGAGATATCCTCCAATGCAGGCCCTGTTCAGCTTCTCCCTTTATTGGCTTTGGGCAATGACCTGCCCACCAAGAGCCCTACCTCCGAAGTTGTCCTCCTGTTTTCTACTCTGGATAGCAGTTTGTTAGGGTGCTGACAGCTAATCCCTGCACGGGGAGCCTCTGTCAGATGAAGTGAAGGGTGCACATACTTTGCACCAAGCAAAGCCAGAAACACACCCCCAGAGCACAGCTGTGTGGATCAGCACGAGGTATGAATGCAGCATGTACTGGGTTCTGGTAAGCACTCCCTAATATTAGTCATATGGTTAGTACACTCTCCTAAATATATGTCATCCACTCTCCCTGCAGGTGAATGACAGAAACACAGCTTCTACACTATCACCATTAAATAACAGACACTAGAAACACTCCCACCAGGCACAGGCTACACAACTCTCCGTACATTTGAGACATCGGGGTACAGAAGCACCCTCCAGCTGGAGGGATTCTCCTGCTTCCTACTGCAACTGAGATTCTCCTTTCAGCCTACCCCCAGCGGGTGGGCAAGCTTTGGTCTTTACCTTCCGGAATCCATAGACCCTCCTGTCCCTGTAGCCTCCTTCTGAGATCTTTGGGGGCAAGAGTGCATTCTGAGCCAGACAGGCTTCCCTCAATCCCAGCAACATATAATCTAGATATCACCCTGACATTCCTAAGGTTAGACCTTCAGTTAGCTGAAATGAGGATCTATAGGTTAATTCCCCCAAGCTCTCAGCTACTCTCAGCTCATTCCTCTGGACCTGTCTCTTACCCAGGTAGGGAGAAAGGCAGGTGACAGATGCATGTCCAGGCATGGGATCTAACTCCTGTTGCACAAACCCCTAGCCACTTTGGGGGATCCAATATCTGTCACCCCATTGGAAAACTGAAGGTCAGTCACCTCTAATCAACCAAAAAGATTTCATCTGCAACCAGGTCAAACACCTTTTGTATCTTCATGAGAACATGGGTCTTAATTCGTTATTTGATAAGCTCAATAAATAGAAAGCAAAAGCTCATCTCCGTAGCATATTGTGCACCAAACCTCCTCAAAATATTGTGCACCAAACCTCCCCCAAAGCACCAAGTTCCCTACGCTTATTTCAAGATAAATGAATGCCAATTGTTAAAAACAACAGTGTGACAAATCACCTATTACACTGTAGAAAAGCTTGCAGCTTTCAGGGTGTTTCTAAAATCGGGATTTTATATAAAAAAACCAAATTATTACATATTTTTGACAAAAAAATAATTCTTAGAAGTATGAGGATAGTAATGAAAACACAGCGCACGCACCTAGTACAATTATGTAAGAGGCAAAATATAAACGTACACGGACGCAAAAATAGAACAAACCTTGCCTACAGTAGCCTCTAGCAAGGGCCGCTATCTTTGACATTGTTAAACAGCCGCAACAGACAAGCGATGACACAGAAAAACAAACAATCTCCTGAAAAACAAAGCAGTAGCGACAGCCCAAAGCGCCTGCCACCCGGGTTGTCCTCAACTCTAGTTTGTGTCACTTTTTAAAAGAACACAATTTTTGCTGGAACGGCTCGCTCTTTTAGCTAGCTAACTGCTGAACTAAGACATAAAAGAAACAATGTAGGTCCGTGTTAAAAGAAAACAAAAAACAAAAAATTTATTTGGAAATTGACAAGGGACGCCCGCACACACATACAAACACAACAAAAGTGCCTCTAGTTCCCTCTAGAAAATTTGGTCCCCGAAAGACATTACTCAACCACCAGGTCACGGGATTTCGGGCCAGCCGGCTGGGGCCACAAGCCCGTGTGGGCCGGCCGTGACGAGTTTCACATTTCTTTTCTCCTTCCGAAGGTGGAAGAAACAAGACATTGGAAAAACAAAAATCAGGGAAGGGAGTGTCATCCGAGCGGTGTGTGCCAGCCAGGCAGTGATCTCTCCTGGCATCCGGGGCTAGAATCGGAAGATCCGGGGAAATTTGTTTTGGAATTAATTTTTAAATAGAGAGAAAAACCTCCCAATTTGTAGTGGAAACCTTCTTTTAGCTAGTTCTAGTTATTTTTTCCCGCCTCTGAACACAGACTAAGGAAGTCACCACGGGAATTCTTACATAAATCTCCCAGCAGGGACGATGAAGAAAACGAAAACTTTTGATTTTGCTCTTCGGTTTTAGCAAACTCCAAGGCCATAACACTTCGTCGTTTTTCCCCCCATGAATGTTTTATTCTTTCCCTCTCTCTCTCTCTTTTTTTTTTACTTTAAAAAGTTTTTTTTTTTTTTTATATTTTCAAAAGCCTCACCGATCTTTTTTATAAAGACCTGGCCTGGAGGTGCCCGAGGCTGTGCGCTGCAGAGCGGAGGCACCGCGGCCTCGCGAGGCGCGGGGGATGAGAACCCGGTTACAGGCCGCGGAACGAGGCTGTCCCTGCTCCAGCCTGGGATTCAACCCCCGCCCCGCCCAGTGGGCCCCTCTGCATGCGGCTTCTGATCAGTTCCAGGAGGGATCGCAGAGCGACCGGACACGTTCTTTCCGTTCTCCGGCAGTGTGGATCTCGATACCCCAGCAGCCTAGCGCTTCTAGCCGCAGACAGCACGGCAGTCGGGGTGGGGAGAAAAAATAATCGAGCTTGAGTCCACCGACCTGGAAGAGAAGGCCAAGAGGTAAGCCGCGCTTCGGACACTTCGACCGCACCTCGGCTGGGGACTCACTCCCTGCGGTGGTGACTCTGGAACTCCAGGAGGAGAGAAGGCCTGCTGAAAGCACGGAGGGGGCGGCCTCGGGCCAGCATCGCGGGAAGGCAGAGGCCGCGGTGGGGAAGAGCACGAGAGGAGCCGCGGAGGCGACAAAGCAAAGTCGCAGGAGCGGGGCGGACCGAGGAGGCGCAGACGGCTCGAGGGCTCGGCATCAAGAAGCTGTCCCGTAATGCGCGCTGTCCCGCTAGCTCCTGCGGCTGCGACCCGAGCTCGGCTCCTCCACCCTCGGGGGACCGCGCCCGCGCGCGGTGGCACTCAGAGATCCAGGCGCGAGTGCAGCGCGCCCGTCTTGCTGTCGTGGTCCCAGTACGAGCAATGCATCATGGCGAGCTCGGGTTGCCGGGCGCAGGCGAACTGCAGGCCGGGCGCGCTCGTGGGCCCGGGGGCCGGGGGCGCGGCGGTGGCCGGGCTGGCGGGGCTGAGCTGACCCGGGGGAGGCGCGGCAGCCCCGTGATGTGGCGGGGCTGGCGGGGGCGCGGCGGCCGCGTGCAGATGGTGTGCGTGAGGGTGCGGGTGGGGGTGCGGCGGTGGTGGCGGCGGCGGGGGCGCGGCAGGAGGGCCTCCCAGGCCGTTGTAGGAGTTCACGACGCCCGGAGGTAGCGCCATGCTCTGCACGCGCGAATACGGCCCGTAGGAGGCGGCGGGGCCCGCCAGCCCCTTGACCACAGCGGCTGCACCGGGACTGCCCGGGCCGGCGGCTGCAGCGGCTGCAGCAGCGGCTGCCGCGGCCGCCGCCATCTGGCAGGATGCGTAGGGCATGGGAGAGGGCGGCTGAGGCAGGGGCCAGGAGTTGTTGAGGAACCCCGATTGCAGGTACTTGGGGGGCGCCAGGTAGCCGTAGCCATCGGCCCCCGCGCCCGGCACGCCGCAGCCGCCCGCTGCGCCTCCGCTCCCGAAAAGCCCCTTGCCCGGCTGGAAGTGAGCGGGCGGCGGCCGGAAGGGCCGCTTCATGCGGCGGCGGCGCCGGTAGTTGCCCTTCTCGAACATGTCCTCGCAGGCCGGGTCGAGCGTCCAGTAGTTGCCCTTGCGCTCGCCGCCGCCCTCGCGCGGCACCTTGATGAAGCACTCGTTGAGGCTGAGGTTGTGGCGGATGCTATTCTGCCAGCCCTTCTTGTTCTTCTCGTAGAACGGGAACTTGGCGATGATGTACTGGTAGATGCCGGACAGGGTGAGCCTCTTCTCGGCGCTTTCGCGGATCGCCATGGCGATGAGCGCCACGTACGAGTACGGGGGCTTCTGCGCCGGGTCCGGCTTCTCCGGGGCTGTCCCGCCGCCCTTGCCCGGACTCGGCGGCGACGCCTCGGCCTCTTTGACTGCGCGCCCGCTCTCCGGGGCCAGCAGGGTCCCTGCCGTGTCCTCAGGCTCGGGGTAGCTGGCCATCATGACAAAAGCCGGCTCTCCGCGGCCGGGCAGCCCGGGGGCTGTGCTCTCCCGGTGCAGGCTCGCCTTGCAGGCGGGCGCAGGAGTGGGCGCTCGCCGCAGAGCCTCTAACTTGTGCAGGCTGCGGGGACCGGAGGCCTCGCGCGGCTCTCGCTCTCTTCTCTTTCCCCCCCGGGGGAGCGATCGGCTGGAGTGGAAGTCAGCCTCTGGCCATCGGGAGTCTGCCCAACAGCGAGGGGCTCCAGCCCCGCCGCCCCTCCCCGCCCAGGCCAGTCCCCGCCTCGGTGGGTTTTCTTGGCTGAGCTTTCCCCTCCCCCCACCGCCCGGTTTCCCGAGGCACGACCCGCGTCTCTGGCGCAGCCGCCTCCTGGAGTCCCTAGTGCGCCAGGAGCCTCGCTCCGTTCTGATTCGTATGGGTTCCGCCGAGTTCCGCTTGCGTCAGGGGCCTTCGCCCCTATAGCGGGGCAGCCAGCAGCGCACGGGCGAGTTCATCTCGAAGTCTCCTTTTTTACACGGCCGGCAGAGCTTGGATCGGCCTTCCCCGGCCTCCGGGGCCCCGCCGACAACGGGCTCACGCTTGAAATCCGCGGGTGCGTGCTTCGCCGAAGGCCCTGGTTGGGGCTAGCTGCGCCCTGCCAGTGCCCCGGGAACACTGACCCCAGCGAGCAGAGGTGATCCAAGCCTCCTGGCAACTTTCAGGTGAAAGAAAATAACCCCTTTGCTCTGTGCTTCGGGATGTGCTGGGGCTAGGCTTCTAGCTTTGAGGCTTAGGGAGGGGCGAGATGGCGAGGGGGCCGGACCGGGGTGGAGTGGCCGAACTTTGCTGCAGCTGGAGGTAAACCAGCTCAGAGCTCGTGTCACGGAAGGCAGAAGCTTCAGTCTGCTCTGTCCCTCGAGTTCTCTGGGCCCGATTGGGACTGGGGAGAGGATCGTTGGGTAGAGGCACCCAAGAGTACCGCTGGCATAGATGCTTCGCTTCTCTGTGCTTCGGCGGAGGTAGGGACCAGCGTTCTCCTTGGAATTCCCCTTGCAATCCCACAATTTGGGTGTGTGTTTTAAAGATCAAGAGGTGTCCCTTGTACTCTGGCTTGGACAAAGACGAGGATGTTGCTGAGGGGCTTTGGGGACTGTTGAGTGCGCAAGTGTCACGCGTGGAAGGCATGGGGCAAAATCTGTTTTTAAGATACGTGAAATACTGCGCACGTGTGCTGTTCAGAAATCCAGGTATGCTTATGTACAAGGTGTGAGAGTTGTATTGGCTTATTTTTGCTTAGTGAGATGTATGAATCAAGCACTGGAGTAAAAATGGTTCGTAGATACAACGTGGTTTTTTTTTTCTTTTTCTTTCTGTCTTTCCTTTTCCTTCCCACCTTTACAAACTTTACAAGCTGCTTCTTCCCCTTCCAGCTTAGGTAAGGAAGGCAAACCACAGGTTGGGGAGGGCTTGCTCACATCTCAGTCACGAACTGACAGTAGTTCTGATCGTCTTTTCCCTTGTCTTTAAGATAATAACAAGTCTGGTGGGGATCCAGTTACATCTGCGAAAACAGAAAACGGACTTAGAGGAATTCCGTGCCAGCACAAAATCAGGTGTGCCCTTTCACTCAGCCTTAACACAAGTATGCAGTCTTGGAAGCGTGAGAGAGGCTGAGGAAGAGTGATCAGACACGTCGTGAAGGATAAAGGTCTGAATGAATGCCCTGACCTGTGTCAGTGATTGGCATGCCTAGGTGGCTATCCCAGTGCCTGTTTCTACCTCTTTCTCTCAGGCTCTCTTGGACTTTAAGAGTCTCCAGAATCCCAGGAGCCCACATTGGTCAGTGGCTCCAGCATTCCGAAGATCACTTATCTACAGTGTGTGCTTCCCATTCTGAGATGAAGGGAAAGGACAGTGTGTGTGTGTGTGTGTGTGTGTGTGTGTGTGTGTGTGTGTGTGTGTGTGTGTAAAATCCAACATCTCAAAGATGACTCCAGAGAGGTTAACAGGGCAAACCTGGCCTAACCACCAGGATTTGAGGGAGCTAGGCTTCTTTAAATTTCTCCAGGAGATACCCACTTCTAGCCCTTATTGACAATATCCCCAAGTGGCCTCCATGTTTTTCTAAGCTATCTCTCACTGCCCTGAGCACACTCAGACAAACAGCACTTCTTCAAAATTTGTCTGCTTTCCGAGCAGGCCTGCAGGTGTTTGTCTTCTTCCTTAACATCAGGTATACCCAGGCTATGCGTCTGGGGCTGAGTCTGGTTGATATGGGCAGGGGCAAAACATCTGGCTTTGGTCCGGTCGAAAAAGGGTGGAGGTCGGTCTCCCCCTTCTTCATCTTTTTCTTTCTTTCTTCTTCTTTTCTTTCTTTTGACCACCCAAGCTGACCCTGGCTTCTCATCCCCCACCCCCTCCACGGCTCCATTTCCGCTGCTCAGCTCCTCAGCAGCCAGGTGTGACAGCATTGTTACATGTGTCATCGCTTCCCTGAATTCCTCTGTCAGCTCCCTTTTCAGTCTTTAAGGAGCCCGAGGTGTGTGTGTGTGTGTGTGTGTGTGTGTGTGTGTGTGTGTGTGTGTGTGTGTGTGTTGGGAGTGTGGGTCAGATTCTCTTTAGGATTTTTTTTTTCCGGAGTGGAGATAAGAGCCATGCATTCCCCTTGCTGTCCTTTGCAGGATCGGTACCCCAATCCCAGGTGGAGAAAGGGTGACTCTTGTGCGAACAAGGCTGGGAAACAGAACTTCAGGCGCCCTGAGGGATCACCTTCCGGACCTGCGCTTTTGACCCAGAGCTGAGAAGACCCGGGCGAAGGTGCTTGCCTGTTCGGCTGTTCAGCAGGAGGTGGACGCCGCAGGCGCTCTAGGACGTGGCGGGGTGGACTTTGATTTACTTCTCATTCCTACCCAACCCCCTTAGGCAGGCTGGGTAGGACCCCAGGTCCTGACTAGAATGGGATTCTATTCCTTTAGGCCTGTTTTGCAGAAGTTGTGCGGGGCCGCTGGCTTTCACCCGTTTTATTCTGGCAACGCTGGGCACCATCCACTTAGTAGCCTCCGGTCTGCGCCCAACTCCAGAGGCCTCGGTCCTGATCCAGGCGGGGCTCCGTGTTTCTCTGGCCGGGGTTTTCAGGAGCCCTTAGTGCCTCCAGCTCCAGCGCCTCTAGAGAAATGCCTGCTCATGCCCTGCCAGGTAGCCACGAACAGAGCAGTCTCTCGGTAAGCTGCTCTAGCGCTCCGAAGTCTAGACCGCAGCCAACTTGAGCACGTCGCCGTTCCCTGATGAAGATGCTTTTCTCCCGGGTTGAGCTTCCTGCAGCTGCCGCAGAAGCCACGCGAGGCAGGCTGCTGTTTCCCCAGCACCGTTCAGGTCGGACGCTCAGCCACCCGGCTGGCTGCTAGTCCCTCAGATCCTCTTTCTTATCGGTCCCGGCCTGAGTTCCCGTGCCAGAAGAAAAGAACCAGGAGGCTGAAGCCCTCTTCCACTCAAGCTGCCTCTGCAGCGCACTGGAAAGAGGAGAGCTTCGCGCGCGGGGTGGGGAGTGGTACCTCCCTACTCAACCTCCAGCTTCATACCTACAACTTAAGCATCCACACATATTTCTCTAACACAGTGACCCCCATCCACCTCTCTCCCCGGCAACCTTCAATTCTCTCTGCCCCTTTACTCCCCCAGCTCACCTGCTGCAAAATACTAGTCCAGATCCTGAGCGGTTTAGTAGAAGTGTGTTAAATCACACACCGGTATGCCCTCCCCTTTCATGGCTTCCCAACCGATTGCTCCATGTGAGGGGATTTCCATTTTGTGACAGTCTGCCAGACTGTGGATTCAGAGACCTAATAGTGTTCTCAGGACACTTGCCGATCAGGCCAGGGCCACTTTGTTTCTCGATACCACCAAAAAGATGCCAGGCTGGGCATCTCTCTACAGTGTTTGCTCAGGGATGGTCACATGTCCTAGAGGCAATAGCTTCAAGATGCTGTCCTGGGAAGTGCTCCCAGGAAAGGATTTGTGGACAATGAGAGAGCAGGAAGTGGGTTTCTGGATAGGGTCTCGTGCCCCCCCCCCCCCCCCCCATAGCCAACAGCCCTCCTCTTAGGACCACTTCTTATCAGGTCTCTGAAGAGTTCATATGCAAGGGCTTTACCTTCTGAGCAGTCCATCCTTCCTTTGGCCCCTTTGTAGACAAATTGAGGCCTTGCTGGGCTCTGGCTTTGTGATTGGACATAATTACTGGCCGACTGCTGGGGTGGCACAAACTCGTCTGCATTTGGGGTCTTTGGCAGTGGATAATTGAGGATCCTGGTATGCCCTGTTCCAGGTACCATTTGGCTTTGGCGGCTTGCTCGGTGGAGTGAAAGATCAGTGACCTGTATGAACAGAAAGTGTACTGTTGTACGGACATGGGAACTCAAGTCCAGAAACATACATGGTCTATGTTAGCTCGCAGAGGTACCTGGTGCAGAAAGAATGGGGGTCCTTATGCCTGGTTGTGTCTTTTTGTTTTAGGACAAGAACCCACTGTATAGTTCTTGCTGGCCTGGAACTCTCTTTGTAGACCAGGTTGGCCTTGACTGAGATCTGCCTGCCTCTGCTTGCTGAGCACCTGTATTAAAGGTATGTGCCAGCAAACGGCATACCACAGTCTGTATGTACATAGCGGTGACAGGCTGGGAGCCTCTACAGTGGAGCAGATGGCACAGGTTCTTGTTTAATTCTCAATTATATCAGCCTGGGAAATGAAGAAACCTTGTCTTGCTTCCAAGTTTTACATTTTTATCAGGTTTTGAAGAGCAATATATCCACCTGAACCCCGGCTCCCACATACAGAAGGCCTGCGGTACAAAGTCTCTCTCTCACTCTTCCTGTTACCCATCCACAGGCAGCCAGAACCCTGCAGTTTATGCCTATCCAAGCATGGACACCGTTTTTCTCCAGCCCCTACCACTTTCATAGTTACAGAGTAGCAACTAGTGCCGGGAGTTCTGCACCTTAGAAATCTTTCTATATCAGTCCCTCCCACCCCCAGGGTCTCTCTCTTAGCTCAGGCTACCCTAGAGTTTGAGATACTCCTCTTTTAGACTCTCAGATTTCAGATTTGTGTCGTGACGCCCCATCTCATTGAATTTTCTTTATAGAGCCGAGAGGGGCTGTGTTCGTGCATCTTCACTGTCAACTTGATTGAATTTGGAATCCTGTAGGAAACACACTTGTGAGCGTGTTTGTGCATGAGGGCATCCCACGGACTGGGGCCCTGGACTGAATACAAAGAAGGGAGGAAGTCAGCCAAGCACCAGTCTATCTCACTGCTTCCTGACTGTGGACACAATGTGACCACCTGCCTCATGCTTCTAACTGCCATGCTCTCCTTGCCATGATAGACTTTATACCCTCAATCTGGGAGCCCAAATGGCTTTTTATCAGATATGTATATGCACATGTATATATGTAGATGTATATTATTTTAAGATCTTTATTTTTTATTTGTGCATGTGGATGCCCACTCAGTGGTATGTGTGTATTTGTCTCTGTGTGTCTGTGTGTCTGTGTGTCTATGTGTGGTGTGTGCCATGTGTGTGAGGGTGCCTGAGGATTCCAGTCAAAGTCCCAGGCAGTTGTGAACGTCCCAGTGTGGGTGCTGGGAAACGAACTTGGCTCTCCTGGAAGAACAATGAATTCTCTTACTCCCTGAGCCATCTCTCCAACCTTTTTTGTCAGATAGGTTAGCACAGTGACACGAAAATTAATTAACACAGCGGTGTCTAGGTTGTTTCCAAGCCCTTGTTTCCAAGAGCAATACTTCAGTGTAGAGTCTTGTATACTTAATTTTGTAGACATATCCAAATATTTGAAAGCAACATTTTTTAGCAGTTGTCCGAAACGGTGTGTGCATTTTACAAGTTTGGTAAGTTATGCAAAGCTGTCTTCCTAGGGAGCAGCAGTATAGACTCCCATCAACGTGAATTAGATTCCAATTTCTTCTAGATTTCAGCACACCCTTTAAGGTACAGGAGAGGGGCTCCCCATGTAGCCCAGGCTGACCTCAAACTCGTGTGTCTTCTGCCTCTGCCTCACATGTACACTACATCTTTGCTTTTCAAGGTAGAGATCTTACAGATTAGCTGAGGACGCGTCCGCATCTTCCTTTGGTTCCTTTCTGTCTGTCTCCTGGAGTGGTCATCATGGCAAATTTGGTGTTTAACATTCCTGTACCTGCTATGACATGTGTGCAACACGTGTATGTACTCCTAAGCAATAAATCAAGTTCTGGGTTTCGTAGCTTTATATAACTGGTGTCTGGTTGTTCGAAAAGACACGCGCATGCTTTTTGAATTCGACCATATGTTTGTGAAAAAGTTGGATACACAAAGACAAGCGCTGCTCATTCTCCCTGTGTGGCACCACTCCATTGTATGAACCCGCTGTGGTTTATTTATCCATGTTCCTGTTGAGAGGCTTTGGATCACTTCCTAGTCTTTTCTGTTGCCCATAGTCCTGCTTTGGGCTTTCTTATGCATGTCTGCTACTGAGCATTGGCTGCACTTGGCCAAGGGTGGGAGTGCTGGGTCAAAGGTGATAGACATCAGTTAGCACCACGCAGAGCCTCAGCTACTGCTAGTGGAGCCACCATCTTGCTGGAACCAGCCAGCAAGATGGAGCAGTGGGAGAAAGTATAAGCTTGGGTTTCAGCCGTATCATCGACATCTTGGCCCTGTGATGTATTTGCTGGGTGGCTTTGGAATGGTTTCTCAGCCTCTCTGTGACTTGGTTCTCCTGAATGCAAAAGCAAATGGTGATGGTAATAGCATCCAGGTTATGGGGTTCCCAAGTAGACAAATTGAAGTAGTGTATATACGTATTTAGTGTAGAGTCTGGCAGGAAAACCTCAGTAATCAGTATTCATAATATAAGTATACTTGTATATTAGCATTTCTATGTTCTGCCTGTGCGCCTCTCTGTTTCTCCTGGGTCTCTTTATGTGTGTGTGTGTAGGCTGGAGGGTAACCCTTGGGTGTTGTTCTTTAGGAACCATTTACCTTGTGTTTAGAGACATGGTCCCAGCAGGCCTGGAACTCATTACATAGCTGAGGCTAGCCTTAAACTCTTGATCCTCCTGCCTCAGCCTCTGGAATTCTGGGATTACAGTTGTGTACTACCATGCTATGTCTGCTTTGAAGGAGACTACTTATATCCAACCACGGAGACATCTATCACTTCATTTTCAAGAATTTCAATTTGTAGGCCTAAAATATAAACACTGAAGAGAACATAGCTATCATACCATGACTGCACCTAAAAGCTGAGAATGGCCTTTTTGGTATAATGAATACCTATTCAATGTTCATATTTGCTCAAGTTGGTCAAGAGATTTTACAGTTGGTGTCTGCATTATTATTATTATTATTATTATTATTATTATTATTATTATTTGGATTTTGACAATCACTGATGCTCACTGCCTAGAGACATTATTCATTAAGGGTTGCAAAAACAGTGGTAATTTAATTCTATCATTCTCCAGGAATTAACTAAACTGCTTCACAAAGAGAAACTTAAAAGAGAAAGAAAGGAAACCAATAACCACTATTTGGGGTTGTGAAGGACAGGCAGGCAAGTGGAAATTTTTCTTATGTTTATGACAATGACAATGGGATTCCAAATAACCACTTGGGAGACCACTGACCTCACCGGTTCTAAGAGGTTGGGCAGAATCTTCTACCCGAGAAGAAAGGGGAAGAGAACGGATGACCCTCAAACACAGCGACTTCCCATCACACTGCTGGTTTCCTTGCTGGCCCGTGCTGCATGGCCATTTGGCCTGTGGGAGGATAAGGGAGTTCCTCTGTTGCTCTCCAAGCCCATGTTCTAGTGAGGCAGGAGGGAAGACGCAAGAAGGGAGGCCTTGAGTGTGAGCAATCTGAGACGGCCTCACAGTGAGAGCTGGGGCTCAAGGGGAGAATCCAGAAGGTTCTCAGTCATCCCACCTTTTCCTGCAGGTGCTAGTATCCAAGTCCAGGGAGACTCTCAGCCACACACCGACAGGGACTGAAGTGGGTACCATGTGCTCTGGGATGTGTAAGCAAAGGTCTTATTGTGCCCATGATGCCCACATGTTCAGTATGTTTAACAAGGTGTCCATGTGCCAGGGGGTGAGTGGGTATGGTCTCTTGGCTATCTCAGGATATCCACCTGTGTATTCTGGATGCCTACGTCCTCCTTGTCTTTTTGAAATAGTGGTGCCTTCTTCTGGTTGCCCTCTGTGGGCATAACAAAGTTGAGTTGCTCTTAGAGTCTTCCAATATGCTCATTTATTTAAAAAAATCATTGTGTGTGTGTGTGTGTGTGTGTGTGTGTGTGTGTGTGTGTGTGTGTAATGTGTGTGTGGGCACAAGTGTCATTCAGCACGTGTGGAGGTCAGATGGTCAGATGATAACCTTGTGGTAGAGTTGGTTTTCTCCTTTCACCTTTATGTGGATTCTGGGAATCAAACAGGCTGCCAGTTTTACCTGGCAAGCCCCTCTATCTGCTGTGCCATCTGGCTGGCCCACAGATACTCAGTCTCACAGAATCTCTTGGAGGCCCGACTGCCCCTTCTTGAATGACAGCAGCTGGGCCCTCCTTGGGCTCCTGAGCACCTTGCCTGTGCTCACTCCTATGGGAGAAGTTGCTATCCCACGCCACCGTCTACTTGCTAATTTATCTGTCTCCTTCCACTCGACTGTGGACTCCCAGAGGGTGGGGCTGGCTAGCCCTCTCCCATCTCCGCATCCCCATTTCTACCTTCCCATGCTGTGATGCCCATACTAGCTTGAAACTTTTGCACTCCAGTGACCTTCCTGCCTCCGTTTACAGTAGCTGAGATTACAGTTTCCCGTTACACCTGGCCTCTTACTCATCTTTATATTATTTTATCTTTATAAGGTTCATTTATATGTATGAGCTTTGCCTGCATGTATGTATGTATGTATGTATGTATGTATGTATGTATGTATGTATGTGCAGCTCCTGTGTGCCTATGATTGGTTGGGAGCCACCTCGAGGGTACCGGAAACTAAAACAGAGTCCTCTACAGAAACATCTAGTGCTCTCTCTAACCTCATTCCTATATTCTTAAGTGCTTGATGTGTACAGTGTCCGGCAGAAAACACTTATTGAATAAATGTTTATAACTCCATATTTAGAGTCTCTTCTTTTAGGTGGAAAGGGTCTCAGATACTTGGGTGGAGGACAGAGGTCAAGGGCATTGCCTCCCCGAGCACCAAGCCTGCTGTGTAGCGATGAGTGGGAAGCTCCCTCACTTTAGAGAGTCACCCTGCCTCTTTGGGGGTGTCATCTTTCTGTCAGGAGTCTGAATCCAGAACAGGAGTGCACGCAGGCCCCCAGGGCAACTCCGTCCAGGCAGGCACAGTATCGAGGACCAGCTGAAGTCCCCATGGAGGCGTGTGTACAGCCTTTAAAGACAGATAGAACTGCCTGGTTCTAACTTGTTATGGGAATGGGATTTAGGGCACAGCTTCTTCAACTGTTGGTCATTGTACGAGACTGTCAGGCCTAGGGGAAAATGGCAATATAAAAAGGTTTCTCACAGGCAAGGATTAGAAATCAAAAGCAAAAAAGAGTTCAAAATCAAATGCATAATCCAGATATTTTTGGCAGGGCTTGCCTGCAGCATGTGGGGAGACTCTACAGCTACCTCATTTCTGAGCACACAGGCATGCTAACCGGAATCCCTGAACTCAAATTGGAGACCACTGAGTTGTGAGGTAGTACTTTTACTGTATGAGGGAAGTTTTCTGCTTTTAAAAGAAACACAACGATTTAACTATGGAAAATAAAGACCTCACAAATGTTGTCCTGGGGCTGGCGGGATTGGTCAGTGGCTAAGAACATCATTGCTCTTCCAGAAGATCGGACTGAATTTCTGTCCCCCACAGAGTGACCCACAACAGTCTAACTCCAGTTTCAGAGGATCTGATGCTCTCTTCTGGTCTCTGCTGGCAATAGGCGTAGATGAGATATGGTACCCTACATACATGGTGGCAAAGCAACCATACACATAAAATAAACATGATTTACAATTTTTTCTTGTTGCCAGCCCTCATTGTGTAGTGTCACATTGGTCTGCCCTTGGATTGTATTTGTTAGAATATTCGGTCTTTAAGATTGCTGTTTGAGCCGGGCAGTGGTGGCGCACACCTTTAATCCCAGCACTTCCGAGGCAGAGGCAGGTGGATTTCTGAGCTTGAGGCCAGCCTGGTCTACAGAGTGAGTGCCAGGACTACACAGAGAAACCCTGTCTCGAAAAACAAAACAAAACAAAACAAAACAAAACAAAACAAAACAAAACAAAACAGATTGCTGTTTGAGTGGCTGACTCCAGCTATTTCACGAGCCAGACATGGTGGTATACTCCTTTAATCCCGGCTCTTAGAGACAGGGCCAGGTGGATCCTTGTGAATTTGAGGTCAGCCTAGTTCACACAGAGAGTAGCAGGCCAGCCGGAAGTACATAGCAAGAGCCTATTCAAAAGTGGGGGGGGGGGGCTACAGCTGGAGAGATGACTCAGTGGTTAAGGGCACTGACTGCTTTTCTAGAGGACCACAGCGCCTACTCGGCAGCTTACAACCATCTCTAATTCTGGTTTCAAGGGATCCTTTGTCCATCCTCTTCTGGTTTCTAAAGGTGAAGTGACTCTAAACACACTTCTGCCATTTTGCACTACACGTTTATGTGAAGCAGCGCTCTCGGCATGGGTGATCATCAAAGTACGAATCAACTCGGAAAGAGGGTGCTGTGCGTCCCACGGTACGTGCTGCACACTCAAGTGCCCGTGTGTGCACTGAGAACATGCACATAGTTGTGTGCACAACATACGCCCCCTCCCTTGAGTCTCAGGAGACCCCTCCACCTAGAACATCTGTTAGATATGGTTCAGAGTTCTGGTTCTTAGACTCACCGTTCTCACAGTTCCTGGTACCTGTTGCTTTACCTATGTTAGCTTGTTTCTCTTTCAGCGAGGCTTTTCATACAGACACAATTTTCCTGATTTTACAAATGAGGAAACTGTGACTCAGGGCAGATAAGCATCTTGTCTTGATCACAAAGCTCTTCCACAGTTGGGCCAGGGCTGCAGTTGGGCCTTCTTGCATGTTCTCTCTCTCTCTCTCTCTCTCTCTCTCTCTCTCTCTCTCTCTGCCTCTTGTCCCACTCCCCCTTCTTCTTTTTTTGTTGGTGTACATTCAGCAGGGGCTGCCCTCTGGATTGACATCTTTGGCCTGGCCTGCTTTGTGCCCCCACACTTCCAGGCCACAGGGACTTCACAAGAGGCTTGTCTCCCAGATTAGCCCCAAAGACAACAGGCTCCCGAAGAAGAAAGCCAGCCGAGGCACAGGGAGGCCAGGGATGGGAAGGGCTTCCCTAGAAGCAGTGGGGAACTTCCTCCTGGGAAAGCCAGAAGCAGGCCAGTTCCTCTCCAGGGCCAGGCAGCAGAGCACTGGGCCCCAGCTGTTCCTGCCTGGTCTCTTAGAGTCCTGATCACCCACCGGAGACTGGAGGCCCTGCCTGCTCACTGCCCATTGTCCAGCACCACAGTTCTGCTTCCCATGCACCTCCTGTTTACACAGGAAGTCCTTGCTTCTGGATGCCACCTCCCTCTCTTGATGGCTGGATCTAAACTCGTATTCTTCATAGGCTGCTTCAATGAATGGGACTGAAGTCATTTAATTCTGTTTGATGGCAGAGTGGGTAAAAGGATGGTCTGACTGGTATGATGACAGAAACCTATAACCCTGGCACATCAGAGGCAGCATGAAGAACGGGGGTTTAAGGCCAGCCAGGGTTACAAAGAGACCTAGTTTCACTCATCTTGTTCTGAATGTGGCCACTCACTAGTTGTCCGATCTTGGACGTTTATAAAAATTTCAGTACACACTCCTTTTCTGTGACATCAAGATACACAGAATATGGAAGGTGAGCGGAACACAGTGTGTACACATTAATTATAGACCTTACACTTTAGCTCCCCCTGTGGAATGCATCTGATTTCAACTGTGCTAAAAATACAGGTTTAAAACTGTGGCTTCCAAATTCTGTGTGGTCTTTTCTTTTAGACTGGGTCTCTGTCCCTTCCTTGAATCTCAGTGGGTTTGTGGCTGCCCGGAGATATTTGTGGCAGTGGAAGTCAAGCTGTGTGGCTTCCCAGGCTTTGTTTGTGTTGCTGGACCCTTAACCTTCAACCACACAAGTCACCATGTAAGAATCTCCTCCAGAATTTGGCAGACAAGAGTTGTTCTTTTTGAAAAGATAACATTGATTTAGTTTATGTGTTCATATGTATGTGTGTGCATGTATATATGTATATACTTGTATGTATATGGGTATGATGTGTATGTGTGTGTATGCATGTGTGGAGGCAGAGGGTAACCTTTGGGAGTTGGTTCTCTCATTTCCACCATGTGGGTCCTGGGGTTTTCACTCACATTACTGTGAGGCTCAGTAGCAGGAGCTTTTTACCTGCTGAGCCAACTCACTAGCGCTGATTTTTCTTGATGCACCATCAAAGGAGTGCAAATAAATTTTCCCAGTTAAATAGACTACTACTCAGTGGGATTTCTAAATAGTATACAGAACTAGGATTCCCCTCCCTTACCAACAAAAATAGTAAAAAATGAAGAAAAAAAAAAAAAAAAGATAAAGTGTGGGATTGTGCTTAAACGAGGAAGGGATATTCTCATTAGACCAGAAATAGTGAAACATTCCAGAACTGAAGAAGTCAACACGATGTGACAGCCATGGTAAGCAGAAGCGATTCTGAGCAGCATGCCCCAAACACATGCAGAATAACGTCTCAGATGAAGCACAGACAATCAGGAGTGACCAAACAAACGGCTTGTGTGCCCAGGCGATTGGTCTGTGTATGTTTTTTGTAGTCGCTGCTTTCTTAAGAGTTAACCCATGCCTGGATTCTCTTTGCACCTCCATCCCTCACCCCCTCCTGAAGTCAATGCCTTCTTCTAGCAGTGTGTGCGTTCACTGAGCCTGACTTTTTGACTGAAAACTCGGATGATAATGTAGCCGAACATAGAACACAGGAAGGACAGTTACGTTCCCCTAACATGCAGAAGATATACACGTTAGCTACAATGTGCCCAGGCATGAGGTTGTGTGCATTTAATTTGCTTGGGGTGTGAAGCGCTTTGTCCGTATGAGGATTCCTCTTTTTCATGGCTACTGAAACTCACAGTGACTGGATCTTTTATGATGACCTCTTTCCAAATTCTCATGGTTTCTTAGTTCAGATTTACTGCACCTTAGCTCTCTCGCTATTGTCTCACCACGCTGTCCAATCCTGTGGATAATTCCTGGGGTGATTTTCTACGTTACAAATTATCTCTTCAGGTTCATTTGACCTATGAGTTTACATATTGATGTTTTAAAAAGCAAAACAAACCAAACCAGGTCTCTGCTATATAGTCCAGGTGGGTCTTAAAACTTGTGGTCCTCCTGCCTCAGCTTTCTGAGTTGTAGGATTCTAGGTATTTGCCACCACATCAAGTTGACTGGTGACTTCTCACTCTGTGTGAATGGTCTCACACAGGTTTTAATCTCATATTTAAAAGAAATTAATTAGGCTAAAAGAGCATGGAATCTGAGCAAGAGATTTAAAAATATTCACTGTACTCCCACCTCAAAGAGGGAAGTATGCTCACAGATCTGTGTTATCCTGGTGCATGGGTTACCTACGTGTTCTCTGTGTCTTGTCAGTTTTAGTATATGTTCTGCCAAAGTGAGCATGAACATGTATTTTTAATTCTCAGAAACTTTATTTGGTTCTTTAAGAAAGTTCCTGGGATTTGTTATTTATTTGTATGTATGGTTGTTTTGTCTGCATGTATGACTGTACACCATGTGTGTGCACCATGCCCACAGAGGCCAGAAGAAGGTGTCAGATCCCTTGGGACTGGAGTTATAACCGGTTGTGTGCCACCATATGGAAGCTGAGCATGGAACCCAGGTCCCCAGAAAGCAGCAAGCGCTCTTAACCACTGAGCCATCTCTTTAGCCTCTCATTGGTGATTTCTTTGTCTGAAAGAATGTTGTGTTGCCTGTATTGTAGAGTTTAGCATCACAGAGAAATTTTATTCTAGGTTTGTGAGGTGTCCTTTCTGTTTATTTGCTGATATTTTGGGGTCTCATCAATGTACAGGATGCTTTAAGTTCAACTCCACAGCCCTTGCCTGCACAATAGCGCTTTGATTTCCCCTGGGAGACCTGGAAAAGACAAGCTTCTGAGCTATATCTCTGGTCAGATGAGAGGGTTGGGGTGGTGATTTCTAGCCCCTCTTTTCTACAAAGCATGCAGCTCTCCAAAAGTCCTGAGTTATTGGATCCAGGGCCTTGCAATTAGCAGGGGAGTGCTTTGCTACATCAACACCCTAAAGTTATATTTTAAGGTTTTATTTTTAAATAATAAAACCATATATATATAAATTTTTTGTGGGTGTGACTGCAGTGCCTACGGAGGCCAGAAGAGGGCGTCAGATTCTCTGGAGCTGGAACTACAGGTGCCTGTGAACTGCCCGACCTGGACAGAGTTGAAGACAGCACTCTTAAACTGGGTGGTGGTGGCACATGCCTTTAATCCCAGCTGTCTGGAGGCAGAGGCAGGCAGATCTTTGAGTTCAAGGCCAGCCTGGTCTACGGAGTTCCAAAACAGCCAGGGGTACACAGAGAAAAGAAACCCTGTTTTGAAAAACAAGAACATAAACAAACAAACAAAGCAGAAAGAAAGAAAGGAAGGAAGGAAGGAAGGAAGGAAGGAAGGAAGGAAGGAAGGAAGAAGGAAAGAAAGAAAAAAATAAAAAAAAACAGACAAAAACCCAGAACACTGGTTTCTGCAAGAGTGGCATGAATTCCTCTTCACCTCTTAGCCCCATTCCTGCCTTTTAATATTTTTTAAGTAAGTAAATTAATTATTTTGACAGTGGAGATTGAATTCATGGCACTATGCATGCTATTCTTGTAGCTTCTCAAATGCATTTTATTTTTAGTTGACATGTAGTGATTAGGCACATTTATGGGGACACCATGACACTGTGATATATTAATACAAGGTCACTGTGTCAGGGTAACTAACACTGATCACAGTAGACATTTACCATTCGTTTGGATTGGGCACAGCTCAAGTCCTGTTTAGTAGATATTTTGAGACATTCTTTTGAGAAATGTTATACTACTATATTATTGAATATTAGAAGTCTTAGGTTTTGGAGCTAAGGAGATGTCCTGGTGGGAAAAGTGCTTGCTACACAAGCATGATCACGAGAGTCCAGGCCCTTAGCATGCGTGTAACAGCTGGGTTTGTGGCCCCAGCGCTGGGGTCCTGGGTGTGGAGGTAGGTGGAGCCCAGCAGGCCTGTTGGCTAGCCAGCCCATCACACACACACACACACACACACACACACACACACACACACACACACACACACAAGGGGGAGGGAAGGGAGTAGTTTAGATGTTCTGTGAGCCTACTGTGAAAGATTATTTGTTTTATAGTTTCAGGTCACACTGAACTCTTGCAAACCCATTTTGGATGCTGTTCCCTCATCCCCACAAGTTCTCGGGACAGAGAAGACATTTATCAGCTTTCTCCCATGCATTCATATACCAAGTATTCACAAGTCCCAGCGCACACAAGGAGGAAATGGCCTGGTCAGGATTTGAACCCAGGCTTTCTGATGCCCCTGAATGTAGCCTGTATGGAGTCCTTTAACAGTGGTAGGTCCAGATTTTCATCATGGAAATCTAGAGACATAATTTGTCACATGTCAAACACACATCAAATCTCTAGTCATCATTTTCATTTTGCTAAATTTGCTTTATCATGGATGCATTTCTTTACACATCCTTCTGCTAGTCCACCTCTCACTCCGTGCCCTCGAGTGTGTGTGTGTGTGTGTGTCTGTGTGTATGTGTGTGTGTGTGTATGATGTGTTCACACATGCCCTGGCAAACATATGGAGGTCAGAGACGACTCTGGAGAGTTGGTTCTCTCCTTCCACCTTGTTTGAGTCAGGCCTCTCTTGTTCCACCTCATGGTCTGAGTACTCTGGGGTAGGTGGCCTGGGAGCATCAGGGTCCATCTCCTGTTTCCATGTCGTTTCAATGCAGGAGAGCTGATATTACAGACGATCCCCACAACCTCTTGCTTCTCACCCGGCTCCTGGGGGCCCAGACTCCAGTTAGCAGGCTTGTCAGTGAGGACCTTTACCCATGAAACCTCAAGCCAATCCCTCTACTTTGCAAAATACATTGCACTGTAAACTTCAGGCCTTGTACTCCTATAAATAGCTCAGCATGGATGTTGTTAACTGCAGTTAAAGATCTGTTTAATGGTCCTCTGGGCACAAACGGATCCATCCTAGCTCTGCCATTCTGTGAGTTGAGATTAAGGCATGTTTTTATGAAGCGTATGTCCCCATCCATGTGTGGAGTGCAAATGCCACTATTTTGTAGACGAGTCTCTGTCCCTTCCTGGGGAGAATCACTCTTGATATCCTCCGATGGATTAGTTTTTCTTGGAGTAGAAAATCACATAACCAGTTCTCAGCAGCTGCACGCTCTTAGGCAAGGTTTCCTGCCTTCAGGACGGTTTTGGATAATAATGGTTAATCAGCACTGTGTGTGTGTCAATCAGTGGTTTTTATTATTAAGTAGTATTCCAGCGTTTTGGCTTCAATGCATCTCGTTGATCCACTGTCTCGTTGTTGAATACCTTAGTTTTGCTCAGTTTTGGGGTGCATATTATCATAAAGCTGATATAAACATTTTTATTGTTTTTGACATTGGGTTAAGGGGAGAGATGTAACAGCCATGCTGTAGTTTATTGAGTGGAATAAAGGAGGTACACAGAATACATTTATTTAAAAAGATAAACAGATGAAAGGTCAGGATGGATATTAATGATGAGAGGTGATATATATTCCCAGTGGGGATAATCTGAACCCTAGGTCCTGAGGCTGCTCCCTGGCTCTTACTGGCAGGGTCTTAGGACCCAACGTAATGGACACTTACTTCCCCAGAAGGCTTTTCTGAACAAGTATCAGGCATGCCATGGCTCCTGACATGGCTCTCTTATAGCACTGACAACCACCTCTCTCATTTCTTTGGCTGTTTTTATGTGCATTTGCGTGTGTGCATGTGTACGTGAAGGCCAGAGAAAACACTGAATGCTGTTCTTTAGGACTCTCCAGTTTTCTTTATTATTTTATTTTAAAATTTATTATTATTTTTATGTTACTGTTGTTACTATTGTTGTTGCTGTTACTATTACTATTATTATTATTATTATTATGTTGTCACATGTGCCTTGGTGCACATATGGCTGTCAGAGGACAACCCTGTGGAGCTGCTCCTCTTCCCTTTCTGTGACTTTTGGAAGTTTGCCAGGCTTGTACAACAAGTATCTTTACCTGTGGAACCATCCTGCCACCCTCCGCCATTCCTTTTTGAGTCAGGGTGTCTTACTGATATGGAGCTTGTAAGTAGGCTGGGCTAGCTGGTCAGTGAGTCTCAGGAATTCTGTCTCTGTCTCAGTACTTGCCACCACACCTAGCTTTAAAAAAAATTAAACAAAAAGTTTT
Source organism: Uromys caudimaculatus (assembly GCA_028551405.1). Taxonomy (NCBI): domain Eukaryota; kingdom Metazoa; phylum Chordata; class Mammalia; order Rodentia; family Muridae; genus Uromys; species Uromys caudimaculatus. The sequence continues at coordinate 23,163,008 of CM052706.1, forward strand.
TTTTTTTTTAAATGTAAGTTCTAGCACATGAGGCATTTTGTGAGCACAGGCATGTAGCTTACAGTAGACCAGGAGTGGGTTCTGTTTCTGTCCCTTGGCTTCTCTATACTTCAGTTTTCCACTTAAGAAGTAGGAATAAAAACACCATATCCTGGAGTTGCTGGTAGATCCTGGGAAGTTTTCTGTGAGGAGCAGGTGCCTGAGCCTTGACAACAATCACATTATCTTTTATGTGAAGCCAGTGAACACATTTGATCACATGCAGCTTGTGGTCTTGGTAACCAGGACACCTGGCTTCACTGTCTGAGGTCAGATTGGACCACAGGTGAGGGCTCAGTGTCCCTCTGCCCTAGAAGGTGAGGGTGACCGCTGAACCTTTAGTTTGAGGAGGTCATTGTGCCATTTGGCAGCTGCCACCAGGACCTTGGAGGGAAGATGGCGTCTCCAACCGCTGGCCTCTGCCAGCCACTGTGTGTGGGAAGGCTGTAGGGAGCCATGGGAACAGAGAGGGCAGGGAGGCCAGGTGGTCTTAGGAGGCTGCAGGCAGGCACAGGCTTCCCTGATGTGAGACTGTCAGGGCTTTGGAGGGGATAGGGTTTCTGCCGCCTCCAGCTGCCCTAAGCCACTTCTGCTGTTTTCCAGAGGGACCCAATTACCATCTCTTTGCAGAGCCAGGGCTGTGGGAGATCCTGAGGAGATAGGAGGCAGCTCCCAGCAGGGCAGCAGGGGCCTTTTAAGCCCCTCTCACTGTACACCTGTTCGTGATCATCTGAGATTTGGGGACTGGTTTGGGAAAACGTCAGAACTTCTGAACACAGTCCCCAAGGTCTCTGTGGAGCCTCAGGCGTCCAAAGTGCTCTCAGAAGGACTGATGTGTTTGATCTTCAGCAGGCACTGGCCAGGCTGGATGGGCTCAATGGCCTCTGCCGACAGTCTCTCCACAGTGCATAGAAGGGGGAGCCAGTTGTGTGTGGTGACCTGTTGAGAGAGTGATCCAGGACTTCTGTCTCTGCAAAGCCTCTTCCCTTTGTCACTCAACAAACCAAGTAATGCACAGCTTGGTTCTACAGTTTGCCTCAGGCTCTACCATCCTCTGTTGTATGAGCAAGCACCTCTGCCCCATTTGTATTACCTGTTGGGCTCATATGCAAAGCAGGTGCAGGTTAAGGAGGTATGCTCTCTGTCCCCAAGAGTGGATGGCCAGACGGCCAGACATGCCTTCCAAGAGTACAACCTGTGGTGCTGGAAATACCACCAAGCTGTGTGATGTCAGGTCTCTGCGAGGGCTTTGGTTAAACCAGGGTTTATCCCAATGGAGCATTTATACCTGCACTTGTAAGGAGGAAGGAAGGCACAGGATTTCATAGGATGCACTGAAGGGTCTTCTGTGAACCATGGCTTTGAATTCACTGACAGCTGGGTGCCAGGCACCCAGATACCTCGTCTTACTCCATCCTCATCACAGTCACGGAAGCAGAGCGTTTCCCATTTTACACAGGTGCCAATACGCACAACTAGGTGTGTTGAAGTTAGTGGCTTGCTTAAGCCCTCTCTAGCCCTAAAGCCATTTTCTCACTGAGAGAGTTTTTTGAGTTGGTTGGTGGGTACGTATGGGAGCAAAGGATAGGGAGACTTTAGCCAGTCTGGAGGTAGTGGGAACTGAATAGACACAAACAAGGAGCTGGACCAAGCTGACGGAGTGTAGGGTCAGTGGGGGAGAACTTAGTACTAGGGACCCTGCTTGGTCCTCTTGATGGCTCTGCAGTTGTCTGTTCTTTCTGTCTGCCTTCCCCACCATGTCTTCTCCAGCTGGCCTTGTCCCCAGGCTTGCTTTGGTTACATGCTTTTCCCTGTTATCATGGAGTTCTGTTCTGGTTCCCACCTTGCTTTTGCTGTTCCTGCTTCCTGTCTCCTACCTTCCTTACCTAGATCCTGCTCAACCCTTCCCTCCGCTGGAGTTTCAGTGCCCGGAAGTCTTGCTCGGTCACTACAGTTGCATTTACTTTTAGTTGAAAGTACTTGCGCCTCTTCCCACAGTCTGTCTCACCTCTGTAGTTAATGTTTCCCCAGCTCGAGTGGGCCCCAGGCCTCCCAACTCTTGGCTAGCCCCACAGGCATCCTGGTAATGATGGGGGTCAAATGGACAATGGTGTGGGGTGTCAAACACAAGGGGTCTAGCTCTTCACATGCAGTTCCTGATTCAGTCTTCATAGCACCCACATGAAGCAAGCACAAGATAACTCTTGAGGCAGCTGGAGACTCAGAGAGTCTGGGCAGTGTGCTTAGAGGAGGAACACACTGAATAGGTCTCCCTCCAGTGCCCACCATGCTTTTGCTCGAGTGCTTTCTCTTTAGCATCTGTGAAGCAGGGGCGAGCATTAGATCAGCTCTATCTGTGGTATACATATGACTAGAGCCAGGTCCTTGCTCCTAGGTATCTGAGTAAGAGCTGTGGATGCAGGTCATTGTACCTGAAATGAGAGCTGTGTGTGTGTGTGGGGGGGGGCATCATACCAGCAGTGAGAGCTGTATGTACAGTACATTGGGGCTCTGTGATGGCTAGCCACTCAGAGGGGACCTTACTGTGTGCCTCTCTCTGCTTTTTCTGTCCTTTCTTTTGCATGCTTTGTTAGGTGTACGGAGTCATGGGTGCACACACGTACTACATACATCCAGCTTAGTCGTTGGTCAGTTTTCACTAGGAGTGGGAGCAGAGCGGCTATAGCTTGCACCTTCTGGGTTCTAAAAAAAATTCACTGGGGTGATGAGAGGGTATGGGTTTCCTTCACCAACCCTGGCTGCAGCTCAGGGTTCCTGGCCTCCCTGAAGCCTAGACATCAGAGTCCTTCTGTCCAGCAGGATTCACCAGCCTGGAGGTAGGCAGCAGGAGAGGAATGCAGTCTCTGGACAGCTTCTGACAGCATCACTGGAGCCCCCCTCCCAGATCCACCAGGCTGTGGCTGGGGAAGCAGGGGATTAAAGGCCTAATTCCACCAAGAATCCTGTTTTTCTTAGCCTCACATGGATTGCTCTTTAGGAAAGTCCCCTCATCTAATCAGCCTGAGTCAACAGCTTCATTTATTTGGACACGTGATGTTATGGAATGGGCCGCTGCTGTGTTTTTATACCACATATCTGGCTGCCCCTCCAGGATGGCATTAGGAAGGAGCTGCTGTAGGCTACAGCCTGGGAGGGGCTCCTGTGGAGCCTGAAGCAAGGCCCAAGTCTACCTGCAGGGCAGGAAGTGCTCTCTCGGATTTCATAACACAAAAATGATCACAGAGGGCCACATACCCAGCTTCCTCTCCTCTTGTCACTTTTGAGTCAAAAGAAAAGCTTATGGATCCTTTGACCAAAATTCTTTACTCTCTTTCTCCCTCAGAATTAAAGGAAACAATCTATTAACCACACCCCTAGGTAGCCAGGATGGTTAGAAGAAAAAGGCGGTCAGATAGGGTAGCGCGTAGACACAGTTCCAGGATTGGGGAGGCTGAGGCGAGAGGATCATGAGTTTGACACAAGTCTGAGCTACCCTGTCTCAAGAAGAAAGTGATGCTCACTGTGTGTCAATAGCTCCCTGTTATTCTTTTCCATCTTCTCTCCATCTCTGTCTTTTCCAAGTGTGTTACCCTTACATGCTTGGGAACAGCGAGCATGCTTCTCCTATATTCCAATCCTTCCTCTTCTCTCTGAACACAACCGGTGTTTACACAGAGTCTCTGCATGGCACAGATACATCACATATTATTGCAACCATAAAAGCAAGAACTAACATTAGCCAGCCTGGTCTACAGAGTGAGTTCCAGGACAGCCAGGGCTACACAGAGAAACCCTGTCTCGAAAAACCAAAACAACAACAACAAAAACCCTAACATTAACAAGGGAAGCATTTCCATTTTATAGATGGGGAAACTGAGGCAAAGAGCGGTCATTTCCCCCTCATTCACACAGCCTGGATGTGAAATGCAAGCCTGCAGGCGTGAGTGCAGAGTGTAGTGAGGCAGACCACGTCTTTTTGGATCATTCCTGACCTCAGCCAGGCTCAGACTTTGGTCACAGACCAAGGTCACAGGCTTCTTACCTGTGCCACCCCTCTTGTCATTCTTCCACAGGTGCAATTATTTATATCAAATGTGCCAGCCAAGGTGGACACTCTGTCCATTTGGAGCAAATGGATGTCACCGTGAATAAAGGACCTGGAACTGGGCCTGGCTGCCTCTGCCCTTCCCTGACTGCAGACACAGTCAACTGAACTGTTTTACTTACACTATGTTCTGCCTTGGGCACCCCAGAGCCAGATGGGAATGAGTCAGCAGAGGAGGGTTGCCACCCTTTCGCCAGAGAACAGTTGGTCACTAGTTTCATTCTCTAGACTGTGAGTTCCTAGGGGCAGAGTGCTCACCCTTATTATTATTATTTTTCCAAATAGGATATTATGAACAGCAGCAGACACCGAGGGGCAACTATCTCAAGTGGAGAGTCTGAAAAGACAGCCAGTTACTACTCTCCCTCTCCCTCTCCCTCTCCCTCTCCCTCTCCCTCTCCCTCTCCCTCTCCCTCTCCCTCTCCCCCTCCCCTTCCCCCACCCCCTCTCCCTCTCCCCCTCCCTCTCCCCCTCCTCACTGGCCTCAGACTCACAGTCCTACTCCAGCCTATGGTGTGGTAAGCTTATAGGTATACTCAGTCCAGTTCTCATCTTCTTTTTGTCTTATAACAAGGGTACGTGGCCAGGAACTGTCTTGTACATGTGTATAAGATACTAAAATTAATGCCCAGAGTCGTTCGCGTCTGGACAAGGGAGGACTGGGAGAAACAGAAATCAAATACATTGCTTGGATGAACTGAGAAAAACAAATCCCGGTGCTGAGTCTGGAAGCTTCTTAAAAAGGTAATGGGCCTCCTTTTCCTGTTGAACTCTCAAACCATCTGACTCTGTGCTTTTTTTGGGTGGTGGGGGTGGGCTCTGGAGTTTATCAGAGACATCGGGTCCAGGAGTGTAGCAGGACTAAAGTTACTGGGACAAAGCTGTAGGCAGGTCAATGCTCCACAGGGGAGTCCCAAGGGCCTGCAGGCAGTCACTGCCACCAAGAACTTCTAAGGCCAAGAAAGGGAAGCCTCGAAGCCAAACATCTCTGCACGGTCCCAGGCAAATGTGTTCCTCATCAAGGCATATACAAACAAAGTTTATTAAAAAGCCTTCTAAAGGGACATTCCAAATCACCAGCAGGCCTCTTCGAGGTGACTGTCCATTCTCTTGTGTGCTCTCATTCCAACCTCATTGGGGCTTTTCAAACACCAAGTCACCAATGTGTCCAGGAAGGAAAATAAACAGGCAGCTCGTCGGGGTGACCCGGCTCTCGGGGCAAGCATGCTCTCTGAGACACTGCAGCTAGTGGGGTCGATAAGAGTGACCCAGGAATGGAGCACACACAGGACATTGAGACCTCTTGGTCTGTGGGGTCTGAACCTCTGCTTTGTGCCCTAATAGTGGCCCACCAGGTAGAGGAAGCACCCCTGTGGCTGTAGAAATGGTGGTTTGCTGTGGGGGAGTAAGCTCTGAATTGGAAAGGCCATGGGCTTTTTTCTGCATTCTGAGAGGAGGGGAGAGGTTTGCCTCTAACTAACTGGAATGTTTTTCATCTGTGAAAATGGTGATTTTTTTTTTTTTTTTTTCCCAGTTTCGGTAGATGGGCATAAGAGTTCTCTGACTGGGGTTGGTCCGGGTTCTTAGAGGTTGCCTCACATGGCTCCCAAAGCATATTTTGGGCACTCGTGTTCGTTACTTTTCTCAATTTAGGGGAGGAACCGTTCGTTTTAGTTCTTGGTTGCCTGGCTACAAGCACTTGAGGACTTCAGGGCGGCAGGAGTGTGTAGCTGAGGAGAACTCTTCACGACTTGGCCAAGGAGGAAGGAAGACTGGAAGTGGCCACAGACCCCAAGTGCCTTACCCCAGTGATTTGCTTTCTTCAGCAGGGTCCCACTTTACAAAGTTTCTAGAACTTTCCAAAATGATGTCACCATTTGGAAGTGGGGATGCTTCATATGCAAAGTAAAACAGGCACCCCCTGTGGATCCTGGGGGTTTTCAGGGCATGATACAATTTTCTCCTGTGATGTGAGCCAGGACTCCGATTGTCACATAACCTGAGTGTAGAAGTAGACTGGTAAGTCAACAAAGGGGAGAAAAAAAAGTTCTATCTCAAACACCTGCAGTTGTCACCACCTCTTGTGGCATTTTGGGCATCTTAGTTCCTAAAGTTCCATCACTTCATGGGTAGGATGGCCTAACTACTGCCTCCCTCCTTTGGTGTGAGGATCTTTACCAGGATCTCAATGTTAGCAGAGACAGTGACACATGGGTACCATTATTATTACCTTTTTTCCCCACTTAAAATATTTATTATTTTCTGTGTGTCTATGTGTGAAGGCGTCTATGTCACAGCATATATGTAGAGGCCAGACAGTTTGAAGAAGTTGATTCTCTCTCTCCCCCATGTGAGATCAAACTCCAGGTAATTTAGGTTGTCAGGCTTGGCAGCAAACACCTTTTCCTGTTGAGCCATATTGCTGGCCCTATTGTCACTTTTACCGTTGAGCATGTCTACATGTTTGCTTCAAATTCAACATTTTGGGGGAGACCAGGAGCGTCCAGAGAGGAAAGGAATGGAAGAAAAGGGAGCCCATAGCAGTAGGGGGGACCTTGATGCTGATAGAAATTCTATTTGTGGGTCCAGAGAGATAGTTCAGCAGTTAAGAGCACTCACTGATCTGGCAGATCAGGGCTCAGCTTCCAGCACCCACAGGGTAGCTAACAACCATCTCCAATTCCCATTCCCAATCTGATGCCCCCTGTAGGCACTGCATGCATGCAGTACACATATGTGCCGGTGAAACATCCACACACATAAAATAAAAATAAATAAATAAATCTTTTTAAAAACCCTTCTACTTGTAATAATTTATTGATGGCTTCCTATGGCAGGAGGTATTGTGTGTGGAGACTGCAGCAGGTACCTCCTGTGATAGTTCCACACTTCACACCATAAAGAAAGGAAATGAAACTCGGGGAGTTTCAGTGATGGTCCAAACCCAAGATAGGCTAAGGTTGCTTGATGCCATGGCCTGGCTCTCAGCCCCTCACAGATCTCCAGTTCTGAGGGAAGAGATGCCCTTCTCCTAAGGTTTTGGAACATGAACGTCTTTCTGGGAAGATTCTGCTCTGACTGGAGCTGCTAATGGCAGTGCTGGAGCGATCCTTTTGGTCACAGAGTTGTGTACAAAGTCAGGGAAACCTGTGGCCAGTTTTGGTTTTTCGCTGTAAACGTGTGATTGTGAACCCTGTTGCCCAGGTACACTACAGGAGAACTTGGAGAAAACCCCAACATGTAGGCCACCCAGATCCATTTCATCAGCATCTCCAGGTGAGGCCAGGGCACCAGTATCTCCTTAAACCCTGTGGTTGGTGCTAAGAGCACCTAGGCTTGGGAGTCCTCATAAGATGACCGGCTGGCCCTGAAAGTCTGTTCAGGTCAGAGCAGGTGAGTTTGGTGTGGATCGGAAGCAGTGGATATGTTGAGCAAGGGTTATGCGTGGGTGGGAAGGTGGCAAATGGGGACAGATCAAATACTAACAAAAGACTATATGAGACTACGTGTCTGGTTCAGATGTCTACAAGGCAATTGCAGAGCTGGGAACCACAGCACCAATGGGTGTAAATGACTGGGATGTTTTGTTAGTTGGGGAGATACCAACAGTAGCTCAGAGGTGAGGTTTTCTAAGGTTCAGTTCTGTACCTGGTTCTTTGCTTAGTCCAGTGGTCCATGCTGCGACCCTTTACTACAGTGCCTCGTGTTGTGGTGACCCCCCCATCATAAAATTATTATCATTGCTACTTCATAACTGCCATTTTGCTACTGTTATGAATCGTAATGTAAATATCTATATGAAACATATCTGATATTCGACCCTCAGGAGAGTGTCATGTGACCCCTAAAGGGTCATTTATTTATTTATAGTTTGGCAGTTCGTTCATGCCTACATGATGACTTATGTCTGTCACTCCATTAGTTTATATCCTGTGTAAGGTCATGGGCCAGCAGTTTTTAAATATTTTTCTTTTTTCAAAATTTTTTGGTTTTTTCGAGACAGGGTTTCTCTGTGTAGCCCTGGCTGTCCTGGAACTCACTCTGTAGACCAGGCTGGCCTCGAACTCAGAAATCCACCTGCCTCTGCCTCCCAAGTGCTGGGATCAAAGGTGTGCACCACCACTGCCCGTCGGGCCGGCAGTTTTATATTCTCAGCATCTTACCTCATATTTAGTAATATGTGCTGATTACATGACTCTATTTTACACTTTCAGTTGACTTGAGAGTCATTGACATGATAATTCCTCCATTACGGACTGCTGCTTTTCAAGCTGAACTTGGAGGCAATGCTCAGGTGACCGTGTGTCCCCTGCGGTCTAGGCATTTGTCTATTAAGGATGAACAAGGGGGTATTGAGGGGACCAGATGCTCTGAGATGAGACCCAGTCCTACAGCAGTACACAAACACTTGTGTGTATCTGAAAAGCTCTTGTTTACTTACTTGGTAGGCATCCTTGTTTGGGGAATTTGTTATAAAACCAGCTTCCCACTATTTCTGCAATAATGGGGGCAACAAAAAAGGAAACCAATTTGACGATGTCTGGCTTTCTGACAAAAGGAAAATAAAAAATAGCCTTTTCATCAACTGCCTTTCGAAAGTGCTTCTCTGGGTCAGAGTGGCTCACAGGGAGAAATCTGATGAGTCTAAACCTACTTCTTATTGGCTCCTGCTGGAGGTGACAGATTGTGTTTCCTCTGGATCGGGACATTGTGGGTAGCCATAAAGGTCAAGTCAGTGTTATACTGTGCTGTCTCTGTCATGGGAACAGACCAGCCTTAGCACATTCTCTCTTCCAGGGAATAGTCATCAGAAGGGTCCTCTCTGGGTTATAGGAAGTACTTGAAAGGAAGGAATCTCCACACCAGGCCCTCTTTCCTATCTTAAGATACATCTCCAAGGAAACTCCTCAGCTTTATGGTGGCAGCAGATTGCTTTTCTTGCCATCAAGTAGAAGCCAAGTTTTCCAAAGGCAGAAACATAGGCTTTCCGTGCCTGTTTTCTTCCTGGCCTATGGGGTGCCCACACTTTTTTGGTGAAGGCAGAGAATATGGCCAAGAAGTTGTTAGGAATTAAGTCTGGGATTTCCTGGATCTGCCACCTCCTGGATGAGAATTTGGGGCAACTTCCTTAATAACATTTAGCTTGTTTTTTCACCTGTGAGGCATTATGTTATACTAGTTATGTTGCTATATAAAGTTTGGTGGGCCGGATCCAACGGTTCAGTACCTTGCACCAGGAGACGCACCAGAAGTGTCCAGTTGTGGAATGCATGTGGTGGGGGTCCTCCTCCTTGGTTTCAGGGTCCGGAGAGATGCTTGTGCACACCGGAATCCACTGGAAGTAAGTTCTCAGGCCTTCCAAGTTCATTATTCATTTAGTTCAACAATAGAAAATAGAGACTAATTGTCCTTTCCTGCCATCTTATGAAACAAGACCTCTGTTTAGAACGCATATATTTGCAGATTAAATGTCACCAGGAGACACAAGTCAGAGCACAGCACCCCAAGCCAGCAGCCCCTTATTTGTATATGAGTATAGGTCACAACACTTAATGTTATTTGTCTCCTTTACTAATCCTTTACTTAAGCTTATTTGTTTAAGCATATATATTTATTTTAACTAGGGGGGTCAAACCCAGAACCTTACCATGCTAGGTGAGTTCTCTACCACTGTGCTACGTCCCAGCTCCCCCGTTTTTGTTTCTTCGGAGGCAGAGAATTATTAAATTGCCTCAAATGGCTTGGAACTCATGATCTGCCTGTCTCAGCCTCCTGAGTATCTGCAATTCTGTACACCATAACTACTTTCTTTGGGACTCCATCAAAGATGCATGATAACAGGGGCTTGTTAATGGTCCTTGGCCATCAAAGAGTAGGCAGAACAGGAAGCCTTGCTGATTTTTGGGCTAAAACTCCAATCACAGATAACCCTTAATGAGGTCGGTAGAGCAGACACACAGGAAGCCTTGCTGATTTTTGGGCTAAAACTCCAATCACAGATAACCCTTAATGAGGTTGGTAGAGCAGACACAGTGTCCTGCTCTGAAGGGTTGCTGTGCCCAGTTAGGTCTGTGCCTGGTGTGACTAAGGAGATACAGGCTGACGGAGAAGCCCTGCAGGGCCTCAATTAAGGGAGCCTTAGGCCTTCTTAGCTCTCCAACTTATGGCAACTGCTCCCAGTCCAGTTGCCTGCCAGTCCCGATGTGTTTGAAGACACCCCCCTCTTGGTGCCTTACACGGCACACATATGTTTTGACATGTGGGGCTTGGGGTCTTAACCTCCTCTGAAGGGAAAGAAGAATGGTTAAGACAACTCCAGAGTAGTGCTTCTGCGTGCTCCTCTGCACAGGCCAGCAGGAGTTGCAGGGTGACTGGGGGATGTGTCTGAGGCAGCGGGTGAGGGCTACCACTTATGCACATGGCTGAACACTTTCTTATCTGACTCTATTTAAGCCTAACAGCAACCTACTAAGCTATACCCAGCTCCTCCCCTCTTTTAACAGGCTCTTACTACATAGCCTTAGCTAGCTTAGAACTTACTATATACACCAGGCTGACCTTGAACTTTCGGAGATCCCCCCGTTTCTGTCTCCCAAGTGCTTGGATTAAAGGTGTGTGCCCCCACACCTGGCCTGTTTTCCCCACTTACAGATGAAGAAATCAAGGCATGGAGAACAGTAAAGCTCAAAAGCGTGAAGCCATTTTTTCGTAGAGTTGGAATTCAAAAATAAGGTCTTGAAAGTTAGACGTGTTCTACCACCCCCTACTGGTCCCTGTACAGCCCTGGAGGGCAAGCTATGGAGCCACAGACCTGGGAGCCCAGCTTAGCCACACTCAGTCACTATGCCTCTCCAACCCTGTTTTCTTATCTGCAGAGAGGAGCTGCCTCATGGGGTAGTGGAAAGGATTGAATGAGTGTGTTGATATATTTAGTACAGTGTCTGGGACAGGCTCAGAATGTGGGTCTCCCCTTTGGTTTGGAAGAGAGGAAATAGGAGGGATCACCTTTCTGACTACTCCCTCTACCTTTTAAGCCTCTTCTTCCCCCCCCTCCCCCAAAACCCTTTTGTGTTAACATTGGGAGTTCCTTGATCATGGTGGTTCACTTCTTTGTTTAATCAGCTAGGCTGTGCAGAAGGCTCTTTAGTGTAAGAGACTTCCTTGCGTTAGAGTTTAGGAGGCCTTGCCCTTAGTCCTCAGTTTCCTCTTCAGTGAGACCAGAGAGCTGTCCACACACAGGGTTAATGTGCATCTGTGGTGCACATGCCTCCACTTCCTGGTTTTACATCTACCGTAGACCATGATTAATCGATTGCAGCATCTTCGTCCGTGATCCTGAGTGTGGCACAGAGTCCTCCCTCACACATGGAGGCAATCACTGTCAACTGCTTGGAGTTGAAATGACAGTTATCCTCTTGGATATTTCTGGAGCTATTTGCCGTCTAACAAGCCTTTTAGCTTGGTCGCTATGGCTCTATTATCAGAGCCGGTGGTGCTCTGAGGGCAGGCCAAGGAGCTTAGGTCTGATTCCAGCCACAGGTGTAACTAGCAGCTCTGTGACCTTGGACAAGTGGCTTCCATTCCCTAAGCTCTATTTGTTAATTTGTAGAACGGGAGTTTCAAGCCATACTTTCTTTCTCAGCATTGCTGTGAGATTGAAATCACTGTGGCTTTCTTGTAGGCAGAGCCCAGGTTCTCATCACAGCTGCACCCTCTGCATTTAGAACAGAGCCTGGCCCAGAGCAGCACAGTAGAATGTTAAATCTGCAGAAACAGAAGGAACTACAAACCCATGCAGAATGTCTAGAGAAGCGGTACTCAGTCCTTGTGGAATATAAGTGGCTGGAGCCTATTCAGTGTGTACATTCCAAGGCTCTACGGAGATCAGCCAGATGGCTGAGGTGGGGCCCGGGTATGCCGCTTTCTACAGACCATCCTGGGAATCCTGCTGCAGGCTGTCTGTTATCTACTCTGTGGGAAGCATGGGCTCAGGATTAGGTGGAAATTAACACCCCTGAAGCCTCCCTTTGTGCCCATTGCTTTCCAGGAGTCTGATCAGGCAGTGTTTTGGACCAGGGAGGGAAGTACAGGGAAGGGTGGCTGAGCCTGATTCCCACACCCTGCTGGCTACCTGAGTCACAGGTCCCCAGCTGACAGATGCTCTTAGCTGTTCCATTCTGGGCTATAAGACAGTCTCAGAAAGGTTAGGGCATGCTAGGATCGAAGCTGTCCAGGCAACTCATCTTTAGCTGTTTTGTGAGGATCTTATACAATTTTCCCCAACTTGAGCCTAAATCATATTCCTTGAGAAGAAGCAATATGAAACTGACTGGTGTGTGTGTGTGTGTGTGAGATTTGCTTATCTATATGACTCCTAAGAAGTAGAAAGTAAAAAGCAAATGTAATGTTTGGGCCTCCCCCACCCCCCCATTCAATGAACATAGAGATCTTTGCAAAGCCTCACGTGTTAGAAATGGAAGCCTCTAACCCTGTGCTTCAGTGTGTGGTCGTGCAGTTTGTGTGGAAATGGCTCCCATCACAGGGACCCACATCAACTCTCTGCTTTTGGAAACAGGGGCTTGGTGGGCACAGCCTGCCATTCCTCTGGTCTTCTGGCACTGAACATGGACTTATCAGATGGCCATATGACCTTTCTTCCATCCCCAGTGAGGGTGCCTTGGGTTCTTTTTCTCCGAGTTCTTCTACGGCGCTCCCTCCCCTCATCCAGGTACTCGGCTGCATCAGCTTCAGAGACTCTTCTAGGCTATAACAAGTCTACCAGGACCTAGGACAAGCAGGGCACCATTAAATTTGGGATAGAGTAAGCCTAGCCTGAGTCACATGACTGCTTTTGCTCCATCTTAGGTGGCTGGGAATGTTCTGGAGAGTGTTCTTGTGAAGTGAAGGGTTACCTGGCTGTCAACATGGAAGTGCCTCCTACGGTCACTACCTAGCCTTCCCCACACTCCATCCAGACTCCTTTTGGGCTCCTTGCTCCCTTAGCCTGCGTTTCCTTTCTCACAAGTGAAACCAGATGGCTGGGGTGGGTAGTGAGTGCAGCTTGGAGTGACCCAGGGAAAGCTGAGCTTCTGATCCTACCACTGCCCCAAACTGCTTCTGAATGGGTTTATCCATGAACAAACCATCAAATTTCTTTTATCTCCCAATCACCAATAACCCAATCCTTTATTTAGTCCTGAAACTCGGAAGCTAATCTTTTATTTATTTCTACCGTAATCCCACTTCAGGCTCTGTATGGAACATTCCACTTGGGAACAGACATCTAGGATTTCAGAAAGACCCCTAGTTGGGGAACTGTAAGGGCTTAGGAGGGAAAGCAAAACCAGGCCTGGGATGTTTTGGCTCCACGTGTGAACTGGAGGAAGATTGCGGCTCATTTGGGCTGCTGGGATGGGTGATGACCCATGGGTAGCTCCCTGATCACTTAGCCACAGATTTTTTTTTTTTTTTTTTTTTTTTTTAAATTCCAGCTTGTCTCTAAAGCTAGAGAGAGGATCACTGTTGCTTGAAGTGTAAGTTGGATCAGGAGTCAATTACAAAATCAGTGTGGAAGACAGAGACAATCAGGACCAGACCACCTAATCTCAGCCAGTTGACTCCAAGGGGCCCTGAAAGGAGTACTTGGCCTCTGGCAGGCTTCCAGAATATCATCTCTGTTATCATTCATTCTTGCCTGCGTTGATTAATATTTCCCAATTGTATGTGCCAGGCCCAGGACTATCACTGGCTACTCTGTGACCAGAAATTGTCCCTGCCCTCATAGGCCATGTGGAGAAATAAAGTCATTTAATTAAAATTTTGATGAAAGGATGTCTTTGTTTTTTTTTTTTAAATTGGATATTTTCTTTATTTACATTTCAAATATTATCCCCCCCTTCCTGGAAACCCCCTACCTCATCCTCCCTCCCCCTGCTTCTATGAGGGTGTTCCTCCACCCACCCACCCACTCCCACCCCCCCCCCTCCCGGATTCCCCTACACTGGAGCATCCATCGAGTCTTCACAGGACCAAGGACCTCTCCTCCCATTGATGCCTGACAAGGCCATCCTCTGCTACATATGCAGCTGGAACCATGTGTACTTCTTGGTTGGTGGTTTAGTCCCTGGGAGCTCTGGGAGGGGCCTGGTTGGTTGATATTGTTGTTCTTCCTATGGGGTTACAAACCCCTTCAACCCTTTCTCTAACTCCTCCATTGAGGATTCTGTGCTCAGTCCAATGGTATGGCTGTGAGCACCCGCCTCTGTATTTGTAAGGCTCTGGCAGGGCCTCTCAGAAGACAGCTATATCAGGCTCCTTTCAGCAAGCATTTCTTGGCATCCACAACAGTGTTGGGGTTTGGTGACTGATTATGGGATGGATCCCCAGGTGGGACAGTCTCTGGATGGCCTTTCAGAAGGACGTGTCCTAGTCAGTGTTCTGCTGCTGTGAAGAGATGCCATGGTAGCAATTCTTATAAAAGAAAACTTTCAATTGGGACTTGCTTTCTTTCAAAGCTTACTTTATTGTCATGGTGGGAAGCATGGTGGCACACAGGAAGACACTTCGCTGGACAGGAAGGTGAGAATTTTACATCAGGGTCCCAGGGGTTGGCTTGAGCTCTTGAAACCCCAAAACCACCCCCCAGTGACACACTTCCTCCAAAAAAGCCACACCTCTTAACCCTTCTCAAGAAACACCACTTCCTAATACCCAAGCATCCAAGTGTAAGAGCCTATGGGGGCCATTCCTATTCAAACCACTGTAGTGGGAGAGCCACCGAAGGAGTTGGTACTTCCTATCAAGGCAGAGAAGCTCCTGCTGGCAGTACTCTTGGATTGGCTGATGGTGGAGGGTGAACTGGCATGGGGCAGAACTGCAGAGGCACCATCAACCACACTCTACCCGCATTGTCCATTCCAGCTTCTCCATGCCCTCTTCCAAACTTTGCTGTGACTTGGGCCTCAGGGACACATAGCATTTAATCAAGATTCTACTCCAATGACATGCTTCTGGGCCCAGCCCCTACCATTTCGAGAAGAAGCAGCCAGCTGGCTAGTTTCTCGCCAAGCTCCTCTTTAAGGAGGTAGTGATTATGTGCACTGTAAGCTTCCCCTATGATGTCTTTAAGATAAAAACTTTAAGAAAACAAAACTATCTCATAGGCTTAAACTTTACAGGTAACGTTTTATTTCCATACCTGATGAGGTACATTCTATAATGACTGAACATTTTATACCAGTTTGGTTTACAAGAGAGAAAAATTTATTGTTAAATTAAAAGTAGAAAAGAATGTGGAACAGTGACCCACCCACTGTCCATGAGTCTAATGCCAAAGTCACTGTGAGAACTTCAGTCAAAAGAGAGGTCCATCCAGTGCATGCTGAAAACAGCTGATGACAATCTGCATCAAGTCTCACTCACAGGAGACTGACATGTGAACATTACTCCAGCAGGATAAGGGGTCAATGAGAAGAAGCAAAGAAGCCTCATCCATTCAGGTCTGGAACCATGTTCTCCTACTCTGGTATTTGTCAGTTTCTGTGGAGAGCAGCTTGAACCTACATGGACAATCTTCATTCAGTCATGGATGGACACTGGCAACAAACCCTGTGGTTTCCTGTTTCTGGGACAGGAGAGTCTCAGAGGCTTCTTACCTGGAACTGCCAATGCACAGGAGGTGAAACTGGAGAGTTTAGAGATAAAGCATCAAATTTGACAATCCATCTTCTGGTTTTTAAAGGCAGATGGGAATCCAGGTAAGTGTCCCAGGCACTGTGTGTTGCTGGAGCAGTCCATTGTTTCCTAGAAGCGGAGGCGCCTCTTGGCCTTGGATGGAGGGCGAGTTGGTCTCACAGGACTCAGAGGGCGCTGTTCTTGGTGACTTGGAAGAGGAGATGGAGAGACAGGCTGCAGTGGTGAGTCTGGAAGAGGTCCTAGCATGCTGCTTTGGCGGCTCCGGGTGGACCACGGATCGTATCTCTCTGCACCAGGAGAGACTGAAGGACTCGGGCCATCTGGGACTTGACCCTGAAATGAAGAAGAAGAGAGATGAAGGCATGGAACCAGGCCAGCTGGAGCATTCCTCCTTGGCAGCCCTGAGTGAGAGGCATTTCCCAAGCACTCGCTATCACTTACTGAAGCACTGAAGGATCCTGGCTGGATGACTATGTGGTCCCGGGGCCTGTCCAGGATATCAGATCCAAGCAGGTTGGTGGGCGAGAAGTCAGGACGTCCTGGCCAAGGGGAGGTCTGGAGTCCCTCGGGGACCAAGAGGATGGTGTGTCCTGGGAGCAACACTTGCAGGATCGAGGTGGGATATGGCTGGAGCAGAAGGTCGAAGTCATGCAGGTGCAGCTGCAGGGCAGAGCCTGAGGCCAGGAACACCAGGGAGGTGAGCCAGTCGCTGGAAGGCTGCATAGGCTCTTCCAGGTCTTGTTGAGCAGGCTGGTCTAGTTGGAGTCGAGGTCGCTTGGCAGGATTGGGTCCAGGGTCAGCGCTGGTGCTGCAGGGCCTCACTCCCACCATGTTGTGGTGATGTGGTCACTTGGTGGCTGGTGCCCAAATAGTTCGATGCAGGTGATGGACCTGTGAGCTATACTTCTTTCAGGTAGAACTGTTGTCTGGCTGGCTTTTGCAAGAGACTCTGTGGGCTCTCTGGGAAAGTGCAGATGTGATCAGAAGGACTAGCTGATCAGGAGTGTTGAGTGGGAGAGGAGCTGATGTCTTTATATACTCCTGGCTTCCAAGGAAGCTCCGCCCACGCAGGGCGGGGCCTAGGGCATAGGCACAGGAATGGTTGGATGGGTGGGGGACGATGGGGTTGCAGGGGTAGGCAGTGTTGGGAATGTCTGGGGTCAAGAGAAGGAAATCAGCCCTTGGATGTCCTTGTGGTTTGCATTGCCTTTATTTGTGGCTTTACACACAGAAACATTACTTGCCCACCCCAGCCACTTTGTGGTGAACTCTTTGTCTCATCCTAGAAATTCTCCGCATTTGCAAAAGAAAATGGAAATGGAAATTATCAAAGTGAAACGTCAGTTGTTCCTTGGAGGTCAAGCTTGGCACTTAACGACAGTAACTAAGATATTTCTAGGTGCATATTCTTCTATTAGAAAAATGACATCAAATTTGTATTACTGAAGTACATAATTAATCTGGGAAAATCCATCGATGATTGAGTGCTTGCCTCACATGCTGGAGGTCAATGGATTTGATCCCCAGAAACAAAACAAAAAGTGTTCCTGTGAGTACTTTAGAACACCCACAACCCCAGAGGTTGGGAGACAATAACAGCAAGATTATGAGTTCAAGGCCAGCCTGCTACATGATGACAACTAGGCCAGTCTGGGTACAAAGTGAATCCTGGGCTAGCCTGGACTGATGAAATCATGTTGTAGAAAATTAGTTCATCCTCACAAGTCATCATGGGTGGGGAAAAAAGTTTCAAAATTAAATCCTTTGTTTGTTGAAAATGATAATTAAGCTCAGATCTGTTTGATATATAAGTGGCGTTTTTGAGCATTTTGCTATATTTATATGTGTGTGAGACTTGAAACTATTTTTTGGTCTCCCTTCAGTCCCTTGTCAGAGCTCATCCTCACACATACCAGACAAACACTACAGGTCAGGGACACAGCCTGGCCCCTTCTTTTGCTCCGTTTCTTATTTATTGACTATATTTTAGAGGCCTTGGCTAAGTCAGTGTGGTGTCTGGTGTACTTGCTATGTAGCCCTGAGCTCTGATGGGTGAATGCACCACACTTTTTCATTTGCATCTTCATTGAGCTTTTCTAACCATTTAAATGTTAGATCAAGGCAATTACTACAAGAATATTTTGATATCCATTGGTGAATTATGGTCACTGACAGGAAGACAGTCCTGTCATGGTTCTCTCTGCCCTGCTGAGTAAGTGTTTTGGAAAACGTCTCCCAAAGGCCTCCCTCCATTTGTTCTCTTCTCCTTCAGTCTCAAGATGACATTCTCTACATGTGTCAGAGGGACTTGATATGACTCATGCCCTATTGCCCTGCCTTCTTTACTGGCTCTGTCCATTTTCCTAATTATGTGCCACTGTACTTTTATGATTTTGAAAATAGTTTTCGTACTTCTTTACAGAAAGTGCATCATGTAACCAATCAAATTGACCAAAATCACATTGTATAGCTGAGAAAACCCTCAAACTTCTGGGTGACTTCTCTCCACCTCCCGAGGCGGGAATATATGTACCAACATTTTTACACCTCCAAAGAACTGGAACCAGGCTGGGCCTTCACACTTTAAACAATTCAATCAAGAAAAATCCTTCACAGGTGAACTAGAACTAGACTCCTTGGGTTTTTGTCAGTCTCACATGGAGACCAGCTGATAACCAACAGCAGCTATCAGGCACTCCCTGTGTCAAAAGTGTTACCTTGAAATATTCTCATTCTTTAAAAAAATATATATTTATTTGTTTATGTGCCTGTTAGTATGCCTCTGTATGTTCATATGCCCCGTAGGCATGCAAGAGCTTGGAGAAAAGTGGGTGTCAGATGGTTTGGAGTCACAGGTGGCTTCAGAATCATGGGCTGCCATCTTAGCAAGTCCTTTTAAGGTAGCGGCCCTCAACCTTCCTAATGCTGTGACCCATTGACACAGTTCCTCATGTTGTGGTGACCCCACCACCAACATAAAAGTATTTTCATTGCTTCTTTGTAATGTAATCTTGGTACTATTAATACAGTGTGTAAGTATCTGATATCCAGTATATCTGATATGTGGCCAAAGTACAAGAGTCATTCAAACGCTCAGAGAGGCCAAGAGTTGTAGGTGGAGAAGCATTCTTCTAAGTGCTGAGCATCTCTCCAGCCCCTCATTCTTTGTTTTTATTTCTTTGACACATTGTCTCTCATAGCCTGGGTTGCTTTTGATTGTTCTATGTAGCTGAGAGTGTGTGCAACCTTCTGACCCATGGGCCTTCAGCCATCAGCCTTCAAGTAGGATCAGAGGCCTGCAACACTACACTGGGCTTTTCCTATTTTGTTTTTCATGTTACCTTTCATTATCCAACTTTTTGGTCCACTTAGGAAGCATCCCTGTAGCCAGTGTAGCCTTGAATCTTGGTTCTTTTACCTTTGTGCCTTCAGTCCTCCTGTTTTAAGCATGGACCACAACACCCAGCACAACTTAACTTCTTGACTGGTTGTAACTGATTATGTAAAGCCAAGAGATAGTGATTCAATCTTAGTTTTCATGTACAAAACCATGGTCTTGTTATATGTCATTACAAAGTTTGCCTTTTCCACCAAACTTAGTCATCTTCAGTGGATGTGTGTGTGTGTGTGTGTGTGTGTGTGTGTGTGTGTGTGTGTGTGTATGTGTATATGGGTACGTGTGTGTGCATGTGTATGAGTATAGGTACATTCCTTTGTTTTTTAAAAAATTATGTTTGCAGTTATGTGTGTAAGCAGAGACAATTTAACACAATTAACATTCTTAGTGTGTTTAATACTTCTCACTACATATTTGATATTAGAATTGATGTCAAATAGTCAAATCTTAGTTGATGTATTTTTACTATTTCATGCCTCTGAGATTTTATTTTACATTCACTTAAAATTAGCTCCTTTTTATTTTAATGTTTTGAGAGAAGAGAATCAAGAGTTCAGGCTACACTGGTGTGTTTGGGTTTGTGGGTTTGTGCATGTGTGTGCATGCACTTGGAGGCCTGAAGAGGGCTCTGGATCCTCTGGAGCTAGGGGAGCAGGAAGTTCTCGAAGAGCAGTCAGTGCCCTTCAGAGCTCTGCTCTATCTCACATCCTAATTGTCCTAATGACTTTATTTCTCAATTGTAAGTAATGATTGTATGTATTCATTTATATAGAAAGTACAAGGTTGTGCTGTGATGTATAGATCATGAATGATTAAATAAAGCTGTTGTGTGGTATTTACCGGAGAAGCCTGTCCATACATGTGTTTAAGTCAATAGAAGGTCTTTATTAGCCAGCCCAAGACTACCCAGAAGACTGAGGATCCCAATATAGCCCCAAATTTTTTTCAGGAGTAGTTTTAATCACAAAACCTGCATCATGCTTTGACATACTTCAGTTGACAATAACATTTAGCTAGAAGCTGCACTACAAAATCTAAAAATGTTGTTCCAGGAACTGTTTGTGAACCCTCAAAGATCATCAAGGACCTATTCCAATGTAGTCACATTAGAGTGTCTGTATTCAAGGTGAAGCTTGGTCCACACCCCCATCTCTGATGAAGCAGAAAGGTAGGGGGCTGCTGTGAGCAGAGATTCAGGCAAGCATTTGTCGAGGAAGAAGGGGGAATCTAGCCTGGTGCACACCTGACTGGGGGCCATTAAGGCCTTTACAATAATTGGCTGGTGCTGGGAGCCAAACCATAAACTTACCTTCCGCTTTCCTCCTGATTGGTGGTTGGTAGGAAATGAAGTGTCAGGGTGGGCTTGTAACCTGGAGGTGCAGATTTGTGGGGAATAACCTGGAAACTGGTGCTAGGTATGGACGTGTTAGGTCAGTTTCTCTAAGATGGAGTGTGAACCCAAAAGATCTGGTCTCTCAAAAGCACATTCACAGACTTTCCCAGAACAGTAGACTTTGACGGATTAGGTCTTTGTTTTGGCTGGCATTGCTATCTACTTGTTGATTTTTAACACCTGAATGGTGGTACTTCCATCATGGAGTGAGCTGTGGTAAGGTCTGGGGCCCTGTTACAAAGCAAATGAGCCTGCATATTACCTAACATTCAAATCATTTTGTGGTAAAAACATTTAAAATTTCTTTTAGTAATTCTGAAGTATAACCCACAGTTGTTGTTGTTTTCTTTCTTAAACAGGGTCTCTTTATTTTGCTCTGGCCAGCCTGGAACTTACTATGCAGACCCAATGGCCTTGAACTCACACAGTGCAGTTTAGCATCTGCCTCTGTTTGTGCTGGGATCAAAGCCTGCACTATCCTTTCCCCCACCACAGTGAGGAATTACTAATGTGTAGATGTTTTCCTCTCTCTCTCTCTCTCTCTCTCTCTCTCTCTCTCTCTTTCTCTCTCTCTCTTTTTCTCTCTCTCTTTCTCTCTCTGAGCTAAGCTCCTTTTCCACCCTCATCTATTTTGGTGTATAAATTTTATTAATTTATGCGTGAAGTTGGAAATGCTATCTTTACTTTGGTATAGTCATCTTAAAAGTAAGAAATGGAACTGTTGATATTTGTTGGCCTGCAAGCTTGAACACACAGAAATTGCTCCCTTCTGCCTCTCAAGTGCTGGGAACAAATGGCCCCTGCCAGCCTGCCTGGCCCACATTGCCTTCTTAAGTAGATTTTCTGTTTGTTTGTTCATTTGTTTTTGAGGCAGGGTTTCTTTGTGTAGCCCTGCCTGTCCTGGAATTTGAAGGGTAGACCAGGCTGGATTCATCAGAGATCTCCCTTCTCTGCCTCCCCACTGCAAGGGAAGGGTTCTTTCTTTCTTTCTTTCTTTCTTTCTTTCTTTCTTTCTTTCTTTCTTTCTTTCTTTCTTTTTTTAGATTTATTTCATTTATATGAACACACTGTAGTAGCCTGCAGGCACAGTTGAAGAGGGCATTGGATCCCATTACGGATAGTTGTGAGCCACTATGTGGTGTTGGGAATTGAACTCGGGACCTTGGGAAAATCAGTCCATGCTCTTAACTGCTGAGCCATCTCTTCATCCCCCACCGAGGGCTTCTTAAATAGCTGTCCTAACACTGTGTGAGTAGGTCCTAAATGATGAAAGCTTCTTTCTCACTGCACTTAGTGCATTGGATTTCTGAGCACTTATCCATCTGCTAGTATCCATGGTGCCTCCTGTGTTTGTTTTTCCTCCCCTCCACTTTCCCATGGTCCCATGGAGCCCACACTGGCCTTGAACTTGCTCTGTAGTTGAGACTGTGTTTTAACTTCTCCTCCTGCCTTACCCTGAAATTACAGGTAAATAGCAGCACAGTCAGTACACTTAAGATTTTCAAGTGTACTGGACCTAAAGGATTTGTTTGAAAACACTGATAGTGATCCATTTGAGTTTTTCTCGTATGCTGAACCAATTAATTGACCTATCACACATTATTGAAAATTCTACCCTTTCCTATTAAGTGCGATTATTTCCAAAATTATATGGTCTCCCATTTTTTGCTGTGTTTCCCTACAGAATGATTATAATTCAGTTGGCATGAATTCTGTAAAAGGACAGGAAAGAAGGAAAACAGAAACAACAATCCATTCTTCTATTTCTCTCCCTTTCTATAAACTTTACTCATTTACGTGCCTTTTTAATGATCATTCTTCAATGCTTTAACTTCCCTTTAGCCAGAATGCACCAGAAGTAGTTGAAAAGACAGGACACTGGGGAAGTGGACCTGTTTAGAAATGGTTCTTTAGAGCAATTGCCATCTGTGTTGTCTGGAATTTGGCAGTTGAGTCCACAGGTTGGCAGCAACTTGATCCACTGGGAAAGACTTCTCAGATATACGCTCAGTCCAGTTCAGGAGAGAAAGGATAGCATCAGGTGGCAGGACCTAGCAGGAACAGCCAGGAAGGAGAGGTTTGACCAGCAGGGATGTCAGGAGCTGTGCCCCTCATGACAGAGTAAAGATCAGGGAAGAGGAGAGACCAACAAGTGATTTGCTCTGCCAGCAGGTCCTGCTCAGCCTCTTTCACTGTCAATGCATCATTTTTATACCCCCTCCAAACCTTAGGTGTCCTCCACAGGTCTTGCCTTGCCTTGGCCTGTGTATTGCCTCAGCAGGAGAATCTGTCTCAGGTGACATCTCTCTGCCAATCAGCCTGGTCTTCCAAAGTGGCAAGAAACAGCAGCACACCACCAGAGGTTTTTCGGTGTGGTATCTCCATGGAGTCCTGACTAGTTG
>CM052706.1:23186537-23198974 GCA_028551405.1 Uromys caudimaculatus
TTGCCTCATGTGCATTGGCAATTCTGGGTAAGAACCCTGTGAGCTTCTCCTGTTTCCCCAGTACAAGAAACCACTGGGTTTGCTGCCAGTGTCTTTCCATGACTGAATGAAGATTGTCCATGCCAGATAAGCTGCTCTCCACAGAAACTGACAAATACCAGAGTAGGAGAACATGGTTCAAGCCCTGAATGGATGAGGCTTCTTTCTTCTTCTCAGCCATCCCTTAACCTGAGTGAGTAGTCTTCACTTTTCAGTCTTCTGTGAGTGAGATTTGATGTGGATTGTCACCAGCTGTTTTCAGCATGCACTGGATGGACCTTTATTGTGACTCAAGTTCCCACACTGACTTTAGCATTAGACTCAGGGAAAATGTTTAGGTTAATGTTGTTCCTTTATAATTTTAAATTAACAATAATTTTTTTCTCTTATAAACTAAACTTGTGTGAAAAGTTCAGTCATTATACAATGTGCCTCATCATGTATGGAAATAAACTATTACATGTAAAGCTTAAGACTATGTGATAATTTTATTTCCTTAAAGCTTGTAACTTTAGGATACCACCAGGAATAGCTCACAGGTGCACATAGCCACACAGAAGCACAAAGGTCTAAGGTGGAAGCTGACACACAGGAAGCTGGCATGACATAGGGCCTGAAAGAATGGGTGGGGCCTGGTGGTGGTGGTCCATGCCCATTCTCCCTGCATTCAGGAAGCAGAGGCAGGGGGATCTCTGAGTTCAAAGTCAGCCTGGACTACATATTTAGTTCCAGAGCAACCAAGCCTCTGCACAAAGAAAACCTGAACTGAAATTTTAAAACACTAAAGGGAAAAGGAGAATGTAAAGGGTTCTTTGGAAAGTCAGGTGTGTGGGATGGTGTTTGCCTAAGGCCGACTCCTGAAGGAACGCTTCCCTGAAGCAGACAAAGGAGAAAGGGGGTTCTGCTAAAGCAAGCAGGAGAAAGCACATGATGAAGGATTCTTCTCTAATTAAAACAGGTATTGATCCACGTTACATTGCATAGTTCCAGCAAAATGGGCAGGACACCACAGAGAGACACACAGCACAATCTTCTGTGGTGTGCTGCTGTTTCTTGCCACTTCCACAGACTCAGGCTGATTGGCAGAGTGATGCCAGCTGAGACAGATTCATCTGCTCCAGCAAGACATATGCTAAGGTAAGCCAAGAATTGTGCTTAAGGCAAGACCTGTAGAGGACACCTGATGTTTGGTGGGAGTATAAAAAGGCCTGGACAGACAGTGACATGCTGAACTTGACTTACTTGCATAACAAAAGACTTGGTCTCCCCACTTCCCTGCTCTTTCCTCTGTCATGAGAGGCACAACTCCTGATATCCCTGCTGGTCCAAGTCCCTCCTGCATAGATGTTCCTGCTAGGTCCTGCCACCTGCTGCTATCCTGTGTCTACCAAGCTGGATTGATGGCACATCTGAGAAGTCTTTTTTAGTGGATCTAGCTGCTACTGCTGACCTGTGAATCAAACAGCTGCTACTGAACGGTAAACTCATCTGCCAATTTCCAGACAATAGAGATGGCAGTTTCTCCAAAGAACCATTTCTAAACAGGTCCACTTCCCCAGTGTCCTGTCTTTTTCACTACCTCTGGTGGGTGGTGGGCTAAAAGGGAGGTTAAAGTATTTAAGAACCACCATTGAAATAATTAAAGGTACAAATGGGACCTCATGAAATTGCAAAGTTTCTGTAAGTTAAGGACACTGTCAATAGGACAAAACGGCAACCAATAGATTGGGAAAAGATCTTTACCAATACTACATCCGATAGAGGGCTAATATGCAATATATACAAAGAACTCAAGAACTTAGACTCCAGAGAACCAAATAACCCTATCAAAAAATGAGGAACAGAGCTAAACAGAATTCTCAACTGAGGAAACTGGAAGGGCTGAAAAGCACCTAAAGAAATGGTCAACAACCTTAGTCATCATGGAAATGGAAATCAAAACAACCCTGAGATTCCACCTCACACCAGTCAGAATGGCTAAGATCAAAAACTCAGGTGACAACAGATGCTGGCGAGGATGTGGAGAAAGAGGAACACTCCTCCATTGTTGGTGGGATTGCAAGCTGGTACAACCACTCTGGAAATCAGTTTGGCGGACCTCAGAAATTGGACAAAGTACTACCTAGGACCCAGCTATACCACTCCTGGGCATATACCCAGAAGAACCTCCAACATGCAATAAGGACACAAGCTCCACTATGTTCATAGCAGCCATATCTATAATAACCAGAAGCTGGAAACAACCAAGATGTCCCTCAACAGAGGAATGGATACAGAAAATGTGGTACATTTACACAATGGAATACTACTCAGCTATTAAAAACAATGACTTCATGAAATTCTCAGGGAAATGGATGGAACTTGAAAATATCATCCTGAGTGAGGTAACTCA
The DNA here is from genome assembly GCA_028551405.1 of Uromys caudimaculatus. Classification (NCBI taxonomy): domain Eukaryota; kingdom Metazoa; phylum Chordata; class Mammalia; order Rodentia; family Muridae; genus Uromys; species Uromys caudimaculatus. The sequence continues at coordinate 23,188,969 of CM052706.1, forward strand.
GTCACAAAAGGACAAACATAGTTTGTACTCACTGAGAAGCAGATATTAGCTCAAAAGTTTGGAACACCAATGATTCAATTCACAGCAACTGTTGGAGCGAGGAGTCCCAGATGGAGTTGAAGAAGGGACTGAAGAAACTGAGGGAGTCTGCAGCCCTATGTGGAGGGAGCAATAGTTTCAACTGATCAGGCCCCCCATTGCTCCCAGAGACTGGACCACCAACCAAAGAATGCATATGGAGGGGCCCATGGTGCTGGCCACATATGTGGCAGAGGAGGGCCTTGCTGACCATCAGTGGGAAGAGAGGCCCTTGAGTCTGAGACTGTAGAGGCCCCAGTATAGGAGAATGCTAAGGAGGGAAGATGGGAGTGGGTGGGTGGGTAGGGGATACCCAAATAGAGACAGGGGGAACAGGAATGGGATAGGGGGTTACCAGAGAGAAAGAGAGAAAGGCATAAGAATGGATTGGGATTTCTCTTCTCCTTCTCCCATTCCTTTACAAATTTACATCAACCTTCTCATATTCCTTCTGTAGTGGCTATTTCTGATTGTCAACTTGACTATGTCTGGAGTGAATTACATCCAGAATTAGAAGACTCACCTGTGATCTAGATCTTGAGTCTGGAAGTCACGAGTTTTAGGTGTGGTGGTACACACACCTCTAATCTGGGACACACATTCTGCTGGAGATCTACATAAGGACATTGGACAGAGGAAGATTCAATCTTCTTCACCTGTGAGCCTTGTGGGACTAAGCAACTGCTAGATCCTCGGGTTTTCATTCACAGCTACTGCCGACAATTGCTGGGGACTTTGACTACAGACTGTAAGTCATTAACAATTTCCCTTACCATATAGAGACTACCTATAAGTTCTGTGACTAGAGAACCCTGACTAATACACCTTCTATAGGAAAACACATCAAAAAATAGGAGACTACGTAATGTTGGAAATAATGGCCTTTAGTAGGAAAGATTAAAGTTTTAATAAAGGGTGATAGGACAATTAGTTGGTTGGGCATCTGAGGAAAAACTGAAATGGACAACTATCAGTGTTTTCAAACTAATCCTTTAATTCCAGCATACTATGAAAGCTTAAGTGTTATTTACCTGTAATTTTAGGGTAAGGAAGAAGGAGGAGAAGTTAAAACACACTCTCAAATACAGAGCAAGTTCAAGGCCAGCCTGGGCTCCATGGGACCATGGGAAAAAGGAGGGGAGGAAAAACAAACCCAGGAGGCACCAAGGACACCAGCAGATGGATAAGTGCTCAGAAATCCAACGCACTAAGTGCAGTGAGAAAGAAGCTCTCCTTCATTTAGGACCTACTCACATAGTATTAGGGCAGCTTCTTGAGTTGAAATTTAGGTCCGGTTTTCTAAAATGGAGCCTGAACTTAAAAGCTTTGGCATCTCATCCCCTCCCCCCTTTCATTGTGACTAGAGTCGAAATCATGGGACTTCCTGAAGCTTCATGAAAACAGTATCAGGGCTATGTCTTTGTGGTGTCCTTGGGGCACGGGTAGGGGCCCATCAGTAAGAGACAGGGGGAGTCTTAGGGCTGAATGTTCCTGCTAGGCAGAGTCATCTTCAATTGCAAACGGATGTGTGGTGGATCCACACTGCAAATCTGAAGCACAAGGACCCTTTTAGGGAAGCTCTGGTGACCCCTGGCAATGTCTCTTGACTAGAGCCCAATCTCTGGGCTAAAAGAAGCCCCGTAGTGGACCTGTTTCATGGAAAGCAGAAACTTTAAGCCAATACATTTTGTACCCATTGTACACCCATGAAATCGTGTAATAACTAGGAATCTTCTACTTCTGTAATAACGTCTGTCAGTAGATGAACCAAACAAACTTTAAAAGAGGTAAGTCCCATCTGCTATGGAAAATTTTGTCCCCTATACAGAGTTAAGGAAAGAATAGTAACCCAGTCACTGTCAGTCTCTAAGATCAATTTTATTAGGGTCTCCTTTAAGATTCTATTAATCTTCTCTACCTGTCCTGACCTCTAGGTCTGTAAGCACAATGAAGTTTCCAATCAATCCTGAGAAGATTAAGTAATTTCTAACTGACATGGGACACAAATGAAGGTCCATTGTCTGACCCTATAAGCATAGAAAGACCATACCTTGGAAGAATTTCTTTTAGTAGTTTCGTTGTTACCACCTACACAGTCTCATGCTTAGTTGGGAAAGTCTCAGTCCATCCTGAAAAGGTATTTATAAAGACCAGAAAATATTTGTATCTGTGAAGTTTATTTCCTAATAGACTCCTGGCCTGGTGTCCCAGGGTTCTTCTCATTGGCAAACACATTAATCAATTGATAGGCCTTACAATTTTTAACAATTTCAGGTACTTTCAAATTGGCATCTCTAACTCTAATGTGGGATTGGCAGACTAACTCCTGCATTCTCCAGGGTTCCATATGTGAAGAACAATAGATCTTTTTCAGTATGGTTATACCCATTTTCTCTGATACAATTACTTTGTAGTCAGCTGTCCTTTGTCATCTCTTATGACACTGAGATATGGGCAGGTTTTTGGCCCAGATCACATCTTCAGTCTGGGTAGAGTGTGGGAAATCCAGGGCCTAGGTCAATCAAATATATAAGGGGCCAAACATTTAGGGATACCAAGTGGGCTATCTTTTTGCCCACTAGGATGGAGTTATACTCCTTCCTTCTGGCATCATAAGGCCTCTCTATATATAAATAGCCCGACAGATATGAGCAGTAGCAAAGACACACGAACTATCAGTGTCTCTTGTCTGTTCTTAGCTGTAACACCTTGGTCAGAGCTGCCAGTTCAGTTTTCTGGGCTAACATTCCTGCCAGGAATGACTCTGTCCTTATACTCTCAGTGTTTGAGATGACCACTGCCCCAGCATACCTCTGTCCATCCTTAATGAAGCTCTTGCCATTGGTGAACCACATTACCTCTGCATCCATGTGAGTAGTCATGCAGAGAACCTTCTATGGAGATCAGTATCAGGCAGCAGGGCAGCTAAAGAGTAATCGTGGAGATTTTCAAGAACGGAGACCGGTAATGAATCATTCTGCATCTTCTTTAACCAGGAGGTCATTGCTGCACCGATGTGTAAACAGGGTGGGGGCCAGCTTCTGCCAATTAGTGACACATTGGCCATTGGCTGTTGCCAGGGCCCCGAGTCTGAGTATGCATCCCCAGGTCTAGGGAAGTTGCCGGTAATTGGTGGAGTACGGACTTCTTAGCAGAGGCACAAGAGTCTGAATTTTTCAGGGCCTCTAAGAGGTCCTGAGTTTTAGTTTTCTTTCTGTCACCACCAGGAAGTCATTCTAAACTGATGAAGAGACTGTACGTTTAGGTTTTAGCAAGACAGAATATTGAACTTTATTACCAACAAAAACACCTGGTGGAGTTCCCTTTTACTTTAGGGTTACCCTGGGGTTGGGGAGGAGCACTTTTGATCTTTAGGGTCTCCCCTTATCTCCTTCTTCTCAGTATTAGGCATCACTTACAGTCTTCTGGTTTGGCCTTGACTGGCAACAGGATCTTTGCCAGGTCTGGAGTCAGTTGCTTCTGTCCTCTTTCTGCTTCTCCTCTGTAGTCTCTCTTCTTTTAAATACTCTCTCTGCCATTAACACTAAGTCCCTCAGACTCCTTTCTCCTAACCTCTCAAGCCTCTGGAGGTTTTTCTTAATATCTGGTGCTGCCTGATTTAAAAAAGCTAGACCAACTGCTGCCTTTGCTTCTGGTGAATCAGGGTCCTTGGGGGAGTATTGTTAAAATGCCTCAATGACCCTCTCTAAAAACACTGCAGGGCTTTAATTTTCTCCATGCCTAATGTCATATACTCTAGCCAATTTGTGGACTACCTTGCGGCTGCCTTGAGAATTGCCAGGAGAACCTGATGGTAGACCAAGAGTTTCTTCTTATTTTCCACAGTATTAAAATCCCAGTCTGGGCGATTTAAGGGGAAGAAAGCATCAATAGTTGCTTGATTACTACTAGGCTCCCCTGAGAGTCCAGGAATCAGCCTCCTAGCTTCTGTCTAGATCCTTTCCCTCTCCTATGTAGTGAAGAGGACCTGCAAATTTTGTTGACAAGCATACCAAGTGGGCTGGGGAGTAAAGAGGACTTTTTCTAAGAGATTGATTAGATCTCTAGGATTGTCTGACAAGGGAGAATTCTAGTGCTCCTGTCATAAAGGTCACTGATGGCAGTAGTGGTAGGGTTTGGTTCCTTGGTCATTGACTGGCTCTGCTACATGCAATGGCAGGATGACAGATTGAGGCTCAGGGAGCATAGCCCACCAGGTCCATGTCCCTACTACAGGACCTCCTCCAAACACCTGTGATGTGGCTGCCTGCTGCACAGTTGCCAGTGGCAGCTGCTGTTCAACCTGGGGGGTTAAGCAAGGTGGAGGTGAAAAATAACATCTTCCTCTGTCCCTCCTTGGAGAACCAGGTTGAGGGGTGATGCAGAAGGGGATGGATGATCTAATATCTCTTTCTTTATATCCTTGGACTTCTTGGTATCCAAGGTAAGAACTTCTGCTTCTTGTCTAGGGAGAAAAGGTTTAAGGAAAGAGGGCAGGCTCTCTAGGATATCTTGCCAAACCACTACATAAGGTATTTGATCAGGATGGCAAAACATGTGTTTTAAAATGACCTTTTTAATACACTGGACCCATTTCAAATAAAAGTACCCTTCTGGAGGCCAGTTGGTGTTGAGAGTGGGCCATTCTGACACTCAGAATGTAGTTAATTTATCTTTCTCAATAATGAACAAGAGATTCTCTCCCCCCTTCTTTAACATACTTAATTGCAAAGGGGTTGAAGGGGTCTGTCCCATGTTAATGAGTCTGTCAAAGTCACTTTGTAACAACAGCAGCAGCAGCAGCAGTGACAACAACAAAAACAGAAATATAACACAGAGAAACATAAATGTAACCTTCCCTCTCTACTGAGCACAGACAAGAAACAATCAGAAAGTAATACTCAGGGTAAAGACTTCTCTATTGCACCCAAAGCACAAATGCAGCCCTCTCTCCCTATCAGGCAGAAATGAGAAATTACCAGAAAGTGGTGTACATCCACAAGAAATGAACCAGATTGGTGAGTGTCTCTCATCTCTCCTGAGCCCAGGCCCACCTCAGAACGAGATTCAAGACGTCTCCTGGCCCCAACATAGCCAAGGCTTCCAGTCACGACTTTCCTAACCGGACAGAAGAAACGGAAACATATTTCAAGGCCTCGTTCCCAGGATGTGGCATCATTTAGAATCAGTGAACAGAAAAAGGCACAACAGGAAACAAAAACCAACCAAAACCAGAAAAAAATACAGCCTATAGTAACAAGAACCAACCAGAAGGTGGCACTCACAGATGATGTGGTGCCATTCAGAATCTGTGAACATAGACAACCAGCAACCAAAACCAAAACCAGAAAAAGATACAGATCCCAGTAACAAGAACCAACCAGACGGTGGCCTTCACATACACATGAGAACCCCCGGTACTCCACAAATGCTTACTCAGACCTGGAAAATTCATCGTGGCAACAAAAGTCATTTTTGTTAACACAAGTTTTCATTCCAATCTATAGATGTCAGAGAAAGTTTCTAACATTCAGACAAATTAGTCACTACACAAATCAAAAGTTTTTGTGCCACCTCCCAAGTACTCACCTGCTCAGACCACATAAAAAAACTTTGGACACTCAAATTCTTCAGCAGGGCTCAAACCTAGAAGAATTACCACGGCAACAAAAGCCACAAAATTCCACAAAAATAAATCATCTCAGCAAGCTGGAAGAGTACCACATTTGCCCCTCCACAAGCTTGCTTCCATAATGCTATGCAGATCTCACACAGAAAGCTCAGACAAATTCAGTGCTCAGACAGGCAATAAGCATGAAGTTAAATACAGTGTTACAAACATAAAAACACAAATACCTAGGCTAGCTTTGCTGGCTTCAAGATCCTCCAGATCAATACTCCTCTGAGTCCTGACCACCCACCAAAATGTAATGCCAGGAAAATATTAGTGATCCCCTCCAAAAAACAGACAGGAGCCAAATCTGATGCAACTCACAGCATGGTCTTTATTCTATTTGAGGAAGCTTGGACCCCAATGCACCACCATCATGCAGGATGGTTTGGGGAGAGGGGTGCCCTGCATATCTTTCAGGGCACAGCTTTATAATAAGCTGCAAGCAGGGGATACATGTGCCAGTATTTAATTGGAAAGTTTCTGTGACCTTTAACATAATTGGGTGGTGCTGGCAGTCATATCATAAATTTAATTTCTGCTCCCTCTGCATTAGTGGTTGATAGGCAGGGTTGGGATTGTAACCTGGGGGTACAGGTTTGTTGGGGAAGTAACCTGGAGACACTGCTCTTGTTGAGGGTGTTGTTGGAGCTAGGTCAGGTTTTGTTCATGGCAACTTGGAAACTAAGGCTAGGTACCAGCCTGTTGCTTTACTTGAGTTCAAACTTAGGTCAGGTTCTATAAAATGCAGTCTTAACTTAAAAGACTTGGCCTCTCCTCGGAAGAATGGTTCTCCATCTTTGGCTCTCAACTCTTCTGAGGGTTTGTATGACTCTTTCCAACTGATCTCCTATCAGATATTCTGCATAGCACATATTTACATTACAGTAGCAAAATTACAGTATGAAGGAGCAATGAAAATACTTTTATGTCTGGGGAGGGTGGAAGTCACCACAACATGAGAACTGCAAAAATGGGTCACAGCATTTGAAATGGTGAGAACCACTACCTTAAAAGGACTTACTAGGTTTGTAGCATTCACATGACTCTTAGCCACCTGTGACTCCAAGTCCAGACCATCTGACACCCTCTTCTCTCCAAGTACTTGCATGCCTTCAGGGCATATGAACTAACAAAGGCTTACCAACAGGCACATAAACAAATAAACATATGTTTTTTTAAAAAGGTGAGAAAATGAGAAGTTAAAAACTTTTGACATGGACAGTGAGTGGTGGCTGTTGTTGGTTCTCAGCTTGTCTCCATCTGGGATTGATACACCTGTGAGGGATTTTTCTGGATTGAATCATTTGAATTGGGAAAACCCACCCTGAAACCAGTTTTTGGATGTGGAAATATCTTGACACAAGTAATCTATCCCTTGGAAGGGAGAGAGAAGTCACCCAGAAGTTGGAGGTTTTCCTGAGCTACACAGAGTGTTTTAGGCCAATTTGGATGGTTACATGGCACTCTGTCTTCAGAAAGAAATACTAAATGTATTTGTAAAGTCATAAAAGTACAGTGGCACATAATTAGGAAAAGGGACAGAGCCAGTACAGAGGACAGGAGAATGGGACATGAGTCATAACAAAGTCTCTGGTACACATGGAGGAGAATGTCATCTTGAGACTGAAGTTGAAGAGAGCAAATGTAGGGAGGCCTTTGGGAGACGTTTTCCAAAATGCTTACTCAGCAGAGCAGAGAGAACCATGACAGGACTGTCTTCCTGTCAGTGACCATAATTTACCGATGGATGTCAAAATATTCTTGTAGTAATTGCATTGATCTAACATTTAAATTCAAAACATTCAATGAAGATACAAGTGGAAAAGTGTGGTATACTCCCCCATCAGTGTGCAGGGCTACATTGCAAGTACACCAGCAGACTGACTTAGCCAAGGCCTCCGAAATACAGTCATTAAATTAATAAATAGTAGACATAGCAAAAGAAGGGGCCAGGCTGTATCCTTGAGCTGTAGTGTTTATCTAGTATCCATGAGGATGAGCTCTAACAGGGCACTGAAGGGAGAGAGGAGAGAGAGACTAAAAAATGTTTTCAAGTGCAGACACTTATAAATATAACAAATGCTGAAAAATGCCACTTGGAAATCCAGCAGACCTGAGATCATCATTTTCCACACAAACAAAGGATTTACTTCTGGAAGATTTTCCCACTCCCGATGGCCTGTGTGGATAAACTAATTTTCTCAGACATAATTCAATCAGTCCAGGACAGCCTTGTGTAACCAGACTGGCCTAGTTGTTACCATGTAGCAGGCTGGGCTTGAACCTGTAATCTTGCTATTATTATCTCCCAATCTCTGTAGTGGTGGATGTTCTAAAGTAGTGACAGGAATACTTTTTTGATTTCTTTTTGGGGATCAAATCCATTGGCCTCCAGCATGCTAGGCAAATACTCAATCACCCAAGTATTTTCCAAGAAAAAATTTGTAACTCAGTATAATACAAATTTGAGATCTATTTTCTAATCGAAAAATAGACACATAAAAAATATCTTAGTTCTTCTTAGGTTTTTATGGTCTGTGAATTGAACATGGGTATTCTGAACTTTTGGGCTAATATCCACTTATCAGTGAGTACATATACATTTGTTCTTTTGTGACTGAGTTACATCACTCAGGATGGTATTTTCAAGTTCCATCCATTGGCCTGCGAATTTCATGAAGTCATTGTTTTTAATAGCTGAGTAGTACTCCATTGTGTAGATGTACCACATTTTCTGTATCCATTCCTCTGCTGAGGGACATCTGGGTTGTTTCCAACTTCAGGCTATTATAAATATGGCTGCTATGAACATAGTGGAGCATGTGTCTTTATTCCATGTTGGAGCATCTTCTGGGTATATACCCAGGAGTGGTATAGCTGGGTCCTCAGGTAGTACTGTGTCCAAATTTCTGAGGATCAGACAAACTGATTTCCAGAGTGGTTGTACCAGCTTGCAATCCCACCAGCAATGGAGGAGTGTTCCTCATTCTTCACATCCTCGCCAACATCTGCTGTCACCTGTGTTTTTGATCTTAGCCATTCTGGCTGGTATAAGGTAGAATTTCAGGGTGTCTAGTCAGTCTTCAATTTGAATTCCAGGACAAGCAGCCTTACACGCAGAAACCCTGCCACAAAAACAAACAAACAAACAAACAAACAGGAAAGCTATTTAAGAAGTAAAATGGCTCAGGCAGGATGACAGGGGCCATTTGTTCCCAGCACTTTAGAGGAAGTAGGGAGCAATTTCTGTGTGTTCAAGCTTGCTCTCCAACAAAAAACTCAACAGTTCTATTCCTTACTTTTAAAGTGACTATAACAAAGATAGCATTTCCAACATCCCATACAATAATACAGTTTATACACCAAAATACATGAGGGTTGAAAAGGGAGCTTAAGAGAAAGAGAGAGAAGAAAACATCTACACATTAGTAATTCCTCACTATGGGGGAAGGATAGTGCAGGCTTTAATCTGAGCACTAACAGAGGCAGATGTTAAACAGCAGATTGTGAGTCCAAAGTCATTGGGTCTGTATACTGAGTTCCAGGCTGTCCAGAGCAACATAATGAGATTCTATTTTTAAAAAAGAAAACCAAACTATAGTTTATACTTTTGAATTACTGTAAGAAATTTTAAGTCTTTTCATCCCCAAATAATTGGAGTGTGAGGGGATTAGCAGGCTCATTAGCTTTGTAAGAGGGCACCAGACCTAACCACAACCAACTTCATGGTGGGAATACCAGCATTCAGGTGTTAAAGGTCAACAAGAAGAATGAGGGACTGGAGAGAGAGATGCTCAGCCCATAGAAGAGTGCTTCTCCACCTACGGCTATCGGCCCCTCTGAGCTTTTGAATGACTCTTGCAATTTGACCACCTCTCAGATATCCTGGATATCAGATACTTACACACTGTATCTAGAGTAGCAAAATTGTATTATGAAGCAGCAAGGAAACCACTTTTATGTGGGGTTGGGGATGACAACAACATGAGGAACTGTATTAAATTTGCTCAGCATCAGGAAGGATGAGAACCACTGCCTTAACAGAACTTACTAAGTTGGCAGCATTCACATGATTGTTACCCACCTGTAACTCCCACATCAGACCCTCTGACATGCTCTTCTCTCCAAGCTCTTCCATGCCTGCAGGGCATATGAACTAACAGAGGCATAGTAACAGGCACATAAACAAATAAATACATCTTTTTGAAAAAAGAATGAGAAAATTTGAAGGTAAAAAGTTTAGACACAGGGGGT
>CM052706.1:23199074-23211463 GCA_028551405.1 Uromys caudimaculatus
GATACACCTGCTCCAGCAAGACATATTCTAAGGTAAGCCAAGAACTGTGCTTAAGGCAAGACCTGTAGAGGACACCTGATGTTTGGTGGGAGTATAAAAAGGCCTGGACAGACAGTGACATGCTGAACTTGGCTTACTTGCATAACAAAACACTTGGTCTCCCCGATTCCCAGCTATTTCCTCTGTCATGAGAGGCACAACTCCTGATATCCCTGCTGGTCCAAATTCCTCCTGCCTAGATGTTCCTGCTCGGTTCTGCCACTTGCTGCTAACCTGTGTCTACCAAGCTGGATTGATGGCATATCTGAGAAGTCTTTGTCAGTGGATCTAGCTGCTAAGCTGACCTGTGAATCAAACAGCTGCTACTGAACAGTGAACTCATTTGCCAATTTCCAGACAATACAGAGGGCAGTTTCTCCAAAGAAACATTTCTAAACAGGTCCACTTCCCCAGTATCCTGTCTTTTCCACTACCTCTGGTGGGTGGTGGGCTTAAAGAGAGGTTAAAGTATTTAAGAACCACCATTAAAATAGGCATTGAAATAACTAAAGGTACAAATGGGACCTCATGAAATTGCAAAGCTTCTGTAAGGCAAAGGGCACTGTCAATAGAACAAAATGGCAACCAACAGATTGGGAAAAGATCTTTACCAAAACTACATCCGAGAGAGGGCTAACATCCAATATATACAAAGAACTCAAGAAGTTAGACTCCAGAGAACCAAATAACCCTATCAAAAAATGAGGAACAGAGCTAAACAGAGAATTGTCAACTGAGGAAACTCGCAGGGCTGAGAAGCACCTAAAGAAATGTTCAACATCCTTAGTCATCAGGGAAATGCAAATCAAAACAACCCTGAGATTCCACCTCACACCAGTCAGAATGGCTAAGATCAAAAACTCAGGTGACAGCAGATGCTGGTGAGGATGTGGAGAAAGAGGAACACTCCTCCATTGCTGGTGGGATTGCAAGCTGGTACAAGCACTCTGGAAATCAGTTTGGCGGACCTAAGAAAATTGGAAATAGTACTACCCGAGGACCCAGCTATACCACTCCTGGGCATATACCCAGAAGACGCTCCAACATGCAATAAGGACACAAGCTGCACTATGTTCATAGCAGCCATATCTATAATAGCCGGGAGCTGGAAACAAGCAAGATGTCCCTCAACAGAGGAATGGATACAGAAAATGTGGTACATTTCCACAATGGAGTACTACTCAGCTATTAAAAACCATGACTTCATGAAATTCGCAGGCAATTGGATAGAACTTGAAAATATCACCCTGAGCGAGGTAACTCAGTCACAAAAGAACAAACATAGTGTGTACTCACTGATAAGCTCAAAACTTTGGAACACCCATGATTCAATTCACAGCAACTCTTGGAGCGAGGGCTCCCAGATGGAGTTGAAGAAACTGAGGGAGTTTGCAGCCCTATCTGTAGGGAGCAACAGTGTCAACTGGTCAGGCCCCCCGGTACGCCCAGAGACTGGACCACCAACCAAAGAATGCATATGGAGGGGCCCATGGTGCTGGCCACATGTGTGGCAGAGGAGGGCCTTGCTGACCATCAGTGGGAGGAGTTGCCCTTGGGTCTGAGAGTGTTAGAGGCCCCAGTATAGGAGAATGCTAGGGATGGAAGATGGGAGTGGGTGGGTGGGTGGGGGAATACCCTCATAGAGGTAGGGGGAAGGGGAATGGAATAGGGGGTTACCAAAGGGGAGACCTGGAAAGGGGAAAACATTTGAAATGTAAATAAAGTATTAAATAAAAAAAAAAGAAAGAAAGAAATAACTAAAGGTAGAGAGAAAGAGAGAAAGAGAAATCCATAAGAATGGATTGGTATTTCTCTTTTCCTTCTTTTCCAATAACTTTTATAAAATTTACACCAACCTTCTCATAATCCTTCTGTAGTAGCTATTTCTGATTGTCAACTTGACTATATCTGGAGTGAATTACAATTCAGAATTAGAAGGCTCACCTGTGATCCAGATCTTGAGTCTGGAAGACACAAGTTTCATGTGTGGTGGTACAGACACCTCTAATCTGGGCCACACCTGCTGCTGGAGATCTACATAAGGACATTGGAAGGAGGAAGATTCAGTCTTCTTCCCCTGCGAGCCTTGTGGGACTAAGCGACGGCTAGATCCTCAGGTTTTCATTCACAGCTACTGCTGACCATTGTTGGGGAGTTTGTACTACAGACTGTAAGTCATTAACAAATTCCCTTACCATATAGAGACTACCCATAAGTTCTGTGACTCTAGAGAACCCTGACTAATACACCTTCTGTAGGAAAACACAGCAAAAAATAGGAGACTGAGTAATGTTGGAAATAATGGCCTTTAGTAGGAAAGATTAAAGTTTTAATAAAGGGTGATAGGACAATTAATTGGTTGGGCATATGAGAAAAAACTGAAATGGACAACTATCAGTGTTTTCACACTAATCCTTTAATTCCAGCATTCTATAAAAGCTTAAGTGTGCTGTTTGAGGTGTTATTTACCTGTAATTTTAGGGTAAGGAAGAAGGAGGAGAAGTTAAAACACACTCTCAACTACAGGGCAAGTTCAAGGCCAGCCTGGGCTCCATGGGACCATGGGAAAAAGGAGGGGAGGAAAAACAAACACAGAAGGCACCATGGATACCAGCAGATGGATAAGTGCTCAGAAATCCAATTCACTAAGTGTAGTGACAAAGAAGCTGTCCTTCATTTAGGACCTACTCACACAGTATTAGGGCAGCTACTTGAGTTGAAACTTAGGTCTGGTTTTCTAAACTGGAGCCTGAACTTAAAAGCTTTGGCATCTCATCCCCTCTCCCCTTTCATTGTGACTAGAAGTCAAAATCATGGGACTTCCTGAAGCTTTATGAACAGTAACAGGGTTATGTCTTTGTGGTGTCCCTGGGGCACGGGTAGGGGCCCATCAGTAAGAGACAGGAGGAGTCTTAAGGCTGAATGCTCATGCTAGCCAGAGTCATCTTCAACTGCAAACAGATGTGTGGTGGATCCACACTGCAAATCTGAAGCACAAGGACCCTTTTAGGGAAGCTCTGGTGACCATTGGCAGTGTCTCTTGACTAGAGCCCAATCTCTGGGCTAAAGGAAGCCCTGGAAGTGGACCTGTTTCATGGAAAGCAAGAACTTTAAGCCAAACACAGTGTGTACCCATTCTACACCCATGAAATCATGTAATAATTAGGAATCTTCTACTTCTGTAATAACGTCTCTCAGTTGGTGAACCAAACATAACTTTAAAAGGGGTGAGTCCCATCTGCTATGGAAAATTTTGTCCCCTATAAAGGGTTAAGGGAAGATTAGTAACCCTGTTTGTCAGTCTCTAAGATCAATTTTATTATGGTCTCCTTTAAGATTCTATTAATCTTCTCGACTTGTCCTGAACTCTAGGTCTGTAAGCACAATGAAGTTTCCAATCAATGCTGAGAAGATTAACTAATTTCTAACTGACATGGGACACAAATGAAGGTCCATTGTCTGACCCTATAAGCATAGAAAGACCATACCTTGGAAGAATTTCTTTTAGTAGTTTCGTTGTTAACCACCTACACAGTCTCATGCTTAGTTGGAAAAGTCTCAGTCCATCCTGAAAAGGTATATATAAAGACCAGAAAATATTTGTATCTGTTAAGTTTATTTCCTAATAGACTCCTGGCTTGGTGTCCCAGGGTTCTTCTCATTGACAAACACATTAATCAATTGACAGGCGTTATAATTGTTAACAATCTCAGCTATTTTCAAATTGGCATCTCTAATTCTAATGTGGGAATGGCAGACTAACTCCTGCATTCTCCAGGGTCCCATATGTGAAGAACAATAGATCTTTTTCAGTATGGTTATACCCATTTTCTCTGATACAATTAGTTTGTAGTCAGCTGTCCTTTGTCATCTTTTATGACACTGAGATATGGGCAGGTTTTTGGCCCAAATCACATCTTCAGTCTGGTTAAAGTGGGGGAAATCCTGGGCCTAGGTCAATCAAAATTATAATGGGCCAAATATTTAGGGACACCAAGTGGGCTATCTTGTTGCCCTCTAGGATGGAGTTATAGTCCTTCCTTCTGGCATCATAAGGTCTCTCTATATATATACATAGCCGGACAGACATGAGCGGTAGCAAAGACACACCAACTATCAGTGTCTCTTGTCTGTTCTCAGCTGTAACACCTTGGTCAGAGCTGCCAGTTCAGTTTTCTGGGTTAACATTCCTGCCAGGAATGACTCTGTCCTTACACTTTCTGTGTTTGATATGACCACTGCCCCAGCATACCTCTGTCCATCCTTAATGAAGCTGTTGCCATTGGTGAACCACATTACCTCTGCATCCATCTGAGTGGTCATGCAGAGAACCTTCTATGGAGATCAGTATCAGACAGCAGGGCAGGTAAAGAGTAATCGTGGAGACATTCAAGAAGAGAGACTGGTAATGAGTCATTCTGCATCTTCTTTAACCAGGTCATTGCTGCACTGATGGGTAAGCAGGGTGGGGGCCAGCTTCTGCCAATTAGTGACACATTGGCCATTGGCTGTTGCCAGGGCCCGAGTCTGAGTATGCATCCCCAGGTCTAGGGAAGTTGCCTGTAATTGGGGGAGTAAGGACTTCGTAGCAGAGGCACAATAGTCTGAATTTTTCGGGGCCTCTAAGAGGTCCTGAGTTTTAGTTTTCTTTCTGTCACCACCAGGAAGTCATCTAAACTGATGAAGAGACTTTATGTTTACGTTTTAGCAAGACAGAATATTGAACTTTATTACCAACAAAAAAACCTGGTGGAGTTCCCTTTTACTTTAGGGTTACCCTGGGGTTGGGGAGGAGCACTTTTGATCTTTAGGGTCTCCCCTTATCTCCTTCTTCTAAGTATTAGGCATCTCTTACAGTCTTCTGGTTTGGCCTTGACAGGCAACAGGATCTTTGCCAGGCCTGGAGTCAGTTGGTTCTGACCTCTTTCTGCTTCACCTCTGTAGTCTCTCTTCTTTTAAATACTCTCTCTGCCATTAACACCAAGTCCCTCAGACTCCTTTCTCCTAACGTCTCAAGCCTCTGGAGGTTTTTCTTAATATCTGTTGCTGACTGATTTTAAAAAGCTAGACCAACTGCTGCCTTTGCTTCTGGTGAATCAGGGTATCCTGGGGGAGTACTGTTAAAATGCCTCCATGACCCTCTCTAAAAACACTGCAGGGCTTTAATTTTCTCCATGCCTAATGTCATATACTCTAGCCAATTTGTGGGCTACCTTGTGGCTGCCTTGAGACCTGCCAGGAGAGCCTGATGGTAGACCAAAAGCTTCTTATTTTCCATAGTATTAAAATCCCAGTCTGGGAGAGTTAAGGGGAAGAAAGCATCAATAGTTTCTGGATTACTACTAGGCTCCCCTGCGAGACTAGGAATCAGCCTCCTAGCTTCTGTCTAGATCGTTTCCCTCTCCTATGTAGTGAAGAGGACCTGCAAAATTTGTTGACAAGCATACCAAGTGGGCTGGAGAGTAAAGAGAACTGTTTCTAAGAGATTGATTAGATCTCTAGGGTTGTCTGAAAAGGGAGAATTCTGAGTGCTCCAGTCATATAGGTCACTGATGGCAGTAGTGGTAGAGTTTGGTTCCTTGGTCATTGACTGGCTCTGCTACATGCAATGGCCGGATGACAGATTGAGGCTCAGGGAGCATAGCCCACTGGCTCCATGAACCTACAACAGGGCCTCCTCCAAACACCTGTGATGGGGCTGCCTGCTGCACAGTTGCCAGTGGCAGCTGCTGTTCAACCTGGGGGGTTGAGCAAGGTGGAGGTGAAGAATAACATCTTCCTCTGTCCCTCCTTGGAGAACCAGTTTGAGGGGTGATGCAGAAGGGGATGGATGATCTAATATCTCTTTCTTTATATCCTTGGACTTCTTGGTAGCCAAGGCAAGAACTTCTGCTTCTTGTCTAGGGAGAAAAGGTTTAAGGAAAGAGGGCAGGCTCTCTAGGATATCTTGCCAAACCACTACATAAGGTATTTAAACAGGATGGCAAACATGTGTTTTACAATGACCTTTTCAATACACGGGACCCATTTCAATTAAAAGTACCCTTCTGGAGGCCAGTTGGTGTTGAAAGTGGGCCATTCTGACCTGCAGAATGTAGTTAATTTGTCTTTCTCAATAATGAACAAGAGATTCTCTCCCCCCTTCTTTAACATACTTAATTGCAAAGGGGTTGAAGGTGTCTGTCCCATGTTAATGAGTCTGTCAAAGTCACTTTGTAACAACAGCAACAGCAGCAGAAACAACAACAACAAACACAGAAATATAACACAGAGAAACATAAATGTAACCTTCCCTCTCTACTGTGCACAGAGAAGAAACAACCAGAAAGTAATACTCAGGGAAAAGACATCTCTATTGCACCCAAAGCCCAAATGCAGCCTTCTCTCTCTATCAGGCAGAAATGAGAAATAACCAGAAAGTGGTGTACATCCACAAGAAATGAACCAGATTGGTGAGTGTCTCTCATCTCCCCTGAGCCCAGGTCCACCTCAGAACGTGATTCCAGACATCTCCTGTCCCCAACATAGGAAGGCTCCCAGTTACGACTTTCAGAACCAGACACAAGTCACGAAAACATATTTCAAGGCCTCATTCCCAGGATGTGGCATCATTTAGAATCAGTGAACAGAAAAAGGCACAACAGGAAATAAAAACCAACCAAAACCAGAAAAAGATACAGCCTGTAGTAACAAGAACCAAACAGAAGGTGGCACTCACAGATGCTGTGGTGCCACTCAGAATCTGTGAACAGAGACAACCAGCAACCAAAATCAAAACCAGAAAAAGATACAGATCCCAGTAACAAGAACCAACCAGAAGGTGGCCGTCACATACACTTGACTACCCCAGGTACTCCACAAATGCTTACTCAGACCTGGAAAAATCATCACGGCAACAAAAGTCATTTATGTTTACACAAGTTTTCATTCCAATCTATAGATCTCAGAGAAAGTTTCTAACATTCAGACAAATTAGTCACTACACAAATCACAAGCTTTTATGCCACCTCCCAAATACACACCTGCTCAGACCACATAAAAAAACTTCAGACATTCAAATTCCTCAGCAGGGCTCAAACCTAGAATTACCATGGCAACAAAAGCCTCAAAGTTCCACAAAAATAAATCATCTCAGCAAGCTGGAAGGATACCACATTTGCCCCTTCACAAGCTTGCTTCCATAATGCTCTGCAGATCTCACACAGAAAGCTCAGACAAATTCAGTGCTCAGACAGGCAATAAGCATGAAGTTAAATACAGTGTTACAAACATAAAAACGCAAATACCTAGGCTAGCTTTACTTTCTTCAAGATACTCCAGATCTATACTCCTGTGAGTCCTGACCAACCCACCAAAATGTATTGCCAGGATAATATTATTGATCCCCTCCAAAAAACAGACAGGAGCCAAATCTGATGCAACTCACAGCAGGGTCTTTATTCTATTTGAGGAAGCTTGGACCCCAATGCACCACCATCATGCAGGATGGTTTGGGGGGAGGGGAGCCCTGCATATCTTTCAGGGCACGGCTTTATAATAAGCTGCAAGCAGGGGATACATGTGCCAGTAATTAATTGGAAAGTTTCTGTGACCTTTAACATAATTGGCTGGTGCTGGCAGTCATATCATAAATTTAATTTCTGCTCCCTCTGCATTAGTGGTTGATAAGCAGGGGGTAGGATTGTAACCTGGGGGTACAGGTTTGTTTGAGAAGTAACCTGGAGACACTGGTCTTGTTGAGGGTGTTATTGGAGCTAGGCTCAGATTTTGTTCATGACAAGGTGGAAACTAATGCTAGGTACCAGCCTGTTGGTTTACTTGAGTTCAAACTTAGGTCAGGTTCTATAAAATGGAGTCTTAACATAAAAAACTTTGCCTCTCATCGGAAGAATGGTTCTCCATCTTTGACTCTCAACTCTTCTGGGGGTTTGTATGACTCTTTCCAACTGATCTCCTATCACATATTCTGCATAGCACATATTTACATTACAGTAGCAAAATTATGTTATGAAGGAGCAATGAAAATACTATTATGTGTGGGGAGGGTGGAAGTCACCACAACATGAGAAACTGCAAAAATGGGTCACAGCATTAGAAATGTTGAGAACCACTACCTTAAAAGGACTTACTGGGTTTCTAGCATTCACATGACCCTTAGCCACCTGTGACTCCAATCCGGACCATCTGACACTCTCTTCTCTCCAAGTACTTGCATGCCTTCAGGGCATATGAACTAACAAAGGCTTACCAACAGGCACAGAAACAAACATATGTTTTTTTATAAAAAAGGAAGAAAATGTGAAGTTAAAAACTTTTGACATGGACACTGAGTGGTGGCTGTTGTTGGTTCTCAGCTTGTCTCCATTTGGGACTGACAAAAATCCAGGAGATACACCTGTGAGGGATTTTTCTTGATTGAATCATTTGAATTGGGAAAACCCACCTGAAACCAGTTTTTGGATGTGGAAATATCTTGACACAAGTAATCTATCCCTTGGAAGGGAGAGAGAAGTCACCCAGAAGTTGGAGGTTTTCCTGAGCTACTCAGAGTGTTTTAGGCCAATTTGGATGGTTACATGGCATTCTGTCTTCAGAAAGAAATACTAAATGTATTTGTAAAGTCATAAAAGTACCATGGCACATAATTAGGAAAAGGGACAGAGCCAGTGAAGAGGACAGGGGAATGGGGCATGAGTCATGAAAAGTCTCTCGTACACATGGAGGAGAATGTCACCATGAAACTGAAGTTGAAGAGACCAAATGTAGGGAGGCCTTTGGGAGACGTTTTCCAAAACACTTACTCAGCAGAGCAGAGAGAACCATGACAGGACTGTCTTCCTGTCAGTGACCATAATTCACCAATGGATGTCAAAATATTCTTGTAGTAATTGCATTGATCTAACATTTAAATGGTTCAAATCATTCAATGAAGATACAAATGGAAAAGTGTGGTATACTCCCCCATCGGAGTGCAGGGCTACATTGCAAGTACTCCAGCAGAATGACTTAGCCAAGGCCTCCAAAATACAATCATTAAATTAATAAATAGTAGCCATAGCAAAAGAAGGGGCCAGGCTGTGTCCCTGAGCTGTAGTGTTTATCTAGTATCCATGAGGATGAGCTCTAACAGGGGACTGAAGGGAGAGAGGAGAGAGAGACTAAAAAATGGTTTCAAGTCACAGACACATGTAAATATAACAAATGCTGAAAAATGCCATTTAGAAAGCAAGCAGACCTGAGATCATCATTTTCAACACAAACAAATGATTTAATTCTGAAAGATTTTCCTACTCCTGATGGCCTGTGTGGATGAACTAATTTTCTCAGACATAATTCAATCTGTCCAGGACAGCCTTGAGTTCACTGTGTAACCAGACTGGCCTAGTTGTTACCATGTAGCAGGCTGGGCTTGAAGCCGTAATCTTGCTGTTATTATCTCCCAATCTCTGTAGTTGTGGATGTTCTAAAGTAGTCACAGGAATACTTTTTTGATTTCTTTTTGGGGATCAAATCCACTGGCCTCCAGCATGCTAGGCAAATACTCAATCACCCAAGTATTTTCCAAGAACAATTATGTACTTCAGTATAATACAAATTTAAGGTCTATTTTCTAATCAAAAAATAGACACATAAAAAATATCTTACTTCTTCTTAGGTTTCATATGGTCTGTGAATTGAATCTTGGGTATTCTGAACTTTTGGGCTAATATACACTTATCAGTGAGTACATATACATTTGTTCTTTTGTGACTGAGTTACATCACTCAGGATGTTATTTTCAAGTTCCATCCATTTGCCTGTGAATTTCATGAAGTCATTGTTTTTAATAGCTGAGTAGTACTCCATTGTGTAGATTTACCACATTTTCTGTATCCATTCCTCTGCTGAGGGACATCTGGGTTGTTTCCAGCTTCAGGCTATTGTAAATATGGCTGCTATGAACATAGTGGAGCTTGTGTCCTTATTGCATGTTGGAGCGTCTTCTGGGTATATACCCAGGAGAGGTATAGGTGGGTCCTCAGGTAGTACTGTGTCCAAATTTCTGAGGATCATACAACCTGATTTCCAGAGTGGTTGTACCGGCTTGCAATCCCACCAGTAATGGAGGAGTGTTTTTCATTCTCTACATCCTCACCAACATCTGCTGTCACCTGAGTTTTTGATCTTAGCCATTCTGGCTGGTATAAGGTAGAATTTCATGGTGTCTAGCGTGGTCTTCAATTTGAATTCCAGGACAGGCAGGGTTACACACAGAAACCCTGCCACAAAAACAAACAAACAGGAAAGCTATTTAAGAAGTAAAAGGACTTAGGCAGGCTGACAGGGGCCTTTTGTTCCCAGCACTTTAGAGGAAGTAGGGAGCAATTTCTCTGTGTTCATGCTTGCTCTCCAACAAAAAACTCAACAGTTCTATTCCTTACTTTTAAAGTGACTATAGCAAAGATAGCATTTCCAACGTCCCATATAACAATACACTTTATACACCAAAATAGATGAGGGTAGAAAAGGGAGCTTAAGAGAAAGAGAGAGAAGAAAACATCTACACATTAGTAATTCCTCACTATGGAGGAAGGATAGTGCAGGCTTTAAGCCCAGCCCTCACAGAGGCAGATGCTAAACTGCACATTGTGAGTTCAAGGCCATTGGGTCTACATAGTGAATTCCAGGCTGGCCAGAGCAACATAATGAGATTCTATTTTTAAAAAACAAACAAACAAAACCATGGTTTATACTTCAGAATTACTGTAAGAAGTTTTAAGTATTTTCATCCCCAAATGATTTGAATGTGAGGGGATTAGCAGGCTCATTAGCTTTGTAAGAGGGCACCAGACCTAAGCACAACCAACTCCATGATGGGAATACCAGCATTCAGGTGTTAAAGGTCAACAAGAAGAACAAGGGACTGGAGAGAGAGATGCTCAGCACTTAGAAGAATGCTTCTCCACCTACGGCTCTCAGCCTCTCTGAGTGTTTGAATCACTCTTGCATTTGACCACCTCTCAGAAATCCTGGATATCAGATACTTACACACTATATCTAGAGTAGCAAAATTGTATTATGAAGCAGCAAGGAAACCACTTTTATGTGGGGTTGGGGATGACAACAGCATGAGGAACTGTATTAAATTTTCTCAGCATCAGGAAGGATGAGAACCACTGCCTTAACAGAACTTACTAAGTTGGCAGCATTCACATGAATCTTACCCACCTGTAACTCCCACATCAGACCCTCTGGCACCTTCTTCTATCCAAGCTCTTGCATGCCTGCAGGGCATATGAACTAACAGAGGCATAGTAACAGGCACATAAACAAATAAATACATCTTTTTGAAAAAAGAATGAGAAAATTTGAAGGTAAAAAGTTTAGACACAGGGAGTGTGTGCTGCCTGTTGTTGGTTCTCAGCTTCTCTCCATCTGGGATGCACAAAAGCCCAAGGGGTCTAGGAAACCTGTGAGGGAATTTTCTTGATTGAATCGCGTGCAGTGTAAAAGCCCACCCTGAATCAAGTGCTTTGGAGGTGGAAAAATCGTTGCACACGTATTCCAGTCCGTGGGAGTTGGAGAGAAATCCCCCAGAAGTTCCAGGTTATTCTCAGCCAAACAGTGTATTTTAGACCAATTGGGTTGGTTACAAGACACTCTGTAAAAGAAATACTAAAACATTGTTGAAAGTCCTCAAAGTACAGTGACACATTATTAGGAAAACAAAGAGAGCCCGTAAAGGGGACAGGGCAGTGGGACATGAGTCAAACCAAGTCTCTCTTACACATGTAGAGAATGTCATCACGAAACTGAAGGAGAACAGAACAAATGGAGGGAGACCTGTGGGAGACATTTTCCAAAACGCTTACTCAGCAGGGCGGAGAGAACCAGCACAAGACGGCTTCCTGTACCTTAACTTACATTGGCAAAGATTATCAATAAACTCCTGTAGTGCTGGCAAATACCTACCCTCTAAATGGTTAGAAAAACTCAATAAAAATGCTAATGATAATGTGTGCTACACTCATCCACGAGAGCTCAGGGCGACATAGCAAGTACACCAGACACCACACTGAGTTAGCTGATGCCTCTAAAATATAGTCAATAAGTAAATAAATAATAAGCATGGCAAATGAAGGGGCCAGGCTGTGCCCTGAGCTGACTGTTTGTCTAGTACGTGTGAGGATGAGCTCTGACAGGGGACTGAAGGGAGAGAGGAGAGAGACTAAAGAATGGTTTCAAGTCTGACACAAGTAGAAATGTAACAAATGCTGAAAAATGCCACTTAGAAATCAAGTAGAGATGTGCTTATTATCATTTTCCACACATACAAAAGATTTAATTTTGAAGGATTATTTTCTCCAAAC
>CM052706.1:23211963-23291963 GCA_028551405.1 Uromys caudimaculatus
CCTGTGAGCTATTCCCGGTGGTATCCTAAAGTTAAAAGCTTTAAGGAAATAAAATTGTCACATAGTCTTAAGCTTTACATGTAATAGTTTATTTCCATACATGATGAGGCACATTGTATAATGACTCAACCTTTCACACAAGTTTAGTTTATAAGAGAAAAAAAATTATTGTTAATTAAAATTATAAAGGAACAACATTAACCTAAACATTTTCCATGAGTCTAATGCTAAAGTCAGTATGGAAACTTGATTCACCCTAAAGGTCCATCCAGGGCATGCTGAAAACAGCTGGTGACAATTCGCATCAAATCTCATTCGCAGGAGACTGACAAGTGAAGACTACTCACTCAGGTTAAGGGATGGCTGAGAAGAAGCAAAGAAGCCTCATCCATTCAGGGCTTGAACCATCTTCTCCTACTCTGGTATTGGTCAGTTTCTGTGGAGAGCAGCTTATCTGGCATGGACAATCTTCATTCAGTCATGGAAAGACACTGGCAGCAAACCCAGTGGTTTCTTGTATTGGGGAAACAGGAGAAGCTCACAGGGTTCTTACCCAGAATTGCCAATGCACATGAGGCAAAAATGGAAGGTTTTCACATAAAGCCTGGAGTTTGACAATCCATCTTCTGGTTTTCAAAGCCTTTTTTTTTTTTTTTAATATCGAAGGTGTGTGCGATGTAATGTCTCCCCTCTTGTTGAAGTTTTTATCTTCTGTCTTTAGTGTGCATCACAAATCACTGCGTGCTCACAGGCTCAAAGTTAGGTTGTTGGGTATCTCGAGCCCTGGGAATCCTACCTGGTGACCAGGTAAGTGTCCCAGGCACTGTGTGTTGCTGGAGCAGTCCATTGTTTCCTAGAAGTGGAGGCACCTCTTGGCCTTGCATGGAGGGCGATTTGGTCTCAGAGGACTCAGAGGGCGCTGTTCTTGGTAACTTGGAGGAAGAGATCGAGAGACAGGCTGCAGTGGTGAGTCTGGAAGAGTTCCTGGCATGCTGCTGTGGCTGCTCCGGGTGGCCCACGCATCGTATCTCTCTGCACCAGGAGAGACTGAAGGACTCGGGCCATCTGGGACTTGACCCTGAAATGAAGAAGATGAGAGATGAAGGCATGGAACCAGGCCAGCTGGAGCATTCCTCCTTGGCATCCCTGAGTGAGAGGCCTTTCCCAAGCACTCGCTATCACTTACTGAAGCACTGAAGGATCCTGGCTGGATGACTATGAGGTCCCGGGGCATGTCCAGGATATCATCAGATCCAAGCGGGTTGGTGGGCAAGAAGTCAGGATGTCCTGGCCAAGGGGAGGTCTGGAGTCCCTCGGGGACCAAGAGGATGGTGTGTCCTGGGAGCAACACTTGCAGGATCGAGGTGGGATGTGGCTGGAACAGAAGGTCGAAGTCATCCAGGTGCAGCTGCAGGGCAGAGCCAGAGGCCAGGAACATCAGGGAGGTGAGCCAGTCGCTGGAAGGCTGCATAGGCCCTTCCAGGTCTTGTTGAGCAGGCTGGTCTAGTTGGAGTCGAGGTCGCTTGGCAGGATTGGGTCCAGGGTCAGCGCTGGTGCTGCGGGGCCTCACTCCCACCATGTTGTGGTGATGTGGTCACTTGGTGGCTGGTGCTCAAGAGGTTGGATGCAGGTGATGGACTTGTGAGCTGTACTTCTTGCAGGTGCAACTGTTGTCTGGCTGGCTTTTGCAAGAGAGTCTGTGGGCTCTCTGGGAAAGTGCAGATGTGATCAGAAGGACTAGCTGATCAGGAGTGTTGAGTGGGAGAGGAGCTGATGTCTTTATATAGTCCTGGCTTCCAAGGAAGCTCCGCCCAGGCAAGGCGGGGCCTAGTGACCAGGAATTGGTGCCAGGGGTTAGGTGGGGGATGGTGATTCAGGATGTAGGGGGAAGGAGTGTTGGGCTTTGTGGGAGTTGAGAGAAGGAAGTCAGCCATTGAATATCCTTATGACTTACATTGCCTTTTTTGGTGGCACCCCACACAGGAAAATGATTTTCCCACCCTCTGCCATGTTGTGATGTACTCTGTGTCCCACTCCCACCTAGAAATGTTTGTGTGTGTGTGTGTGTGTGTGTGTGTGTGTGTGTGTGTGTGTGTGTGTGTGTCTGGAGGAGTGCAGGGGGGTTTGACAGATGAACATTGGGCGTTTTGTGTGTTAAGAGAAGCAATAAGCCCTTGATTACCCTTATTGTTTGAATTGCCTTTATTTATGGCATCACACACTGGGACATTATTCCACCCCCACCCCCCAGCCATGTTGTCAAGAACTCTTCGTCCAATCCACACTGAGAAATTCTCTTCATTGGCAAATAAAATGGAAATGGAAATTATCAACTTGAAACTTCAGTTGTTCCTTGGAGGTCCAGCTTTGTACTTAAAGCCAGCAACTAAGATATTTTTATGTGACTATTTTTCAATTAGAAAATAGACCTCAAATTTGTATTATACTTAAGTACAAAATTAATCTGGGAAAATCCACTGTTGATTGAATATTTGCCTAGCATGCTGGAGGCCAGTGGATTTGATCCCCAGATACAAAACAAAAAAGTGTTCCTGTGAGTACTTTAGAACACTCACAACCTCAGAGGTTGGGAGACACTAACAGCAAGATTATGAGTTCAAGACTGGCCTGCTATGTGATAACTACTAGGCCAGTCTGGGTACATAGTGAACTCTAGGTTAGCCTGGACTGATGAAATTATGTCATAGAAAATCAGTTCATTCTTACACATCATCTCGGGTGGGGAAAAAAACTTTGAAAACTGAATCTTTTGTATGTGTTGATAATGGTAATAAGCACATCTCTGCTTTAATTATAAGTGGCATTTTGAGCATTTGTTGTGTTTCTATGTGTGTGAGACTTGAAACCATTCTCTAGTCTCTCTCCTCTCTCCCTTCAGTCCTCTGTCAGAGCTCATCCTCACACACACTAGACAAACAGTCAGCTCAGGGCACAGCCTGGCCCCTTCTTTTGACATGTTTATTATTTACTTATTGACTATATTTTAGAGGCATCAGCTAACTCAGTGTGGTGTCTGGTGTACTTGCTATGTAGCCCTGAGCCCTGGTGGGTGAGTGTAGCACACGTTTTCATTTGCATTTTCATTGAATTTTTCTAACCATTTAAATGTTAGATCAATGCAATTACTCCGTGAATATATTGATATCCATTGGTGATGTAAGTTAAGTGACAGGAAGACAGTCCCATCATGATTCTGTTGCCCTTCGGAGTAAGTGATTTGGAAAACGTCTCCCAAAGGCCTCCCCTATATTTGTCCACTTCTCCTTCAGTTTCGTGATGACATTCTCTACATGTGTCAGAGGGACTTGGTATGACTCATGCCCTATTGCCCTGTCCTCTTTACTGGCTCTGTCCATTTTCCTAATTATGTGCACTGTACTTTTATGACTTTGAAAGTAGTTTTAGTATTTCTTTTTCAGAAAGAGAGCCATGTGACCAAGCCCACTGGCCTAAAACACACTGCGTAGCTGAGGATAACCTGGAACTTCTGGGTGACTTCTCTCCACCTCCCACGGGCTGGAATACATATGCCAAGAGAATCATTCTTCTAAGTGCTGAGCCATCTCTCCAGTCCCTCATTCTTTGTTTTTATGTCTTTGACACATTGTCTCAAGTAGGCCAGGTAGTCTTTGGATGTTCTTGTAGCTGAGAGTGTGTGCAAATTTCTGACCCATGGGCCTTCAGCCATGGGCCTTGAAGTTGAATCTCAGGCAGGCACCGCCACTTGGGCTTTACCTCACGTTTTTTCGTGTTACCTTTCACAGTTCAACTTTTCATTGGTCCCACTTAAGAAGGGTCAGTGTGGGCAGTGTAGCCTTGAATCTTGGTTCTCTTCTCTTTGTGCCTTTAGTGCTCCTGTTACAAGCTTGCACCACCACACCCAGCACAACCTCTTGGTCCTGATGTAACCAATTATGTCAAGCTGAGAGAGAGTGATTCAATCTCAGTTTTCATGTACAAAACCACGGTCTTGTTATATGTTATTAGAAAGTTTGCCATTTCCACTGAACTCAGTCATCTTCCGTGTGTGTGTGTGTGTGTGTGTGTGTGTGTGTGTGTGTGTGTGTGTGTGTGTGTTTGCCTGTGTGTGCAGGGGCATTTCTTTCATATGATCCCTTGGAGATCAGGCTGGTCTTGAACTTGCTCTGTAGTTGAGACTGTGTTTTAACTTTTCCTCTTTCTGCCTTCCCCTGAAATTACAGGTAAATAGCACCACAATCAGTACACTCAAGCTTTTTAAGTATGCTGGACAAAAAGTTTTAGTTTGAATACACTGATACCGATCTATTTCACTTTTGTTAATATGCATAACCAATTATAGTCCTATCACAGTGTATTGAAAACTTAATCCTTACCTACTAAATGCCATTATTTCCAGCATTACGTGGACTGGTATTTTCTGCTGTGTGAGAATTTATTTGGTCTCTCTCCTCTGTTGCACTGATTTGTGGAGTCAGGAGCAATTTCACACGATGTATATTTTGTTCATTTTAGTTTGTTTATTTTTATTCTTCTTTTAGAGACTATAGCCCAACTACAGTTTCCCTTTTCACCCCATCCCACAGTCTCTCTCCCCCACCTCCCCTTTCTCTCAGTTCCCTCCCCCACCTCACTACAGAAAAGAGCCAGCCTCTCAGGGACATCACTCAAACACTGCATAAGAAGGTGTATATATAGTAAGGTCAGGCACAAGTCATCACCTCACCTCACCTCACATCACCTCAGGGCAAACCATAGGAGGAAAAGGGTCTCACACGTAGGCCCAAAGAGTCAGGCACAGCTCCCATCCCTACCCTTAGGATTCCCACAAGGACCCCAAGCTATTCAGCCATATTACATGAAGAGAACCTAGGTCACACTGCTACAGTTTCCCTGATCTCTGCAAGCTCCTAGGAGTCTCAGTCAGTTGATTCTGTGGGCCATGTCTCACGGTGCCCTTGACCCCATGGTTCCTCTGATCTTTCCTTCCTCTACAATTTATATTTTTAACATGATACTAAAACATTTGACACAGAAAATTGATACAAACAGTAGTTAATTAAATTTTTGTCTCTAAATTTTTGTTTTATATTCCCTTAAAGTCGCTCGCAGTTGTAAATTAGTAATTGTATACATTTATTGGTACAGTGTGGTGCTTGGGTAGATGCAGACAATATGAAATGATTAAATCAAGCTCAATGGCCCACTTCCCACATCCCACTCAAATATTTTTGTTGTGAAAACATTTAAAATATCCGTTCACTCCAGTTGTGGTGGAGCTCGCCTTTAAACTCAGTGCTTGGGGTGCAGAAGTAGGAGGAGCTTGGTGAACTTGGGGCCAGCCTGGTCTACACAGAGAGACCCTATCTCAACAGAACATAACAGAACACAATACTCAAAGAAACAATCTCCTTTAGTAATTTTGAAGTACTCACTGCATAATTATTAATGTGTAGCCATTTCTTGCAGATTAAAACATTTCCCCAAGGCATGGAGGAGACTGAGAAGGCTGAAGAAATGTGGAAGAGTTACCAGTGTTCTTACAAGGCTGCTCCCAGACACTTGCCCAGGACAGGAGATGCTGGTGTCACTGCTGGAAGGCTGATGCAGGAGACTCGGTGGTGCAGCTACCTGCGTCAGCCATGTTCTTCTAAGTGACTTCCGTCTACTCATGGGTTTCCCCAGATGGACTCTGATGGAATCAGTTCTTTGATCTATAATTTTCCTCCTAACCCACTATGTTCTGGCTTCTGGTTTTTTGTTTGTTTTTGAGATTATATTTATTTCCCTTTTATATGTATGATAGCCTGAACTTATGTTTATAAGTCACCTGTATGCCTAGGAAGGCTGGAAGAAGGTCTCGGATTCCCCAGATTTACAAATAGTTGTGAGCCACCATATGGGTGATAGGATTTGAACTAGGGTTCTTTGGAAGAGCAGTCAATGCTCTTAGCCCCTGATCCATCTCTCCAGCTCTGAGAAACTAGTTTCCTAGTGGATTCTTTCTCTGTTGTTGTTGTTGTTGTTGTTGTTGTTGTTGTTGTTGTTGTTGTTCTTCTTCTTCTTCTTCTTCTTCTTCTTCTTCTTCTTCTTCTTCTTCTTCTTCTTCTTCTTCTTCTTCTCCTCCTCCTCCTCCTCCTCCTCCTCCTCCTCCTCCTCCTCCTCCTCCTCCTCCTCCTCCTTCTTCTTTGCAAATTTATTTTCTCTTGCTTTTTTTTTCCTAATTGAGACCAAATGTACTTTCTCTGTATACATTTGTTTTCCCTTAGCATTTGGTGTGATGTTTATTTATAATACTGTCCGCCTAAATGTGTGTCCATTTATCCTCTTCAGTGCTGTGTTTCCTTGTCTAGGGCAGTCTAAGCAGAACAATGGATATACAGTCTCTGCAGCATTAAGGGCTGCTTGCTTACCTCTGTCCTTGGAAGGGTCCTAAGCATTACTAACCTCATCATGCCTTTTATCCTTGCTCCCAGTAGGAATCTGATCACTCTTCTTTTCCTAGATTAAAAACTTCAGACTTTATATAAATCCCCCCCCCATCAGCCCCCTTTCCACCTCTGATACTTTCATTTGGCATTCTGGAGTCCTAGCCAGAGAGCCCATGCACCTCCGACCTTTGCACCTTTACCTTTCCCTATTGTTGAAGCTGCTTCCCGGGAGTCTTCTCTTTCCCTTCAGGTGTTCACACTGGGGCTTGTGTTGTCTTTCATGCTTCACTCTCTGCTTTCTTTTCAGTACCCCTAACCCCAGCCAGTTCCTTGATTATTTGTGGCTTTTGTTCTTCCTCGTAGTCATTATGACAGAGGATTTCAAAATATGATTGTTCTTCTAAAAAATAGGTATTTATATCCGTTTTGTACCAATTCCATTCAGCCCAAATCTCATTTTTGTTGATGACATTTTGGTCAATACCCACAGTTGGGCATGGAACAGGCACCTCAAATGACACATGTTCCCAATTGGTCTCATTACTTTTTTTTTTTTACAATAAAAAAATTTCCCCCAAAGTCTTTCCAATCTATTCACGGAACAATTCTATGGTTTTGTGTGGGCCTCAGCTCTGAAACCGTAAAGCTTAGCTTCTGTGTCATTATGGGCTCCCCATCATCTTTCACACCAAGAAATCCTGTTTCCCCATCTTCAAAATACATCTAGGAAAATGTCGTCTCACACTACTCCACTTCCCCTGCTTCCTCCGAGCCTGCGTCACCTCTCAGAAGAGCTGCTGACATCCATGATCACAATGGTTTTAACTTATCTATTCTTGGCTGAATGCCAGAGTTTGGAAGTGTGTACAGATGGAGCTTAATAGATATGGGGCCAGTGAATAAGTTATTTATTATTATTATAATTGTGTGTGTGTGGGGTGTGATAGTCTCACATACCTAGGCTGATCTTGATCTCCATATGTGTCAGAGGATGGCCTTGAGCTTCTGAATCTCCTTTTCCAACCTCCCAAGTGCTGGGATTATAGGCATGAAGCCCTTCCTGTGGTTATATTGTCCTGGTGATTGGATCCAGGGTTTTCATGCCTGAGGAGCCCTCTACCCACCTGGCTGCCTCCTCAGTCTCTGTGATTTTTTTTTACCATCACATCTGAGAACTCTCTTTCTCTCTCTGTGATAACACTGCCCCTCCACCCTCTCACTGCCCACAGCATCAGCTAGAACAGCCGTTGCCCTCCATTGGCCCTAGCTCAATTTCTGACTTACCTCATAAGTTGTAGGTTTATGAGTGATTTCCCCAGATCTGCGGTATCTCCACTTTTAACTTTCCCCTAATTTGTTGTTAAATGCCTTGATTACTGTTGTAGTTCAGTGTTTGTGCACTGAATGGTTAGAAGCTTCATAGAGCTGTGGTATTCCCATGGGTTATCTTTTCCCTTTATGGCCTCCATCAAATCATATCTATTAGCAATGTTTATCATGGGTGCTTTCCCTACCACCTGAAAGACTGCTTCTCCTCTCTCCTGCTTTTTTTTTCTAGTGCTTTCTTACGTGGTCTTTGATTTTTGATTAAGAGCTTAAAGCCTCTGGACTATTGTCCCCAGCAAGAAAGTGAGTCCT
Source organism: Uromys caudimaculatus (assembly GCA_028551405.1). Lineage (NCBI taxonomy): Eukaryota > Metazoa > Chordata > Mammalia > Rodentia > Muridae > Uromys > Uromys caudimaculatus. Next base: position 23,220,033 of record CM052706.1, read on the forward strand.
GGGTATAGTGCATTCTCCCCAGAGAAGGCTAGTTTGCTGGTGGCTAGGCCTCCCATGAGCCCAGAGTGTTACCCTCCTCCCCAAAGCCTTTCATACAACCAGAACACATGATATGCCAGAGTCCATTTTGTTTTGTTATTCATTTTAACAGAGTGTAGTTATTCTTTGACAATTTCACACAGATAGACAATGTATCTTGCTCACATCCACCTCCCACTCTTCCTGGTAATCCCCAGCACCTCTAACATGTCCCCTTTCCCATTCTATGTCCTCTCATCCTCCCCTTCCCCCTCCTTCTATAACCCAAGGAGTTCATTTGATGCTGTCTGTTGTCATGGAGACCGATCTTCATTGGCTTGATCTTGTGCATGTCGTGTGCAGGTACCACACATGACACTATGGTGAGTTCATGAACGTAGTGGCTACATCGGGTCTAGTAACTCAGCATTTTATAACGATCCTCATACCCCCTTTTTTTACTGTCTTCCCACCCTCTCTTCTGGGATGTTCTCTAGGCTTTTATCATGGTGAGTGTGGGGGGAGCAGCTGATACAGATGTCCCATTAGGGCTGAACACTTGGAAGCCACTTATTCTTAGCACTTTTAACAGTGGTGGGCTTTTGTATTAACTGCTAACCATAGCAGAGAGAAGCTTCCCTGACCAAGGTTGAAGGTAGCACTAGTCTATATGTTTATATACACATGTATGAATACATACGACACCATGCCCATTTACCAATACAGCGGAAGTAGAGTCTACTCTAGGACCTAAGAGTTCCAAGCCATTGATTTTGATCAAATTTACATGTACCCAATGCATGAATTCCCTCTTGTGGACAAAGTCTCAAAGGCAATATGCAATCAGCTGTTTACCCCCTCAGCCTCCTAAGCACGCCTGCACCAGTGGGCAGGTTAGTTCTGCAGTAAAGTTCCCAAGTGGCTAATAATAGCACAGTTAGCTTTTGTACCCAACATCTACCCCAATTAGGGGCCAGAGAGGGAGAGTAAATCCAGTTGTTGGCTAACTGGCTGACATTTTAAGGTATTTGTTGTACTGAGAATAAACCAAATGTTGAACTGTGAACGAGCAACTGTGCAACTGCTTCAGTGTTAGATCTGTATTCTTTTAGGAAGACAAGCTGCAGCCCTCTAAAGAGAGAGTTCTCTATCTGCGCAAGTGTAAGAATTACAAATGTAGGAGGGAAAAGATGAATTCCTCCTCACACTGTGTCACCAAACCAAACCAAACCAAACCAAACCAAACCAAACCAAACCAAACCAAACCAAACCAAACCAAACCAAACCAAACCAAACCAAACCAAAAAACCCCCAAACCAAACCAAATCAAACAAAAACAAACAAAAAACCCAACCCAACCCAACCCAAAGAAACAAAAACCCCAAAACAAAACACAAACAATCAAAACCCTCCCAAAACAAAAAAGCCCCCCAAACCAAAAACCAACCAAACCAAAACCAAACCAAAACAAAACAAAAAAACCTCAAACAAAACACAAACAAGCCGGGCAGTGGTGGCGCACGCCTTTAATCCAGCACTTGGGAGGCAGAGACAGGCGAATTTCTGAGTTCAAAGCCAGCCTGGTCTACAGAGTGAGTTCCAGGACAGCCAGGGCTATACAGAAAAACCCTGTCTCAAAAAACCAAAAAAACCAAAAAAACAAAAAACTAAAAACAAAAAACAAAAAAACAAAAACAAACCCAAAAAACAAACAAAAAAAAAACCAACAAAAAAACCCAAAACCAAAAAACCCCCAAACCACAAACAAACAAACAAACAAACACCTTTCTAAGCAACAAGGTAATCCAACACAATGCAGAATAAATACATTCATAAAAGGGTAAGATGTAGTAAAGTAGCATCCACCTGCCTCTGCCTCCTCTGAGTGCTGGGATGGACAGCATGTGCTGCCACTGCCTGGCTAAGGGCAAGTTTTAAAATAAGGAAGCGGGGCTGGAGAGATGGCTCAGTGGTTAAGAGCACTGACTGCTCTTCCAGAGGTCCTGAGTTCAATTCTGAGCAACCACATGGTGGCTCACAACCATCTGTAATGGGATCTGATGCCCTCCTCTGGCGTGTACTCACATGAAATAAATAAATCTAAAAAAAAGAAAAAGAAAAGAAACCCTTCCTCAAAGAAAAAAAAAAATCATCCATTTTTTAAAAAAAAAAAGAAAAAAGAAAGCCGGGCAGTAGTGGCACAAGCCTTTAATCCCAGCACTTGGGAGGCAGAGGCAGGCTGATTTCTGAGTTCGAGGCCAGCCTGGTCTACAAGAGTGAGTTCCAGGACAGCCAGGGCTACACAGAGAAACCCTGTCTGGAAAAACAAAACAAACAAAAACAAAACAAAACAAAAAAAACAAAACTGTCTTAAAATAAGGAAGCAAACACCCTGGAAAATGAAGACAATCTTGAAACGAGAATTTTTCTCACAGAAATGTTATTAATAGAATTCTGGAAGGAATTAACTATGTCACAACTACATCTTATAGTGTTAAGATATGATGAGTACGGTAACTTGGATGAGAAATGGCCCCTTATATGTCCATGCATTTACACATTTGGTTCCCAGTGAGTGACGCTATTTGAGGAGGTTCTGGAACCAAAATTTAGGAAGTGGGACCTCTCTGGAGGGAAGTCCCTGGGGGTGGCTTTGAGGGTTGTCATAGCCTCTGTCCTCTCTCTGCTTCCTGGTTGCGAATGTTAAAATTAAGTTAAAATAAATTCTTTCTCCCTTATGTTGCTTTGGGTCATGGTATTTTATCACAATAACGGAAAGGTAACTGATACAATGAGTTGCAAGGGGGAAACTGAGCACTGCAGTCATATATTTGGTTGGATTTTCAACATGAGGACAGATGAGACACGCTAAGACTGAGTCTTTTTGGTAGGATTTCAGGTAAGAGAGAATTTTCAATAACCACAGTCAACTACATTCACCCAAGCCAAATAGAAACAATATCCTTGTAGCCACATTACAATCACACTATGTGACACGAAAATCCAACAAACATTTCAAGTAAAATGACGCCAGATGTGGCTTTTTCAGATTTTACACACCTGTAATCCTGGGATGTGGGAGGCTAAAGCAGGAGGATGAGGACTTTGGGACCAGCCTGGGCTACATAGAACTGTCACAAAACAAAAACAGGCCAAGACTAAAACACTTCAAACCCTCAAAACTAAAATGTGCAACACCCCCACATATAAAATAGTGATATTTCGATTGGTTACACAATCATTTAGACAAAAAGATGGTGAAGCACTGGATTAATAAATTTCAATAGTCAGCAGGGCAGTGGTGGCGCACGCCTTTAATCCCAGCACTTGAGAGGCAGAGGCAGGTGGATTTCTGAGTTCGAGGCCAGCCTGGTCTACAGAGTGAGTTCCAGAACAGCCAGGGCTACACAGAGAAACCCTGTCTCGAAAAAACCAGAAAAAAAAAAAAACCAAAAAAAAAAAAAATTTCAAGTAGTCAAATATGCTAGAGTAACAGTGTGTAGAATCAAGGGCTGGGGGAGAGATGGGAGATGTCACATCCTCCACAACGGAGGCTAGAAACCTCAGGTCAGTCCAAGGGACCTCCTAACGAGATGAAGTTTCAGACAGAAACAAATGACAAGGGAGAAGAAAGTGCCAGAAGCTAAAAGGGAAGCTGCAGGGAAAGGGCCCTGGCCACAGGTGGAATTAAGAAGACTGGTTTTAAAAAATGATTTCCATTTATTCATTTTTGGTCTGGATACTGATGACCCTCCATTCAGTCTGCTTTTATTTACATTTCTGGATTCCCAGCCAGTTCCTCCTCCTCCTCCTCTTCTTCCTCCTCCTTCTCTTCTTCTTCTTCTCCTTCTCCTCCTCCTCGTCCTCCTCTTCCTCCTCCTCTTCTTTCTCCTCCTTGTTCCATCAGTACCTGGAATGCAGCATTGTGCTGGAATTCACTGTACATTTAAGAATAAACTGTGTGGATTATACAGTGGTTTACTGTCTATGGATTTCCACTCAGCCATTCCAATTTCAGGGTAAAATGAGTATGGAATGAAACATTTTCAAGCATAAAGTCCTAGGAATGTTCACACCTACAGAACCAAGGCAGGGCAGATACAATCGAGATACAACTGTTAAAGCATATTTCTGGGGCAGGTGGCATGGGGTCATGGGGTAAAGTCTTCACTCTACAAGCCTGACAACTGGAATCAATCCCCTGAGTCCTTGGTAGAGAAAGAGAACTGACTCCCAAGTTGTCCTGTGATTTTTTACAGGTGTGTTATAGCAGACACTCGATGGCATGCATGGCCTGTGCTCACACACAAGTCACACACACTCACTCAAATACACATCAATGATAAATTAAACAATTAAAAAAGAAGCTGTATGTAAAAGCTAGGCTCTGGGGGCTGGAGAGATGGCTCAGTGGTTAAGAACACTGACTGCTCTTCCAGAGGTCCTGAGTTCAATTCCCAGCAACTACATGGTGGCTCACAACCATCTGTAATGGGATCTGATGCCCTCTTCTGGTATGTCTGAAGACAGTGTACTTACATATAAATTGATCAATCAATCAATCAATCAATGAATCTTTGGGTCAGAGTGAGCAGGGCCGGATGGAGTGGGGACTGAGCTAGAAGGAAGGAAAAAAAAAAAAAAAAAAAAAAAAAAGCTAGGCTCTGGCCAATAACCTCAGCTCCTAGGGTGGCTCACGCGGAGGACTTCATTTTGAAGGTGGGTCTTGGCTACAGAATGAGTTTCGAGCTAGCCTGGGCAACTTAGTGAGACCCTGTCTCAAAATAAAGAGTAAGGAGAGAGCTTGGGATGTACTTGTAGAGGGAGGGCTTGCCCAGTCTGTGTGAGACCCTAGGTTAAATGTGCATTAATGCAAAAAGAAATTAAAATCAGATAAGTAATCTCTAGCAAGATAAAAGTTGAGGTTAGCCCAAGAACAAAGAGGGAATTTGGTAAAGTAGGTTAGTAAATCTGAACAGCTAACATTTGAACCGCTAAGACTTTTGACTCACCTTTACCAGTGACATTTTATTTTATTTATAAAACAAGATAAATATGGCAATTGCATACAAAGCATTACAAATTAGGCTTATAGGAGAAAAAAATCATTTCAGAATTTAAAACAAAAAAATGTGGAATAATAGTAATATAAACATTTTCCACCAGTTTAGGTGAAATCTTGATGTGAACATATTATAAAAAGAAATGCAAGCCTGGCAGAGTGGCACAAGCCTTTTCTTCCAGCACTTGGGAGGTAGAGGCAGGTAGATGTCTGTGAGTTCAAGGCCAGCCTTAGTTAGTTCTAAGAAAGCCATAGATTTATAATAAGATCCTGACTAAAAACAAACAAAACAAAGAGAAAAAACAAAGAAAATAAAACAAATGCATATCCCAGTCCATGTTCAAAGCAGCCGATAAAATTTACCATAACTGAAATGGAAGACTATTCCAGTAGTTTTGGATGGCTTTGGATCCTGTACATTCAAGTGAAGTAACCGTTATGGTTCATCATGGTGTTAGATAGTTTTCCAGGAGAGCAGTCCGAAACAACAAAGAGGTAGACAAGTTGTGTCCAAATCCTCAAAAACTCATGGGAAAACACGAAAGGACACCAAGAGCATAAGACACCGACTAATTTCTTGGTTAGAGAAGAAACAGAGGGTGTTGGAGATTTACCACTTGGATTTCTAGAAAATCTTTAGGGCCCTCGGAAAGAGCCCTTTGGGTCAGCAAGACTTTTATTCTGACAACAGGCGACCAAGTGCCTTGCATCTACGAGTAGAGACGCCCCTCAAGGTTTTGTGCAGGACAGTTCACTCATATACCAGTCGCTTCCGGGCCTTGCAAGGGGCCCGTGGAGAGCATGGAGGTCGTGGCAGACACTGCTCTTGGGAACTCCGGGGAGGAGATGGAGGTAGAGGCTGCAGTCGTGAGCCAGGGAAGGGTCCCAGCAGGTAGCTGTCTGGTTCCCAGATGGACCTCGGAGAATATCGCTCTGTTCCAGTGGAAGGCACCAGAAAAGATGGCTCTGGGACGCGGTCCTGTGATGGAGGAAAGGCTCCCACGGCCTGATCATCTGGAGGCCCAGCCCAGGACGCCAGGAGGTCCAAGTCTGCATCCTCATCGAAGACATCTTCTTGGTAGAAGTACTCACAGGTTTCCTGCTGCAGGTCAAGGAGGTGGTCCTGGGGCAAGTCCTGGGGAGCGAATCCCTGCGGGGTGGTGGCCACAAATCCAGGCTGTCCAAAATGGGTGGAGGCTTGGAGTCCCTCGGGAACCAGGAGGATGGTGTGCCCTTGGAGCGACACTTGGAGGACCGAGGTGGGCTCTGGCTCCAGCAGCAGGTCGACGCCATCCAGGGTCAGCTGCAGGGCGCAGCCGGCGGCCAGGAACACCACGGAGGTGAGCGCGCTGCTGGTGGGCCCGGTGGGCGCTTCCAGCTCGGGCTGAGCCAGGGGCTCGGGGCCCGCGGGCTCCTGGTGGAGGCGGCGGCGCTTGGCAGGGTTGGGTGCTGGTGGCTGCGGTGACCAGCTGGGCGTGGGGTCGGCGCTGGGGCTGCGGGGTCTTATGCGCATCTTGTGGACGGCGCTGCGGGGCTGGAGAGGCGCGGGTGCGGGGTGCAGCGCGGGCAGGTGCGACGGCGCGGGCGGAGCGTCTGTAATCTCGTGCTCTGCAGCCGTGTGCTTGGCCTAGTGAGTATTGCGCACGCAAGGTGGGTTACTTACTAGATGCCAATCAATTTTCAAATGATGAACCGGAACCTAAGTTAAGACGGAAAAGGTCAGGCTAGGCTGCACCTTTGGAAGTCGGAGTCCTGGAGGCTCCGCCCAGGAGCGTCGGGCTGGCCAATAGATTTGGCTGTAGTTGGGAAATACATTTTTTGACCTATAGGAGGCAGAACTGGTTGCGCAATTTGTCTCACCCGGAATAGAATTTCAAGATGGCTCAAGATTAGAACTTTTATGGTTTCGGGCATTCTAAAAATCACTGAGAAACTTGCTCCCATCCCACCAAACCATACTCATTTAAATGCCGCGTGAAACTGCTTTAGCGCAGTTTAAAGAATGGGTTATTAGGTAGCAGGGGCAGATGTGAGATGTGAAGTACTTACACCTGAAATCATCTTTGTCGGGGCCTATAGCTCCCTCGTTCTGGAGGCTGAGGTAAAGATGAGCCGCAGAGTGACACATGGGTTCCAAAACAAAACAAAACAAGTCTGGTCCAGAGAGGGGTCAATAGAACATCTCATTGCCTAGTCTGATGAACTGAGTTTGATCTCACTCTTTCATGGTGACACGCTGTGGCACACGCAATCACATAGTAAGCAAATGTAATAAAAATTAAAAAGAAAATCAAAACTAAAAATGCCCTTTTGGGGGTGGGGTGGGAGAAAGGGTCTCTTGTATGCTATGTATCCTGGACTTCTTTATCTAGAAGATTGTGACTTTGAACTTTTAACCTTCTACCTCGGACTCCCAAGTACTGAGATCATAGCCATGCACCACAAAGTGGGTTTATGCCATGCCTAGAGTTGAATGCAGCCAGGGCTTCTTGTACCACTTGCATGCTTTGCTCATGGAGGCCAGAAGAGGGCACTGGATACCCTGCAACTGGAGCTACAGAGAGTTGTGAGCTAAGGTGAGGGTGTTGGGAATCAAACCTGAGTCTTCTGGAATATCAACGATTACTCTTATGGTGGAGGTGCCTCTCTGGCCCTCCTCCTCCCCCTTTTAAAAACTATTATTATTTGTGTGTGTGTGTGTGTGTGTGTGTGTGTGTGTGTGTGTGTGTATGAATTCATATGTGAGTGCTTTTTTTGCACCATTTCTACCCCCTTTTCTCCCTCGTGTCTTTCTCAAAGTTATGATCTCTTCTTTAATTGTTACATATGTATCTTTATATGTATATATAAATGCAGTCTGCTGATTCTTTTTAGTGTTGCTTCTATGCTTATTTGTTTAGGGTGGACCCCTTGGGTTTAGATAAACTACCTATGGGGCTCGTACCTGAAGACTGATTCTCTCTCAGCTGTTGGTTACTGCCTACAGTTCTTCATTCCTTTCATCCTTCATCCACGTTGGCATGGCAAGTGGTGTTTTCACTGTGCAGGGTTTGTTTAGGTGACCATATTTTTTGAGGTTCCATGGGTGTAGTGTTCTTCTCATATATAGAAGACACTGTCTCATAGCAGATGACCCAGTTCTCTGGCATTTATCTATCTATCTATCTATCTATCTATCTATCTATCTATCTATCTATCTATCTATCTATCTATGGCTAGGCAGTGTTTCACCATGTATTACTGGCCAGCCTGGAACTCATTATATAGATCATTCTGGCTTGCCTTAGCATACACAGATCCATAGCAGTCACAGAGATCCGTCTACCTCTGAATCCTGAATGCTGGGATTAAAGGTATGCACCACCAAACCCACCTGGCTCTTAGAATCTTTCTGTACCCTCCTCCATGGTGTTCCCTGAACTTTTGTTGTAGGAGTTGTACTGTGTATCTCTGCTGCAAGATGCTTCTTTGATAAGGGGTGAGAGCTATATGTATCTTCGGATAAAGGGTACATATTTAGAATGCAGCCAGAAGTTACAGTGCTAGAGGAAGGTGGCTGTCCTCTAGGTTGTCTTCTCAGGGCTATTAGCCATGGTTAGTTGGCAAGGTTTACAGTACTGGGCATGAATTTCCTTACATCGAGCAGGTTTTAAGTGCAATTAGACAGCTGTTGATTGCTCCCAAGATACAAATGCCATTATTATACCCACTGGAGCTACCTCACCATGTTGGCCTTTGTTATGGCTCATAGGATCTACAGCTGGTTAGAACTACTGATTGCTTTTCTCCGTTGACATCTTGCACAGCACTTTTGGATGCTATGAAAGCCAGCCCTTACGGAGGAGGCTTCCAGGTTAGTTCCAGCTTAACTCCTGTGTCTAAAGTGTGTAGCTAGTTTTTAGCAATTGCACCTCACCTTCAAGTTCTGGGAGGTAATCCAGGGAAAGAGCAATAGCCTATGTTATTTTCCTCCATTCCCTTCATCAGCAATGTGAAGGGAGGTTGCCTGTGCTTGGCGCTGGGGTTGGTCTATGGCTATCTGTAGGTACTCTTCTGGGTTAATTCAATCAACTTCTGCTATTCAGGATTTAGGATGTTCTGACCAATATGTGCATGAGACTGATCATTCATACCCAAAGAACTGTACATTCTTAGCCAACTATAGTAGCTCACATCTATAATCCCAACAGGTGGAAGGCCGTTGGCAGAGGCTGTCAACTCTAAGGCCAGTGTAAGCTAAGAAAACTCTATGAATATTGATTGGTCTTGTCTTTGGTTAGAGGAAATTTAGTTTTTAATGTAGCTTAGGTCATAAGTTTAAATTCCACAGTTTCCTGAATGCCTGGACCCTGTGGGGTCTAGGCATCTTTAGAGGCAATTGACAGGGTGGTTAGATTTCTGGCAGAATTGTTGGGGAAAGGCAGGACAAAGAGAACTGAACGGAGGAGTAATGGGGTGTGTGTGTGTGAGGTCATGTCTCTAAGAGAATCGACTGCCTCCACTGCACTAAACCAGTGTAATTCCTAACTGCATTCTAAATATTTACCCTTATACTCACAGATAAGAAGCACAGCCACTCAGCAAAGAAACTTCTCTTGGCAGAGGATGGAGATTGTTACAGTAAAACAAAACCACACAAAAAGCAGAGAAGAGTGATCCTGAGGTGCCCACACAATTGATACATCTACAACCCACCCAGCTCCTGCACCTACACATGTTGGGGGAACTCAGCAGGAGGTGGAAAGATTGTAGCAGTCAGAGGACCAGGAAAGCTGCTGTGAGAACAACGCAATCACTGGGAAGTCCCAGCTGTGATCCCACAACATGGCTGCCAAAACAAGAGGGGAAGAAGAGTGCTGCCAATGAGTATGCTAACATGGAATGAGGGAATGTCATGAGGTCTCCCATCCTTAGGCAAAAGTTATAGCAACTAAGGAATGCTGGGAGTGGGAGAAAGTCTTCTCTGTGGATGAGCCCCCTAACTAGTTACCAAGTGAAGTCATTCACATACAAGTAACACTAAAAAGACTGGGCACATTGTGTTTCTATATTTAGTCGCATATATATGGAGTTTGTGAAGGGGAGAGGATCTGATCAAAATGTATGAAAGAAGGATAAAAAATAAATTGACATATACTTTACTTGAATAATAATTGGAACCGAGTAACCATGAACCTGAGGACAATTCCTGGAGAGCAGCGAGGATGGTTTAGTTGTTAATTCTCCCATCCATCAAAGAGGACAGGGACGCGGACATTGCAGCCCAGCATTCCTGATGTATCAGTCCTGGAATCGGGCCACTGTGAAGTCTGAATACTGGAAGTATGTTCTGAGTGTCAGATAGGATGGATTCCCTACAGCTTGGCTCTTACTTGCATTTGGATCTTTGGAAACCAGGAAGGGGTAAATGTAAAATTCACATATGGAGCAGAAAGCTAATTTCCCTTTAAGCCAAAATTTTTTGTTCAGAAAGAAGTCAGTAGACACAAAGAAAGCGCTGATGACATAAGCCCATCATTTTCCTGTCAGGTGTTACAGAGACTGAGGAAGAATTCAAAGATTCAAGAGAAAAATACTCTTTTTTTACAATGATATTTTCTGTGGGTTGAGCCAACTTCGTATGTGCTAGGAGAACACTTTTTACTACTGAGCTATATACCAAGCCCAATGACTCATTTGTAAAACTGAAACTTTGAGAAAATATTAATTAATTATACCTTAATTCAGTGGGATATAACAGATACATTTCCTATGATGAAACATGCCAACTTGAAGGGGTAGATCATCAAAGGCAATAAAAATACCAAGATGAGTGGCCTCATTCATTATAAATAAATGCCCATGAATCTTGGGAGCAGGCTTCTCTTCTGCAGCAATGAAAAGTATGAAAAATAACACTTTGAAGTGAGAGGTGAGAGGTTATTTCACCATGATAATCCCAGCTAAAGCCGCACACAGGTGGAGATGTAACTGAGACATTTCCAGACACAGACTTAAGACTGATCGCACCACAGAAGCCATGGAGGAAAGAATCCTTAGAAAGTACTGTGGCTCCAGGTGATAGGCGATGCCTGGCTGTAACAGAAATACTCGTGAATCGAATGCAGGAGGATTGCAAGTTTAAAGCAAGCCTAGGATAGGGAAACCCTGCACCCCCCCCCCCCACACACACACAAAAAAAAAAAACAGAAAAGAAAATTGTACGATAGGAAGAAGCCACCGAAGATGGACAGGATGGCGGAATGGGGACAGGATGGCGGAATGGGGACAGGATGGCGGAATGGGGGTAGGATGGCGGAATGGGGGCATGATGGCGGAATGGGGACAGGACGGCGGAATGGGGAGCAAGGATGAAAGCCAGGAGAGAAAGTGGCAAAGCGTGTCCAGATTGAAGTTATAAATAAATATTAATGTTCAACAGAAAAAAAGGCTAGCATCGTGTTGACTTTTGGCTTTAGCAGTAACGATTTATTTCATTATAAGAACATAGGCAAACCTGTCAAAAATAGACATTTAAACATTAGGAGTGATGTGCATAAAATCCAAACAGCAAACAAAGAAAAGCCAACCCCAAACAATACATGGCCCCTCGCTACAAAAACAGCACAGGGCAGAACAGCTTTGATTGGAATTAGAGAAAAATCCTTTGGAATAGCAGGAATGTAAAGAACCTTAGTCCTGCCACTGAAAGCCACTACAGGAAGAAAGACAACACAAGTTCTGGAGAGATGGCTCAGCAGTTAAGAGCATGGGCTGTTTTTTCCAGAGGACCTCTGTTCAATTTCCACCACATACATGGTAGCTTACAACCATCTGTAGTTTTAGGGGATCTGATGCCATCTTCTGGCCTCCACAGACACTGCACGCATGTGATGTATAAACATACTTCAGGCCAACACTCACACACATAAAATAAAAATAAAACCTAGGGCTAGAGAGATGGCTTAGAGGCTAAGAGCACTGGCCGTTCTTCCAGAGGTCCTGAGTTCAATTCCCAGTACCCACATGGTGGCTCACAACCATCTGTAATGGGATCCGATGCCCTCTTCTCGTGCATCTGAAGACAGCAACAGTGTACTCATCTACATTAAATAAATAAATAAATCTTTAAAAAAAAACTAAAACAAAACAAAAAGCCCAGAAAAAGGACATCAAGAAAGCCATGCACATACAAAATGCATGTAAAATTTAACATTTAAAGCTTCAAACTGCCTCTTCACTCATTTTCCCTCCCATCCATCTGCTTCCTACTCTCCAAAAGACCATGTAAAATTTACAAAGGCCCGAAGCCCCAACCCTGCTCTCATTTGTTATATCTTCCTAGTTTTGTAATAACCTCAATGGCTCAGGGTTCCACATAGCTCTCATGTGAAGACATCTAAATAATCAAGTTTAAAATGTTAGTTCATTTATTAAGTCAAACTTTTAAAAAAAGATTTATTTATTTATTTTATGTATATCAGTGCTCTATCTGCAGGTACACATGTGTGCCAGAAGAGGGCATCAGATCACATTTTAGATGGTTGTGAGCCACCATGTGGTTGCTGGGAACTGAACTCAGGACCTCTGGAAGACCAGCCAGTACTCTTAACTGCTGAGCCATCTCTGCAGCCCAAGTCAAATATTTTAATTAGTTTGGAGAAGTCTTTTTAGTTATGCAACCAAACCAACACAGAAACTCCTTTTTATGATAAGAAATATTAGCAATTAACTTCTTAAATGGGAAAAGGACTACTGGCCAACCATGTATAAACAGATCTTTAAGACAGGGCTGTCCTTCCCAAGTACGCCGTTCTACCTGGCCATTATCTAATGAAGATCATTAAGGAAAATTAAGCTTCTCAGAATTGGCCTGTGCTAATTTCCTCATTAGACATATCATTGATTATGGAAGAACCCACGCAGAGATGATTAAAGAAATTAATATTTTGTTGGGTGTCAGATAAAATATGAACTATTTTATACATTAGTAACAATAAACAAAATAAATTCAAGATCTCATAATTATTCCTATACAAATATAATCTTATAGTTACCATAGCCTGAGAAGTATAAAATTCTTCAGAATACGATAAATTAAAAATATTTAAGAATGCTAGAGAAATGGCTCAGCAGTTAAAAGCACTTACTGTTTTCCCATAAGTTTGGTTCCCAGCACCAACATGGAGGATAACAGATCTCTAAGTCTATGCAGAATCTGACATTCTTTTGTTTCCTCTGTAGGGCACCAAACACAGATGGGAGCAACATACACACATGCAGGCAAAAACTCACACTCACGAAATAAAAATAAACAGAACATTTAAAATATATTAAAAGAAATGAAATACTTAAACCAAGAAAATACTTGCTTCTTCTGGATCAGCGGTACCCCCAACAAAACAAACAAACATACAAACAAACAAAACCAGCTAACCAACCACGATCACCACCATCAAAATGGAAAACAAAAACAAGCTCCCAAACCACAAAATGTTGAAAATATAAGTTATTTCCTCACTTAACGGTTAATAGAAAAAAAAAGGCCACTTTATAAAAACAAAACAAAACAAACCAACAACCCAAACCCCAAATTCGTGTAGTAAAACTATCAACTAGAGTCAGCTCAAGTGTGTCACAGCCTTGATAAGGAAAAGGCCCATAGGAAAAGTAGGAGAGATTAGGGACAAATGCTGCAAATTAATGTAGCTAATTAATCTCAGAGGGGTGCCTGGTAGGGTAGAGTTTTAAGGGAACTTGTTGTTGGAACTGAAATCTGAGGCACCGTTTGGATGTGCAATTACTTGAGAGTGACTTCTGTCTAGAGAAGGCCATATGCAGTCAATTCAAAGACCAAGAGTAGGCATTTTCAAACAGCATGTTTAGGTGGCTACGAGTTTTCATTAAGACTTTCTTCTAGCCAACCACGGATCCAATATCCTGCATTCTGCCCACTTCAAAACCAAGAGTGCCATCCTAACCTTGTAGGCTCTGTAAAGGCACACAATGGCTTTGGGAAACTGTTCTCTTCCAGGGCATCAAGGATTTGTGCAGGGCAGTTCATTCATAGGAGTCTCCTCTGGGCCTTGCAAGGGGCCAGTGGAGAGCATGGAGGGCTTGGTGGTCACTGCTCTTGGGAACTCTGGGGAGGAGATGGAGGTAGAGGCTGCAGTCGTGAGCCAGGGAAGGGTCCCAGCAGGTAGCTGTCCGGTTCCCAGATGAAATTCGGAGAATATCGCTCTGCTCCAGTGGAAGGCACCAGAAAAGATGGCTCTGGGACGCGGTCCTGTGATGGAGGAAAGGCTCCCACGGCCTGATCATCTGGAGGCCCAGCCCAGGACGCCAGGAGGTCCAAGTCTGCATCCTCATCGTAGACATCTTCTTGGTAGAAGTACTCACAGGTTTCCTGCTGCAGGTCAAGGAGGTGGTCCTGGGGCATGTCCTGGGGAGCGGATCCCTGCGGGGTGGTGGCCACAAATCCAGGCTGTCCAAAATGGGTGGAGGTTTGGAGTCCCTCGGGAACCAGGAGGATGGTGTGCCCTTGGAGCGACACTTGGAGGACCGAGGTGGGCTCTGGCTCCAGCAGCAGGTCGACGCCATCCAGGGTCAGTTGCAGGGCGCAGCCTGCGGCCAGGAACACCACGGAGGTGAGAGCACTGCTGGTGGGCCCGGCGGGTGCTTCCAGCTCGGGCTGAGCCAGGGGTTCAGGGCTCGCGGGTTCCTGGTGGAGGCGGCGGCGCTTGGCAGGGTTGGGTGCTGGTGGCTGCGGTGACCAGTAGGGCGCGGGGTCGGCGCTGGGGCTGCTGGGCCTTGTGCGCATCATGTGGACGGCGCTGCGGGGCTAGAGATGCGTGGGTGCGGGGTGCAGCGCGGGCAGGTGCGATGGCGCGGGCTGAGTGCTCTGCAGCTCTGGCTTTCCTCACGCCGGATACACCCTGGACGTCAATTACACCTCAAGAGATGCACCGGAAAGTGTAGTTGTGAAATGTCACGCTAGGCTCCTCCCCTCTTGCCTCCATTTCGGAGGCTCCACCCAGGAGTGGCATACTAGGCTTTCCAATAGCAACACTTCTTTGGCCTATAGGGGGCAGAATAACTTCCACGTTTTGTTTTTTAATAACAGACTAAGAATAGAATTTGGAGATGGCCGATCTTAGACTTTCTGTTTTCGAGTGGTTTTAGGGATTAGAAAGATCACCAAGGCAAGGAGAAAATGCCACTGTGTACCTGTATCCTTTCGTCGACAGGAGAAGCATGTGATCCCAGCATTATGAGATGTAATGGAGGTGAATCTCAAGTTTCAGTCTAGTTTGAGTCACATAGTGGGACACCATTTTAAATAACAAACAAGCATGGGTTGGATAGATTGCTCTACTGGCAACAGGCAAGTACATGGCGTCTAGACATGTGTGCAGGTAAAAATACATACATATCAAATAAAAATAAACAAACTCTTAAAAAAAAACCCAACCAAAATGAATAAATGATGAAAAAGTAATTTTCGGGGCCCTGGAATTTCATGACTATACCCCTAGACTGGACTTCTGCTGTGGATTCAACCCAGTACTTCCTGCATGGGTTCTAAGCATCACCTTAAACGCATCTGTCTCGAGGATAGTGAAATGCACAGGTCTTTCTCCAGTTCTAGGAATCCTGCATGTAAGATGCTAGAGTGAAACAGCCATTTTCTGAAGATTTCGGTCTGTGTTAAGCTTAGGCCCCGTGTGGGATGATCACCTGTAATCCCAGCACTGGGGAGGTACCGGCAGGTGTCTCATTCTGCTTCGTCTCCACAGAGAGCTAGAGGTCAGTCTGAGTTGAATGAGGTCCTGTTTTTAAAAAAAAGAAAAAAGGAAAGGAAAGAAAAAGAGAGCTAGAGAGGTGGCTCTGTGGTTAAGAGCCCTGGTGGTTCTTCCAGAGGACATGAGTTCACTTTCAGGACCCACATGGCAGCACACAACTGTCTGAAACTGCAGCTCCAAGGCATCCAACTCCCTCACACAGACATACATGTAGACCAAACACCGATGCCCATGGGGAAAAAAAAAGCCAGGTGGTTGTGTCGAATGCCTCAGACGCCCTTAATCCCAACACTTGAGAGGCAGAAGCAAGAGGATGTCTGAATCTGAGGTAAGCCTGGCTGACATAGTTAGTTCCAGGACTTCATGGAAAGACCCTGTATCAAAACAAGAACAAAACAACAAGAAGAAAAGAAAGAAGAGAGTAGCACTGAGAGCATTAAAAATTGAAACAATATTAATAAAAATTTAATATTCTCTCTCTATATATATGTTCTACATTCTATTTTTATTTCTGTTTATTACGTATTTGTTCGTTTGCTTTTGAAGCAGAATTTCACCAGACTGGGTATGTGGAGAAGAATGGCCTCCACCTCTAGAGTGCTGGGATCACAGGGTTGGCCCAATCTATCCAGTTTCCTTTGTCCTGGGGATTGAACCTAGAATTTATTGTAGGCTAGGTGAGAGAGCGTTCTATAGCTAAAACAAATCCCCACCCCTAACTGAAGCTTTTTAAAAAATATATACATTTCAATCCTCAAAACTTCAAGCTCTGAATGGTGAAAGAAATTCAAAGTTAAATATCTAGTCTTAGTTATTGTGGAAATCTAATTAGAACATGTAGTATTAATTTAACCTAAAGACACATTATGTATGTCTGATAAACTCCTGGGAGATGCTCACTGGCACTTTGTGTACCTTCCAAATGTTTCCCTGTGTTCTCTTTCCTTCCTTCTTCTCCCTCTCTCTTCCTCTTCTTTCCCCTTTGCCTCTTTTTATTCAGTACTAGGGATCGAACCTACAGCCTTTCGCATTCCAGGCAACTGATCTACCACTGAGCCACATCTCCAGCACCCTTGCCCCTGTTTACAAATAGTTTATTTTTCCAGTTAACAACCTTGCCAGCCGTGTATGTCTCCATCTCACTGCTGCACCTTCAGCTTCATTCCCCTTCAAAACACTTTTCATTTTGAGACAAGGTCCAGATAAATTATCAGGCCAGGTCGGCAGTGGTGGCGCACACCTTTAATCCCAGCACTTGGGAGGCAGAGGCAGGTGGATTTCTGAGTTCGAGGCCAGCCTGGGCTACACAGAGAAACCCTGTCTCAGAAAAAAATTATCAGGCCAGCCTTGAAATGCTTCTACAGAAAGGTTTGGCCTTGTGATTCGTGACCTCAGCCTCCCGGGTAGCTGCTATTACAGGACTCAGCCACCAGGCCTCCTTGGCTCCTCTCACCAATTTTATGCAATTTATACTTCGTTGGCTGTTGACTCTGGTATTATCCCAACTTGAATTCTTCCCGAATCACAGTTCCAAACATCTTACTCTCAGAGCACTCTCTGTAAGTTCCCAACTCAGTCTCTTAAATATAAAAGGTCTGTCACCAGTGTTTCGTGCTCTGTGACAGACAGCATGAGTAACTTGTGATTTTCCCATTTCTTTTCATTAAAAGTGATACCATTGGCCCTTCACTCCCTCCCTACCTGGGAGTTCAACCCCATTAGTAGTTGTTGCATTCACTGGCCTATCCATATGGCCATTTGGTTTCTTGAGACAGAATCTCTTAAAGAGTAAGGACTTAATTCAGAAAAGACATTTCAGTCTTAGGGGGGAAAATGGCACTTGTTGGTACTATTCAGTTACTTTCAATTATCTTTGGCAAAGAGTCCAGATTATTTTTGGGTGGTCTTTACACTATAGAGGGGGAAGTTTTTTCAGACCCAATGTAGGCCATACTCTAAATAATAGGCTATGGTTTAAGACACTTGCACGGCCACGTTTACTGTTGATCTACTCCTAATAATAGCAAGGGAAAGGGATCAACAAAATGTTGGAAACAAAATGGAATCAACACAAATACAGTGGTCTGTCCTTTTCTGTTGCTGTGATCAAATATCCTGACATAAGCAGTTTAAGGGAGAAACGTTTATTCTGGCTCGCAGTTCAAGGGTGCCAAGTAGCACGGTGGGAATGGGGAGGCCACTGGTGCTTGAAGCTGCCAATCACACTGCATCCAGCCAGAAAGAAGAGAGCCACGTGCTAGTGCCCATCTTACTTTCTCCTTTTTAAATGTAGTTTAGGAATTTCAGTCTAAGAAATGGCACCACCTACAGTGGGCATAACTTCTCACTTAACATAATCAAGGTAGTCTCTCACAGGCATGCTCAGAAGTGTGTTTTTCAGGTGATTCTGGATCTCATCAAGCTGACAGTTGAGACTAATAACCATTGCAGGGTTTGTGAACTGATGAATGGATAGTGCAGATGTGGTACATACACACGGTGGAATTTTATTCAGGCCTAAAGAAAAATGAAGTTATGAAATTTGAAGTTTGTTTACAAAGCTAACAAAATATCCATATTAAGTGAGATAACCTAGGCTTATAAACAAGTAACCCGTGTTCTTTCTCATATGGAAATCTTAGCTTCTAAATTTTACATGCATATTTAGCGGGAGTAAGTTGTATTGGAGGTCACAGAACGAGAAAAGGACCCATGGGAGGAGAAATTGGGAGGAGAAATAAGAAATAAGGGCCGGGACTGTAACAGAACACATGTGATATGAAAATGGGCGAGGGAATGCTTTGGGTGCTTAGAAGCTTTTAAACCATTAAGAGAAGCAGAGAGATGAGGGGGAGGAGGCCTTGGGAGAAGGTCCACTGCAAGTTACTATGCTTGAAAAATCCTACGAAGAAGCCTGTTACATTGTAAGTAATAACCATGATGGAACTGTGATTTGAAGGAATTGGAGCATCTTTTGAAACTTTATTGTCTCTTTTAGGGGCTGGGAATAAGTAAATCAGATTCTCTCTACCAACTTCTCATTGTCTGAAACATGGTAGGAGGTAATTTAGATTGCTCATGAGGATCTAATCACAAGGGGAATTTTGACTCTTTTAAGCCTTGTTCAGGGAACTGGGAAAATTTGAGGGGATACTAGTGAATTCCTTAGGGACATAACTACTCTCCCTGGGTAAAGACAAAAGGACAGTGCCTATTCTGGTCTAGAAATACACTGAGGACAAGCTTTTGAGATAGTGTCACCCTCTATAGCAGAGACTGGTCTCCAATTTGCAATCCTCCTCTCAGCTGCCTGAGTACTGGGATCACAGGTGTGAGCTACTATGCCCAGCCTAGCGTACACTTAAGAGTCCAGGTCTATATGCAACTTGACTTCCCCCTGTTTAAATCTTAGGAGTACATCACAGAGCTAGAGGAATATTTTCTGTCAGGGGAGCAAGGTATAGAGTAAAAAATTGAGACAGTGGGAAAATGTGTGAATTATTTGGACTGTCTGACACCAGTGCAGTTCTTTAACTCCAGCAAAGAGGTGAAGCGGAAGTTTCTCATTGTGTCACGTGATGCGGACTCATGAGGTGTTTTGCTGAGGCAAGACCCATGAACAAACACATGATGTTTGGAGAGAGTATGAACGGGACTCAATGGACAGTGACGGGGCGCTTGCATAGCTAGGTGAGCAACTCCTTGTTGGGCTCACATCTAAGCTGATCTTCACTTCGTTGAGAGGCATGGCAGAGAACTTCTCCTGGCATTCTGGCTTGTCCTGGTCACTCCTGCCGAATCGTACAGAGATCTGGCTGTTTCTGCTAAATCATGGCACCACTGCTGATTCGTGTTTGGTATCCTGACACTACTGAACTGGACTGCTAGTATCCTGACAACGGAGATTAAAATCACCCCCAAAACTACTTCTAAACAGGTCTACATGCCCTGGTCCTATTTACCATCTTTTCTCCCCTACCTTTAGGCTAGAAGATGGGGGAGGTGGTCAGAGCATTTGAGAACCCTTATTAAAGTAGGTTTTGAAAAAAAAAAATCTAAGTCTAAAAAGAGACTAGACAAAGATAGCAGTGTTTAGTGTAGAAATAATAGCACATGTATCATTTTTAGACAAGGTCTCACTGTGTAGTCCTGGCTGCTGTGGAACTTACTGTATAGACCGGGCTGTCCTTGGACTCACAGAAAACTGCCTGCCTCTGCCTCCCAAGTGCAGAGATTAAAGGTGTGAGTTATTCTACTTAGTTCACCTGTGACACTTAAATATTTATATATTTGTTAATGGGTATGTGTGTCTGAGTGTATGTATGTGCGCCATGGGAGCATAGTGCCCGTGGTGGCCAGAAGAGGGTTCTGGATCTCCTAGAACTGGAGTTACAGGCAATTGTGTGCCACCTGATGTGGGTGCTGGGCATTAAACCCGTGTCCTTTGGGAGAGCAGCAAGTGCTCTTAACTACTGGGCATGCCTCCAGCTCCAATATGCATTAATTTTACTGGAAATGTTTAATAATAGCTTTGAAGAGTCTTTGACTTTTTAATCCATTCTTACCTTGTTTTGTTATGGGAAGAGGAATCTGTAAGTCTCTTTCTGGGCCCATTCAACCAGCTTTTGGTATCTAGAATGGATTATCTGTAGTTCTGACAAACGTGTGTGAGTCAGTATCAGTCAGACAATACCGGCTCATTTGTACCCCCCCCCCCCCCAAAAAAAAAGGTAAATTTACTGCAATATGGTACACATGTTTGCAGTATGTAGCACTCTGGAACTGGAGGCAGGGAATGTTTTAGTAATTAATTATGCATGTCAAATGCAAGACCACCCCAGATTAAGAAAACCCTTCTATGAATATTGGCCATTTGGTCTGTGCTTAGGAAAGTTTAGTTTTTAATTTAGCTCAAGTCCAAAGAATAAACTCCACAGTTTCCTGACTCATGGGGTCAGGGAGTCTTCAGAGGCAGCAGTCAGTTAAGGTTCCTGGGAGAGTTAGTGATAAGTGGTCCAAGGTTCAGACAGAGAGAAGAAAGAGAAGGGAGAGTTGATAAGGTTCAGAAGGATAGGCTGGAAGTGTAATGGGTGAGGGAGGTCTGGTATACGGAAGGCAAGGATGGGAGCCTTATTAGAGAATCTAGACAACTTCGTTATTGTCTTTGCTCAAAAACTCTTTTAATGAAGGGTTTTTTTTTGTTTCTCTCTCTCTCTCTCTCTCTCTCTCTCTCTCTCTCTCTCTCTCTCTCTCTCTGGTGTGTGTTGTTGTTGTTGTTGTTGTTGTTGTTGTTGTTGTTGTTGTTTCGAGTCGGGGTTTCTCTGTGTACTCCTCCTGGCTGTCCTGGAACTTGCTCTGTAAACCAGGTTGGCTTTGAACTCCGAGATTCACCTGCCTCTGCCTCCTGAGTGCTGGGATTAAAGGCGTGTGTCTTTGAAGATGTTGTTGATTCAGATGTGTTTGGAGGCCTGTGAGTACTCAATCTAAAATGGCCACCTTTGAACCTGTGAAGTCTCATCCCCATCCTTTTCTAAGGTACTTTCCAAAGATTTTCAAAGTTCAGCCCTCGGAACCTTAACCCCCAAGAGCCCACATTATCCTTGGCGAAACTGTGATTCAGAAAGGGACCCAAGATCATGAATGTGGTGAGAATATGACTGGGCAGCAGGCACTGTTCCAGAAAGAGGAGAGCTCATTGGAACAAGGGACTCTGTAATGGCTAGATGGCAGTAAAGTGTATTAGAGGCCCAGGACAGGCGGTGGCCTCTGATATGATAGTTTGCCTTTGGAATACCAGGAAGGGCACTCAATGGAGGAGAAGCCAAACAGAATGGAAGCAGGAAATTCATCTGGTTTTATTGGCGACCTACTTGGTGATCCATGAGGATGGTGTACCCGGTGCAAACTGCCAAATTGCCAGACTGTGAGACTGGCTCAGACAGTGGACATACCAGGGAGGATCTGCAAGTTCAAAATTCTGGGATTTTCTTTCTTTGGACACACTTTTAGACAGTACAACAAAACGAAACATGAGAAAGAAAAGGATTCCATCAAGGATGGCAATCAGATCAAACTGATAATAAAACCCTAGAGTAAATATGCAAAGAACTCAAAGAGTTCAGACTACCTGCTCAAAGGTCCACACTGGGCTATGAGGACTGTCAGAAAAACTAAAGAAGAAGCTCTACCCAGTGAGAAAGTACAGATGGCTGCAGAGCGTTCTGCTGTGCAGACACTGGCCCATCACTTGCATCCGATGGTAAAGAAAGTGAGAAATGTTTGTCGTGAAAACCGAGAAGGCAGCGAGCATGCTGGGAAACCGGTAGCGAGAGGTAGTTGGAAGTGGGTTGATTGGCAGCAGCACATCCTATATGATCGGTATAGCTTGTACTCCTCTTGGGAATAGCCTTTTCTGGTTGATCATGTGCAGTAATTGGCAGAGAATATTAGGAAACCTGCAGCTATTAACCAAATTATGATCAGTTTGGCGTCAGTCATAGCAGAGACAATGGCTCGACCTCTGGAACTGTGGCTGGAGAGGTTTGAGTTGTATTGCCATGTATGGTCCACCATTACTTTAGTCTTTCACATGCTTTTGTCTTGTGGGGCTAACAGAAGATCTGCCTTTCTAATGTCACCTGTTTCTGGCACCTGGGCCTTTTCTGAGCTTTTTGTTTGTTTGTTTGCTTGTTTGTTTGTTTTCTGAGACCAGGTTTCTCTGTGTAGCCCTGGCCGTCCTGGAACTTACTCGGTAGACCAGAGTGGCCTCGAACTCACAGAGTCACAGAGATCTGCCTGCCTCTGTCCCCAGGGTGCTGGAATTGTGCACCACCAGCAGCCAGATCTCTTCTGAGCTTCTTGATGAAATCACAGCTTCTGTATGCTC
Organism: Uromys caudimaculatus; assembly: GCA_028551405.1. Taxonomy (NCBI): domain Eukaryota; kingdom Metazoa; phylum Chordata; class Mammalia; order Rodentia; family Muridae; genus Uromys; species Uromys caudimaculatus. Next base: position 23,242,780 of record CM052706.1, read on the forward strand.
CTTGCTGTTTTGTTCTGTGATCTCCATGGAGACTCCTCTGTATGATATAATGTCTGACGTATTACAGCCCTGGGTAGATCCATAGTATCCTGACTATGTCCCTTTAACTTTTGGACCTCTTCTTCTGCTGTATGTGTATACATTTACAACGTTTTTTACTTAACTGAGGGTAGGATATCCAGGGCTTCCTAGAGCAGCATGTAAGAATGGTAGCACTGTCTTAGAGGGTCCATGCACTAAGTCCTATATCATGGAAGAGTGCTTCTAAATAGATAAACTCTTCTTGTTGTCCTCCGTTAGTGTTTAATGTTGGGTGAGTCCTCCTGCTCTCCTATACATAGTTTCCGTCATTACTTACACTCTCCGCATTTCTCTGATTGGGTTACATTGTGTTAGACGTGGTTACTTGTGATGGAGAGAAGGCAAGAGTAGATCTTGAAGTTGAGTGGCATGTATTTCCTTGGCAACCTGAGGCATCTGCATCAATTTAGCAGGGAGGGACAGGCAAAGAGAATCGAGAGGGGCCTGGGATTTTAAGAGTGCCCCGTGTCTTCATCCAATATTTAAGGGTCTGATCAGTGCTGTGAATTCGTTGTGGTAGACGCCCGTAGTTCGGATGGAACCATTCACCCTACTCTTCCACCCCTACAGTAAATCTTTAGCCAGGTATTCAGTGTCCCTCCACCTTTAGCTCTAGGAGACGACAACTATTTGGGTACTATCAGATGGGTTGTTTGGATGCCATAGTAGATTTTTATCGGTAAGGGACCAGTTGCCCTCTCGTTCTCAGATCTACAGTCCCAGAAGCAGGCATTCAATCCCACAGTTTGTAACTATGTTTTCCCCCATGTAGCCTGAGTGTGTCCTTGAACTTACTATGTCACCTTGGTTGTCCTTGAATTTCTGGCCACTCTGCCTCAACATTCTAAGTGCTGGATTTATACGTAAAAGCCATTTTGCCTGGGAACGTTATACCTCATGTAACGACCCTGTGCTCCAGTTTCTCAAATGGTTGAGATACTGCCAGGTGTGTTCCTGCCATTTGTTTCTTGGTAACAGCATCCAAAAAATTCTTCTGTGTTGCTGTAGCATGCAACAGACCACACAAGTGGCATGATTTAACACTGTGAACGCACCTTAGTAACTGTCACGTGACAACCCTTGGCAATAGCTGTCTTCACTCAGTGTGTGAGGACTTTGGTATGGAGAGTTACACACAGAAATATGAGCGGGAGATGGAAGAGTTGACCTGGGAGGCAACTGGAACAAACCAAGGCCTTGAGCCAGCACATTGGGTGCTCTAGAACTGGGCATCCTGTCTTGGTTTAGAACATATGGCAGGTATGATTTATAATGGGAGCAGTCTGCCTCTGGAGACTGAGAATGATTTCCGGAGATCAGCTAAGTCAACTTAGCTGTTGTAACTGGTTAGTTTTTGTCAGCTTGACACAAGGGGGGACCTCAATTAAGGAGCTGCCTCAATTGATCTTTGGGCATATGTGTGAGTACATTTTCTTGATTATTGATTAATGTGGGATAGGAATATAGATATTCTATCCCAGCATCACTGTTGTGTGAACATTGGAAATTGGCCTTTTGTGGTGCCTGAAACTGTGTATGTGTGTGTTTGTGTGTATGTTGCTGTTGTTTTGACTGTATGCATGTCACTGCACCACATGTACGCCCAGTGTCCAAAAAGGGCATTGGATCCTTTGGAACTGGATTTACAGATAGTGGGATGCTATGCAGGTGCTAAGAGTGGACCTGGAAGAGAAGCTCTTAACCCCTGAGCCATCCCGGCAGCCTCCAAAGCAAGTTGACTGTAGAGAACATTTAATTAAAAGATTTGAAATGAACATTGGTGAATGAGCGTTAGTGAAGTGAGTATGTAAGGGGAAAAAAAAAAGCAGAATTTTGAAGAGGATGAAGGATGAGCTAACTGTAAGAGAGAAAATACATTTAATCAAGGCAATGGGAATACAAACAGCAGGAGACACAAGGGAGAACTTGATTAAACAGGACCACCATTTTCCTATTGTGAAGCGGTTCAGAGGCCTAAAAGTCGTCTTCTTCTTCTTCTTCTTCTTCTTCTTCTTCTTCTTCTTCTTCTTCTTCTTCTTCTTCTTCTTCTTCTTCTTCTTCTTGTACAGAGACCTGGACATTCTTATTCCTGAGCCTATTCCCTAGCCCAATGAGCCAGTTTAGAAACTGAGACCATGAGAAGAAAATAACCTGAGTTTGTAGGTGCAATTGAAACATTTCCAGACAGAAACTAAGACTTACCACATAGGTCATAGATGAAAGAATTCCCAGGACTGTTTTGGTAGGGTGGTCAGATGTGGTGGCACACATCTATAATCTTAGCATTTGTGAAGCTGAAGCAGAAGGCAAGGCTGGGCTATACAAGAAAACACTATTTATATAAAAACAAAAATCATAGCATAGTAAGAAGACAAGAGGGGCCAGTGGGATGGCTCAGAGGGTAAAGGGGCTTGTGGCCAGACCTGATAACCTGAGCTCAATTCTTGGAATCCACAGGATGGGAGGAGAGTACTGACTCGTGCTAACTGTCTTCTGACCTTCATATGTATGCCAGGGCACTAGCACACACACACACACACAACAAATACATAAATATATTTTTTTAAAAATTTAAAGCGAAGATACATGAGGATAGAATGAGAGGATGGAGACCATGAATAGGAAATGAAAGAAACCGGCAACGAACTTGAAGAATCTAAAATATAATTATCAATATTTCTAAAAAATAGCTTTATGCTGAGATCTGCTTCATCCGTGTTAACTTATCTCCTTATAAGATATGGGACCCTTCAGGAGATGGTTCAGTGGTTAGGAACACTGGCTGCTCTTATAGAGGACCTTAGTTTTATTCCCAGCATCCAGATTGCAGCTCAAATAGTCTGTAGTTCTAATTCTGATTCTGGGGGATCCAGTGTCCTTGGCTTACACAGGCACTCAGGTATTCACATGGTGCACGGATATACACACAGATATACATAGGCAGAGCGTGTATGCACGTGCTCCCCCCCACACACATACACGGGGTGGGAGGAAGGGGAGGGGGAGGGGAGAGAGGGAGATATGGACGTTTTAATATTAGGAGTGATGTGAATAGAAACAAACAAACAAAACAAAAAGAAAAACAAAACAAAACAAAATCCAGCAAACAAACATAAGAACAAAAATGTATGAACAGGCCAGGCATGGTAGCACACGTCTTTAATCCCAGCACTTGGGAGATCGAGGGAGGGGGCCCTCTGTGAGTTCGAGACTGGCCTGATCTACCTACAAGGTAAGTTTCAGGAGAGCCAGGGCTCTGTAGAAAGATCCTGTCTCAAAAACCAAAAACCCAAACCCAAACCAACCACCCAACCAACCACTCTCTAGAGCAACCACTTCCCAAAGCGAAGCCATCACAGAGCGTAATTCCAATCTAGAGGAAATTCTATGGAATAGCAGAAATGCAAAGTCCTTAGGTGTAAGAGCTTTCACCACCAAGCCACCACCACATGGGCTGATGAAAAAGACACCATGGAACACCATGTAGAAAGCAAAAAATTCTAAAATTTTACCGTGGATACCTTAAGGCAACTCTTCAATTGGTTCTCCTTTCAACCATCTCTTCTCAAGTCTCTCAAAGAGCATCTAATTTTTAAAGTCCTTTAGCCCCAACCCTTTTCTTATTCTTCTCTTATCATGTAGCTATGTGTATACCAATGACTCAGGGCTTAACATAGTTATTATATGAAGATACTCTAATATTCAAGTTTTTAAAATGTAATTTAATTCAATTGTTAAATCAGACATTTTGACAAAGTCTTTGTACCTAACCAAAACCAAAACAGAAACCAACATTTTTTTTTTTTTTTTACAATCAGAAACTTTATAAAATAACATCCTTAGCAGGACAAAGACTATCAAATAGCTTTTTACAGAAAAAACAACTTTATGATAAAATTTAAGTAAGTGCATTATTGCATTATATATCAGAATGTCCCAGTACTTAATTGGACTTAAATATCCGATAGAAAACGTTAAGGATCTTTCTTCCAGTCAATCACAGATCCAATATTCTGCATTCTGTTCTCTTTAAAACCAAGAGTGTTATCCTAACCTTGTAGGCTCTGTTAAGGCACACAATGGCTTTGGGAAACAGTTCTCTTCCAGGGCATCAAGGAATTGTGCAGGGCAGTTCACTCATAGACGAGTTTCCTCCTGGCCTTGCAAGGGGCCCGTGGAGAGCATGGAGGGCGTGGCAGAGGCTGCTCTTGGGGACTCCGGGGAGGAGATGGAGGCAGAGGCTGCAGTGCTGAGCCAGGGAAGGGTCCCAGCAGGTAGCTGTCCAGTTCCCAGATGGAATTCGGAGAATATCGCTCTGCTCCAGTGGAAGGCACCAGAAAAGATGGCTCTGGGACCTGGTCCTGAGACCAAGGACTGGGCACCCCTGTGATGGAGGAAAGGCTCCCAGCGGCCTGATCATCTGGAGGCCCAGCCCAGGACGCCAGGAAGTCCAAGTCTGCATCCTCATCATAGACATCCTCTTGGTAGAAGTACTCACAGAAGGTTTCTTGCTGGAGGCCAACGAGGTGGTCCTGGGGCACGTCCTGGGGAGGAGCGGATCCCTGCGGGGTGGTGGCCACGAATCCAGGTTGTCCGGGCTGGGGTCCTGTCAGGAGTCCCTCGGGGACCAGGAGGATTGTGTGCCCTTGGAGCGACACTTGGAGGACCGAGGTGGGCTCTGGCTCCAGCAGCAGGTCGACGCCATCCAGGGTCAGCTGTAGGGCGCAGCCGGCGGCCAGGAACACCACGGAGGTGAGCGCGCTGCTGGCGGGCCCGGCGGGCGCTTCCAGCTCCGGCTGAGCCAAGGGCTCGGGGCCCGCGGGCTCCTGGTGGAGGCGGCGGCGCTTGGCAGGGTTGGGTGCTGGTGGCTGCGGTGACCAGCAGGGCGCGGGGTCGGCGCTGGGGCTGCGGGGCCTTATGCGCATCTTGTGGACGGCGCTGCGGGGCTGGAGAGGCGCGGGTGCGGGGTGCAGCGCGGGCAGGTGCGATGGCGCGGGTGGAATGGCTGCAATCTCGTGCTCTGCAGCCCTGCGCTTTCCTCAAACCGGATACAACCTGGATGTCATTTATATTTCAGGACATGCGCGGGAAACCACGTCGAAGAATCGGGAAATGTCACACTAAGCTCCGCCCCTTCCAGGCTCCGCCCAAGAGCGTCGAGCTGACCAATGGCCATGGCTGTAGTTTGTAGGTCAGTGCGTGGAAATGGGTTCCTCGCACTGCATGGGCAGCCATTTGGTTTGTAGGCCTTCGCTTTGGATTGTGGGCCTTGTATGCTTTCATCAGATTATATCTGTAAGGGAATCACTGCTCAAGTCTCGCGAGTGGAATGCTATATCAGGACACTGGGGCGTAATTCTGGATTGACCTATAGTGCCGGAAGTTTTGCATGCAACCCTAAGCCTCTTTCCGATTTTTAAATGACCACTCAATTATCCTCCAGGAATGGTGAACAGAATGTAAAATTAACACGTTCTGTGATTATTATTATGATGATGATGATGCGAGCCAGTCTTGTAAGCATTATACCACCAGCTGAAGTATGAGTTATTGAATTGGACGTCACAACTGGGAGCTATATCGTCCTATCTGTATTTAGTCCAGTATTCAGTTGAAGACTCATGTCAAAAAGTTGCCGAATTCTCTAATCCTGTCTCTAGATAAATTAGGTACGGCATTTCAACTTTGTTGAAGCTAATACTGCCCCAGCGCATTGATCTAAGCTGCAGTTTCAAGTCCTATTTGGCAGGTCAAGGTGGCGGAATGTTAACTGGATAAAAGGGCCCATCACTGATTTTTAGAATAGATAATGTGTTTAAATGGCAACATTTAACATTCGTGACGACAACAAAATAGTTCCTCTTATGCCTGTCCTTTAGCCATGTGATTCCTCATCCTGGAGGTAATTATGATAATAGAGTATCTTGTTTATTTAAAAGAAAATCATGCACATATTATTTATACTCTCGTACATTTTTAAGGGTCATATAAAATTTCCGTCTTTTTTTTTTTTTTAAGGTGGAGTCTGTCTATGCAGTCCAGACTGGCTTGAACGAAAGCTCCTCCTGCTGTCCTCAGCGAAAAGATGATAAACGTTGTGACGCCATGCTTCATGTAAGTCAGGCCCTTTTAGATGAACATTTAAGTCTGTGGCCTGCCCTGGGTCATACTGGAACCCTCTTGTTCAGGCTCTTTGATATTAACGCTATGAAGGGAATTTAAAACTCTGGTAGCGTTTGTTCGGAGCTGTTCAGGGCATGCTGGCCTTCAGTCTAGATATTACGCTACTGCTGAACTTCCGGTATTTCTGCCTGTTAGGTGGAAAATTTTCCCAAGGAACAGGGGCCTAGGGACAATTCTGGGAGGCCAGTTTGGCCCCTGGAGGGTTTCAAAGACCCTGGTCAGAACCTGTAATTCCAGAGGCTCCTTCCCTGGGGCAAGAAGGAATGTTGCTGGCTGCACTGTGGCTCCCAGGTAAACGAGGCAACCACGGAGCTCCAGGCTGCGGGTGGGGGTGGGACATAGCTTTCTTTTGGGTCCCGGAGAGATCTGTCTGTGACCCTTGATCAGTCCAAGAATCTAAGAAACGGAAGGTTCCTGAATGGGGTGCTACTGAAGATGAAGACAAGAGAGTCATGGTGTAAGGGAAGATGGATTATCACAGAACTGGGCAGCACACACGGTAGGTCTCAGGGCTGAGAGGGTGGCACCAATACCTGTTGTTTGCTTGGTCTCACGAGCTTATCTGGCACAAAATTGAGAATGTGATCTGAAGACTGGGACAGAAGCAAATTAGCAGGGGTCTTGGTTTCCAATCCTCTACCAGTTTCTAATTGGGAAATTCTGGGTAAATCATTTCACCTCCCCTGGGCCTCCGTTTTCTCACATGTAAACGTGGGTAATGTCATCCTGCTGCCTAGGGTGGTTGTAAGGTGGTGTGTGCAATGTTTATGGAGTGTAGTAAATGTTTACTATATATTAGCTATTTACTGCAAAGTTTATAATAGAGCTCTCGTACTTATTCTTCCACATCGTACAAACGCTTAGTGAACAGTAAGAAAGCCATTGCGCGGGGCAGTGGTGGCGCACGCCTTTAATTCCAGCACTTGGGAGGCAGAGGCAGGCGGATTTCTGAGTTCGAGGCCAGCCTGGTCTACAGAGTGAGTTCCAGGACAGTCAGGGCTACACAGAGAAACCCTGTCTTGAAAAAACAAAACAAAACAAAAAAAACCAAAAACAACAAAAAAAAGAGAGAGTCACTGCATCCTAAAGAGATAGTCTGAGCCATGAGGAAGCAGCTTCTAAGTGTTTTCACCGCGCAGTATTCACATGGTTCAGGATTGGCTGGGCTTGGCTTCCAATCAGACGTTCTCCATCTTACCTGATCTTATCTTCTTCAACTGGTCCAAAGAAGTTGGACTTTGTGGTAAGGCCTTTAATCCCCTCATTTGGGGTTTAAAGAGACAGGTGAATCTCTGAGTTCTAGGCCAACCAGGGCTACAGAGTGAGACCGTGGTTTCAAAAAAGAAAAGGAAAAAAGAAAAATGCCCAAAGGTTGTAGGGTGGGTTGTTAGGCCTGCTCACTGGTAACAGTGACTACAATCCAGCTAATTAGTACAAGATGCTTAAAGTTCTGTGCGGACTAAATTGGCAAAAAGAGCAGGTAATTAGGTGTACACAGCTGGGCTTCATTGAAGGAAGGAAGCCCAGGAATAGACTTGGGTACAGGAGGCTGGTTACAAGGAGGACATGGATAAATGGGACCCAAGAGTTTCTTGAGACTTGAGTGTGTGAGACTGAAGCCACCAAGGACTTGAGACCCCCTTGGTGCTCTTGACATTGGCCATTTCTTTATTCCTAATTTTAGTTTCCCTGTTTGGACACAGTCTCATGTAGTCAGGAAGTCCTTGAACTCGTGTGTACCAGAAGCTGACCCCAACTCCTGTTTTCGCTTCTACCTCCCAAGGGCTGGGATTATGGGTCTGTGCTAGCATGCCCAGATGATTTGACCATTTACTCATCCACTTTAATACAGAATTAAATGGCTTAAATTGCTACTTATTTTTAGCCACATGAGTAATAATTGCATTTCAAAAACAATCCAAATTGTGAGATTGTAGCCTCTGGCAGGCACTAGTGAGTTAAGAGTTGGGGCAGTGAGCTAGCTCATTTTTCTGAGTGTTTATGACAGTTCTCTCACTGGGATGGTGATCTATTGTGAGCATTTTTCTGCCATGTCAGAGCTTACCACCATTTTGTATTGTTACCTTCAAAGCACATGATCTCTCCTGTCTTATTCCAGAGGCCATTTTACATGCACTGTTGACATCTAGATTTTGATTGTTTTGTGTAAGAAAGGGCAACTTCAGAAGTCACTTGTATATTAATTTCCTTGCCTCTAACGGAACACTGAAAGCAGCTCAGCTGTCGGCCGGCCTTGCAGTAAAGTAATCCTGGTAATTGTGGCTATGACAGTAGGCCACCTTTATTGCTTGACAAGGTCACTGAATGCTCTAGTATTGCTGATGTTTAAGGATTAGCTGTGATGATGGCCACGGTGGCCACCAAATCATTAATCCTTATTATTTTAAGGCTACCAAGCTGACATTCGAGTAGTGATTTGCTCTTAAATACGGGGGATGAAGGCAAATAGCAGATTTTTACCAAGTCCTCAGGGCGAAGTCAAACCTTAGAGCTTTGTTGTTATCATCAAAACCCCATGATTTCTGCTTCTGTCTTTAGCCATCTTAGTCAGGGTTTCTATTCCTGCACAAACATCATGACCAAGAAGCAAGTTGGGGAGGAAAGGGTTTATTGGGCTTACACTTCCACGTTGCTTGTCATCAATAAAGGAAGTCAGGACAGGAACTCAAGCAGGTCAGGAAGCAGGAGCTGATGCAGAGGCCATGGAGGAATGTTCCTTACTGGCTTGCTTGCTTCTCCTGGCTTGCTCAACTGGCTTTCTTATAGAGCCCAAGACTACCAGCCCACAGATGGTACCGCTCACATGGGGCCCTCCCCCCTTGATCACTAGTTGAGAAAATGCCTTACCGCTGGATCTCATGGAGGCATTTTCTCAACTGAAGCTCCTTTCTCTGTGATGACTCCAGCTTGTCAAGTTGACACACAAAACCAGCCAGTACACCATCTTATGAAGGCTCATTCGTTTCTAGCTGTCTTCTGGGTTGTGCAGTTGTGTAGTTTGCAATGTCGACAGTTCCCCTCCTCATCAAGTTCTATACTCATGGTTGTTTTCCCTTGTCTATCTAATTCTGTCCAAAGGAACCTTCAGGGCAAGATAAATAATGACAAGAAATGGTATCTGTTTCTTGTTCTAGGCTTTGTGAGAGTACTGCTCGTCTTTGCCAGTTAAGCATGTTAGCCCCAATGCTCAGAAATAAACAGGTAAAAGAGATGCCTTTGTAGTGAAGTATTTTCAAATTTGTAGAAACATTGCCAAAACCCACCGTGTGTCTTTATCACCATCGTCGTCATCTTGATCGTTGGCTTTATCATTCTGCCTCTTAGGAAGATTGTACGTTTGTCTGTCTGCTCTTACAGTGGAGAAGCTTACATCCCTTCAGGTCTCGTAAGTCTTGGCTTCTTTGCAAGTCTTCCCTTATTTCCAGTTTCCTTCTCATTTCTCTCAGGATGAGAGCCCCAGACTCTGCCGATTTGTTTACCAACTGATCCACTTGTATAACTCATACAGATTAATTTGGACTTGATAGATTTTTTAATGTCACAACCAGCTTAGTAAAAAGTTTCAAGATTTATTTGCATTTTCTGCTTCTGATGGAAGGACCACAGTTAAATTGCTGAGTTCAAAATGTACTTGGATTCATGCTTCTCTTTGGTGAGGTCATTTCATTGCATAGAAATACAGCTTGCTTCATTCATGTGTACATTCAGTTTTATCCTTCTTCTGACTCTCCACCCCCTCTCTTTTCCACCTTCCTTCCTTCCCTCCCTCCCTCCCTCCCTCCCTCCCTCTCCCTCTCCATGTATGTGTGTGTGTGTGTACATGGAACACATGTGGCAGTCAGAGCAGACACAGGTGAAAGGATTCTTCTGACACCATAAAAAGAAACTTGCCAAAGCACTTCTCCTGAGGTTCCTGCGGCTTCTTGCTGCTTCCGTGGACTCTGGCCAATTGACAGAGTGATGTTGGCTGATACAGACTCCCATGGAGTTTTGCTAAGACAGACTCATGTGCTGAGGCAAGGCCTGTGTAGGACCCATGATGTTTGGAGGGAGTATAAATAGGACTCAACAGACAGTGACAAGGGGGGTGGGTGCTTGGCTTGCTTCCATAGCTAGCTTTGTAACACTTCTTGGTCTTGAGTCTTCGCTGATTTCTGCTTCATTGAGAGAGGCAAAGAACTCCTGGAGTCCCTGGTGATCCTGGTCCCTCCTGCTGACTCATGCCTGTTTGTCTGAGGCCTGGCTGTTTCTGCTAGGTCGTGCCACCGCTGCTGACTCATGTTTGCGATCCCAACACTACTGACCTGGACTGCTGGCGTATCGGTGAAGAGTTTGTGAGTGGATCAAGCTGTTTCTGCTGACCTGTGAACCAAACTGATTTCCTGACAAGATAGATGGGATTTGCTCTAAAAAACAATTTCTAAACAGATCCACTTCCCCCGTATCCTAATAACCTTTCTTTTCTGCTACCTGTGGTGGGTGGTGGGTGGTGGGCTAGAAAGGAGGTTAAAGTGTTTAAGAACTGTTATTAAAATTAGGGCAGAGAAAAAAAAATTAAAGATTAGAGGTGTGTGAACCCGGCTCCTTTACTAACTGAACCATCTCCATGGTCCTAATAGTACAGTTTTAAAATGTGCCATTGTTTTGCCAATGTATTTACAATTTAACTTCACCTTGACATTGATCTGCAGGATTGTTTTTTTCTTTTTGTCAAGACAGAGTCTCATTATGTAGCCCTGGGTGTCTTTGAACTCATTATATAGACCCAGATGTCCTCAAACACAGAGATCCATCTGCCTCTGCCTCCCAAGTGCTGGTCTGTAAGATTTTTAAGTTTACTTTTAAGTGTGGTGTTGATGTTAGATTTTCTATGTAAGAATAACCCGGAAACACAGAAATCTATACGCTGGAGCAGTGTGAATGGTGTTGTGTAAGACTGTATGGGCCTGGTACTGTCAGCCGGACAGGTATCTTCTTTGCTAATTGTAGATTTTAGATTTTGTTTCCTTGTTTCTAGCCTTTTAGATGAATTGCATTTTTAAGCAATATAATTCTTTTCATGTAGCTTTAAAAACATTTAAGTAAAGGTGTTCTTACAGCTTTAGTTATCTTTTCTGTATCTGTAATTATTAATCTGCTACCATTTCATAATGTTTGCTATCTGCGTGTTCCATCTTTTCTTTTTTTGAAGATAGAGTTTCTTTGTATAGCCTGGGCTATCCTGGAGCTGGCTCGGTAGACCAGGCTGGGATTGAATTCACAGAGACCCACCTGCCTTTCCAAGTTTTCTTGATTAATTATATTAACCTGGATTCGAATTGCTTGGGTTTAAATCACAGCTGTGCCACTTACTTACTGGCTATATTCCTGGCCATGTTCACATATCTCCTCCTGTGCTGCTCCCACCTACATCCCCCTTGGTCCCTTGTCATCTTCAGGTGACAAGAGGGAACCACAGTTGAGAAACTGCCTCCATCAGAGTGGTCTGTGGGGCATCATTTTCTTGATTGATATTATTGTGGAAGGGCCCAGCCTGTGTCAGCTGGTGCTCCTCCTGGGAAATTGGTACTGGATTGTATAAAAAAGGCAGCTGAGCCAGCCATTGGAAGCAAAGCCCATGAGCAGAGCTCCTCCATGGCCTCTGCTTTAGTTCCTGCCTCCAGACTCCTGTTTGAGCTCCTGCCCTGGCTTCCCCTGATGGGCTGTAAAGTATAAGTTAAAATGAGCCATTTCTTCTACCAGCTTGTTTTAATCCGTGTTTATCACAGCAACAAAGGAAGAAAACTAATACAGAAATTTGTGCCCAGTACGGGGTGTTGCTGTGATGGGCTTGGCCATGCTTCTTTTGGGAAGACTGTGAGAAATCATTCAGAACTTTGGGCTGGAAAGCTATTGAATGGGCTGGAGAGATGGCTCAACGGTTAAGAGCACTGACTGCTCTTCCAAAGGTCCTGAGTTCAATTCCCAGCAACTACATGGTGGCTCACAACCATCTGTAATGAGATCCGATGCCCTCTTCTGGCGTGTCTGAAGACAGCTACAGTGTATTCATATAAATAAAATAAATCGTTTAAAAAAAAAAAAAAAAAAAAAGGCTGGGCAGTGGTGGCGCACGCCTTTAATCCCAGCACTTGGGAGGCAGAGGCAGGCGGATTTCTGAGTTCGAGGCCAGCCTGGTCTACAGAGTGAGTTCCAGGACAGCCAGGGCTACACAGAGAAACCCTGTCTCGAAAAACCAAAAAAAAAAAAAAAAAAAGAAAGAAAGAAAAGCTATTGAATGCTTTCACATCCATAGAAAACTCATACAAACAAAATAGAAAACCATATTTTATAAGCAAAAGATCTATAAAGCAAGAAAAAAATTAACAACAACAACCACAAGCCTGAACAAAACACTGAGACACACACACACACCCCTCTAAAATTTCCATTGAGTTCATTTTGTGTTGTCTGTCTACTGCTGGGCATGGGTCTTGCTCTTAAGTATGGTTGGTACACCCAGTGAACCCCCTTTCTTGTGGTTATCTACTAGAGATAGCGTCTAAGGATGGTGGCTTTTGTCTACTTCATGGGGCATGCCTTTGCGTTTCCTCCGTGATCTGCTACTTCTGGCCTTTGTGTGATCTCCTGCCATGTGGAGTTTGCTGGTAAACTACATATTATGTCATCCTTGCTAATCTTTTCTCAAATATGTTGCCTCTTTCCCCTTAGACTATGGTATCTTTTGTTGCACAAGAAAAGAAAATATCGCTTTCTTTGCTAGAACTTTCCTGTGAAAATGAAAGATATTTCTCTCTTTCTAATAACTTCATCAAGCGCTCCATTAGTGAAAGCCTACTACATATCAGGGTTGTCTTTGGGTTTCTCTTTTTGTTTGTTTTGAGGCAGGGTCTCACTCTGTAGCCTTGGCTGGCTTGGAACTGGTTATGTAGACCAAGCTGGCCTTAAGCTCATAGGTATCTGCCTGCCTCTGCCTCCTGCGTGTAGAGGGATTAAAGGCGTGAACCACCACGCCCCAGCCTGGTATTGGTCTTTGTTTTTTTTTTTAAGACTTATTTACTTATTTTGTGTATGAGTACACCATTGCTCTCTTCAGACACATCAGATCCCATTACAGATGGTTGTGAGCCATCATGTGGTTGCTGGGAATTGAACTCAGGACCTCTGGAAGAGCAGTTGGTACTCTTAACGGCTGAGCCATCTCTTCAGTCCTGGTATTGTTTTTGGTTCTGTTGTTGTTTTTAATCTTTCCATAAAATATCACCTGCCTGTATATTGATGCATGCTTGTCGCCTGCAGAGGCCAGAAGAGGGAATTTGATCCTCAGGAATTGGGATTACAGATGGTTGTGAGCACCATGTAGGTGTTGGGAATTGAACCTGGGTCCTCTAGAAGAGCAACCAGTGCTCGTCACTCCTGGCTATCTCTCCAGGCCCAATACTTAGGATCTCCACAATTTTTTGTCTTTTCTTTTTCTTTTTTAAATCTAGGAACACTACAGCTCACTTTTTCGGTTTTATTTTTAATGTAGAATATTAAATTTTTCTCTAAATAGGTCTTGGGAAGGTTTTGATTCATCCTTGCATTTACTTTTAGCCCTCCCCCTGCTCTCTTTGCACCGCTGCCCTCTGTTCTCACTGTTCCTTCCGAGCGGCTAAGGTTCTTAGTGAACTCACGATCAGCGGGCTGGTTTATTCCCTGGTTTATTCCAGTGAGTTCACTTGCCGGGGTATCACTTTCAGCTGCAAGTGAGGGCGCGCCTCTTCCTGCCAGTGCCTGGCACCTGGAGCACTTGCCTTGCGGGTGCCATCTTTAGTCCTGTGTGTTACAGTGGTGCTAGCGAGTAGCCCTGGGTGAGTTCTAACCTTTAAATTCTCTGAAGTTTCTCCCCTATTCAAGTTTTGTAGCAGCTTTTTGATAATTATCAACTTGATGATTTTATTCACTTGGTAGTTTTTTCAAGAGATTAGAAAAAGTTAAGAGAGGATATTTAAATGGACCATATGCTTTTAGCATGTGTTTAGTTGGGATTTTTAGATTTGGGCTCCTATGTGTGTTTGGTGTCTTGTTTTTTGTTGTGTGTGTTCTCAGCCCCTTCACACTTTAGTGAGGTGAGTTGCAGTGATTTAATATTCTCTGTGCTCTGGGATACTTTGTTACAACCTGGTATTTATCTTTTCTTTGAATATTTGGGAAAGTTTGCTAATTGAGTTCCTTAAAAATGAGGTTTTTCCTCATGTTTTTGGTGATTATTGGCCTCCAAAATAACCTAAATTCCAAGCCCCTTAATACCCTCCTCAGCAAAGGACTTAGGGATCCAGATCATCTGAGCTCTATGTGGCTGCATCCTGTAAACATGGAGTTTTAATCTCATCTTAGTTGATATTTTTTCTTGTATTTTCCCACTTATTTAGAAATAGAAAAAAAAAAAAGAGATAGGAACTAGAGTTTATATATATATATATATATATATATATATATATATATATATATATCTGTGTGTGTGTGTGTGTGTGTGTGTACACACACATGTACACATTTTGTTTTTAATTCTATATATTGGGTTAGTGAACGTACACTTAAGATTTTTTGTGTGTTCCAATAGTCAGTGCTTTGTAGTTTCATATGTGTTTGATGCAATTGTGTTTTCTTGTTTTATAGATGTAATTTTCTTTGTTTTTCAATTAGATTCAGTTTATTAATTATGGCATTTAAATCATGTCAGTAGTGTCCAACAGGACTTCAAATGACAGAAATGTTCTTTATTTGTCCTAAGTAGTAATTGGTCACATGATTTATTTAGCATTTAAAACCTTGTCGGTTATAATTTAGGAATAAAGCTTAAATTTTACTTAATTGAAATTATTTTAAATTTAACCCCATATTTCCCCATTTAAAATAGAACATCCCATGGAATGCCACCTTTGTATAATTGACGATTTCTAGCCTATCTTATTACTCACCGAGAGACGTAGATTTGCTAGTTCCCATTCTTTTTTTTTTTCTTTCTCTTTTATTGGATATTTTCTTTATTTACATTTCAAATGTTATCCCTTTTCCAGGTCCCCCCTCTGGAAACCCCCTGTCCCATCCCCCCTTCCCTCTGATTTCCATTCTTGCAATGGTCTTTATTGATTGCGGTTTTGATAGGATCTAGAATCATTTGGGTGACAGACCTCTGGACATTTCTGCATGGCAATTTCCAGATTGGGCTTACTAAGGTGGGGCTACATAGCCTAAATGTGGCAGCACCATTACATTGGACCTCTAGGGTCATGGACTGAATATAAAGGAGAAATAGACTCAACCCCAGCATGCATTGCGATTGGCTTCTTAATGGAACGCCTTGAAATCATCTGCTTCTGCTCCTGCCACTAATGCCTTTCCCACTATGATGAGCTCCAACTTCAGTGTGTGAGTTGAAATAAGTCCTTCTGATTCTAAGTTGCTAGGCTGCTTGTTTTGTGTCAACTTACCAAGTCACATGGGGTGATACAGAGTGGGCTCAGATGGACGCTCTGCACATAGTGAATTGTTAAGTTGAAGAGCCGTGTGCTTAAGACGCTCCTCATTTATGATGGTCTGTGAGCCCAGTGTTTATCTCAGAGAGGGATGTTGCTTTTGTTGTATTGGATAGAGCTAGTTTTGCCTTTTCTCCTGCGGAGCTCCTGTTTTTGTTGGTTATGGCTATCCCCTATTCAAACATCCCCCAAACGGTGATCTGAGCAAGAGTTGTCAGTGCCTCTTATAGAAGGCCTGAAGAAACATGAGAGACCCGTGGAAAATTCTTTCCCAACACTCTCTTGTTCCTGGAACCCACAACCTCTGAGTTCCGAGGAGCCTTGCAATCTGGTGTACTTAGACGTACCAGATCCCTTTCCTTAAAGTTTGGCTGCAATTTTTCTCTTTCATTTTCTCTCTCCTTTAATTTTTTAGGAATTTCTGATTTTTTTTTTTTTTTTTTTTTTTGCATTACAAAATTTCAACGTCAAACTTCCAGTGTTTTAAAAGCGAGGAACAGGGTCAGTAAGGGTTCCTGTGGGGCTTCCAGCGGAAGTGACCTCACACGTCATTCTCACCCAGCATTGGTCTGCTGGCCGTACCGATTGTTATTGGAGAGCCTGTTTTGAGTCTATCTGCTTCTCTCTGCGCAGTGAACTTACTGAGACTCCTTATTTCGGTAGGGAGTCGGTTCTCTGATGGCAGGGTTGATGTTGGCTTTGCTATTTCTTCACTGCCTAGAGCGATATTTAGACAATGTACTGAGTGAATGCTTTTCATTTTTTGGGCATAACTTCATTGAGATATACTTTATGTTCTAAAAAGTTTACTTCCGTTTTTCATTTTTTGTTGCCCTAGAACTCGGACCGAGGACCTAGGATCTAGCACATGCCCTACCCCCGAACTTATCTGCAGCCCCTCCTTTTATTTTCAGTCTGAGAACAGGGTTTCACTTAGTTGCTCAGGCTGGCTTTGCACTCTCTCTGTAGCCCAGGCAGGCTTTGAACTTGCAGGCGTCTTGCTTTGGTCTCCTGAATAGATGGGATTACAGGCCTCTCCCACCAGGCCCAGTTAGGCATTTCCCTGTATGAATGATATCTTTTCATATGCCTTTCATCATTTGTATATTTTCTTCAGAAATATGTCTCTCAGAGATCCAACTGCCTCTGTCTCCTGAGTGCTGGGATTGAAGGTGTGTGCCACCCACGGAGGCTTTTTTTATTGTTTAGCTGAAAGAGCTCTTTCTGTGTCCATGCTACAAGTCTCCCAGCAGATAGAGGGTTTGTAAGTATTTCCTTTCTTCTATGGTTTGTGATTTTACTTTTTCATATTCACGTTTCAGCCACAAAAGATTTCAAGTTTAGTGAAGCTCAAATCAATCATCTCTTCTTTCTTTGATCACTTTTGGGTTTTTTTGGGTATCATGTTTAAATTGAAAAAAAAAAAGGTAGGTTTTTTGTTTGTTTGTTTGTTTTGTTTTGTTTTGTTTTTTTGCTACTTCCCACCTTTTCTTTTTAAATTACAGCCAAAGTTAGCGTGACAAAAGGAGAATTTTATTAGTCAGTTCCAAAGCTCATTTCTCAGTGGCTGTTTCCTGGTCACAGCTTCAGTGACAAGGACTTAACTGCAGCTAGTGCCCCCCTGCAGCCCACGTATAAACTGTGCGGAGACTTAACTTACTGGTAGCTTCATGACTTAGTGGGGTATGAGTCTCATTACAGTAACGAATTTCATTAAAAATTGCATATTGTCTAGGGTCACGATCAGTGATAAGGGGTGAGCTTAGCATGAGCTAAGCCCAGCGCAAAATTTAAGAATACACACAAATGAGTCCCTTGTTGGAGCAGTGCCCTTGTTCATGTCCTCTTTTTCTTGCCGTTTCTCATCAGCTCTATTGACTCCACTTCTGTGAAAGAGAGTAACATTGTGGGAAGATGGAATTACATAGGATCCTGACAGCATGAAAAAAAATCTTAAAAATGGTTTTGTGTAATCGAAATAATATTCAATCCCGGAATCCCAAGTGTGTGCTAATAAGGAATGAGTTTATTTCAAAGGCTCGAGCTGCCTTAGATGGTGATCTGAACAACTTCTTATCAACTTGAATGCCTCTTCCTGTGCAGTGTGCAGTTACTCTCGGGGCGAACACTTCTGAACTCCCTGGGAGAGCTGAAGGCGTCTCCTATTTCAGAGTAATTCAATTTAAGCGGTGCTGTCATAGCATCTGCAGCCTGAAGCTGTTTCCCACCCAGACATCACAGTTCGGGGTAGACATGGAGGAGGCAGGGAGACAAATCAGACAGCCATATCCCTGGTTACTCTCCTTGGGAGGCAGGGGAATTTAAGAAGGGAATTAAGAGCGTCTATGGTGTGTGTGTGGGGGGGTACGTTTAATCGTCATGTCATTCTGTTGGGGTTTGTATTCTTCCACCCATGTTCTAGGAGTGTATATACCCTTGGCCACAACACTCTGTTCTTATTAACCGTCAATTGCCCATCAGAGAGCAAGACACATTAGCTGTGTTCCCCTTGGCTCTGTACTCCTTGGGTACAAACTTCTGTCATTAAGGTTGGCTTACAGATTGGGGGCCATTTTGGAAGAGACAATGGCCAAGAACAAATAGGCAGAAATAGGATTGCTGCAGGTTTTGGTGAGAACTATTGATGAAGTAGGCGGGGACTATACTTTAAACTGAGTGGTTGGGGCAGATCTTCCAGCTAAATAGAGCAAGATGAATAGGACATCACCAGGTTTTGCCAGATAGGAGTGGCACAAAGGTGCCAATGACAGAGGGGATTTCTGTGTAGGGGGGCTGAGAGGTGACTTGTGTAAGACACGGTAAAGCAGATGCAAGGTGAGCACCTGCAGTGATGGGCAGGAGCCAGATCATGTCCAGTCTGTTACAAAGAAGTTTGGATTTTGTTTAGGGTATGGGCAAAGCTATGTAAGGGAGTATGTAGTCAGAGCTGTGTTTCTTGGCTGTCCATTTTTCTCTTTTGTAGGGTATAAACTACGTGGAGACTTAACTTACTGGTACCTTCATGACTTAATGGCATATGAGTTAAATTATAATAATGAATTTCATTAAAAATTATATATTGTCTAGG
The DNA here is from genome assembly GCA_028551405.1 of Uromys caudimaculatus. Classification (NCBI taxonomy): domain Eukaryota; kingdom Metazoa; phylum Chordata; class Mammalia; order Rodentia; family Muridae; genus Uromys; species Uromys caudimaculatus. The sequence continues at coordinate 23,261,674 of CM052706.1, forward strand.
GTCATGGATTAGTGATAAGGGGCATGCTTAGTATGAGGGAAGCATGGGTCTAATTCCCAGCATGAAAGAGAGAGAGAGAGAGAGAGAGAGAGAGAGAGAGAGAGAGAATATAAAGCACACACACATAAACAAGTCCATTGTAGGAAATTTGATAAAAGCCCAACTTTCCTTTTCTCATATATAAACTTTTTTTTTGGATTTGTCAAAGACACAGCATGACTTCTAGAAGGAAGAGCTGTTCTGAAGAGATTGGTTTGGTCCTTTCCCCTGCAGCACTGCAAGGAGCTGGTGTAGTTGTTCACAGGAGAAAATACAGTGGCAGGGCCTCAGGAATAGCCAGAGGTGGAGGAGTTGAAAGATGTTCAGGAGACAGACTTTTCAGTGAGCCTGGTTTGGATGAATCGTGGGGGGCGGGGTGGGGGTGGGTGAAGAGCAGACCTGTCAGGTAGGCAGAGGCACAACCCTCTTAGCTTTCTGGCTTCCACCACCTTCCTATGATACTGTGCAGTCTCGTAGCTGTGTGATTCTCCTCTCCTTCCTACTCTTTGTAAGCTTCAGTTTTTGTAGCTCCTGCTTTGAGGACCCTAGGTTCCCCAGACAACACTTGGCCTGGCCAAAATGTGGCTATCTCCTGTTACATTTAGGTTGGCTGGGGTAATGTTCATATTGTTCCCTTAAAGGCCATTTATAGCACAAACTGATAATAAACAATCTCATTAGCATTAAAAAAAGAAATCTCAAAACTTTGCAACAAGAGTTTTCAGAATGTGTTTTATTTTCCTCCACAAAATTATACTCTGATTAGCATCTACTGACTTCATGTTCCCGGCTGTTACTTGGTTCATGAATGAATCCCAAAGGTTCTTGCTTTGGGAATCCCCAGATTTGGTGGGAGGCCTCTCTGAGCAGTCTAAAGCCTTCCTCTTTCTGAATCAGGCCAACAGTTGTCTCTACTTTCTCCCTGGGACCCTCAGCCAGAGATATACAGGGTCCTGGGGTAAGTATAGATTGTTTTGGGTTCCTGAGAAGGCTCTCTAGTGAGGCAGGTCACCATGCTGGGAGACATAGGGAACTCATTCACCTAGAGCCCAGTGAAAAGTAGAGACAGGAACTGCTGCAACAGTAGAAAGGCCACCCTGCATTATGGTAACTACAGAGGCCCTCTGTCTCAGTTTGCCAAGAAACTGCCCATCACCCCCAGCCCCCACGATGTGGATGGTTGTACCCAAGTTCATGTGTTGGAGTCTTAATCACAGTACAACAGCATGAGAGGTGGGAACTTTAAGACATGATTAGGTCATGAAGATCTGCTCTCATGCCTGGACTGATGTTATGTCACAGACTTGTAAACACCAGAAGAATGGGCTTATTGTAAAAGCGAGTTTGGCCATTGCTTTCTCTTGAACCATTTGATGTTTTCTGCCAAGCCGTGATTTTGAGACCTTCACCAGATACAAACCCTTGGCCTCGAGCTTTCCAGTCTCCAGAAGTGTGAGTCAAGGCAACCTTTCTTGCGATCACTCAGCCTGTGCTCGTTGTTACAGCAGCACCCAATGGGAAGATACTGGAGTTAGCTGCATTTTCAGGGAGACAAACTTGAACCCTGTTAGCTCTGCAGTCTTCCCTACATCCCTTCTTCCCTGGGGCCCCAGTTTTTACTTCCAAATTATGAAGGCACGGTGTAGAACTGATCATTTAGTGTTTCCTTTCATTGAGTTCACCTCAGAGCCCATCTTCTCCCTGTCTCATCTGTCGTTTGCTTCTGGGTCTTCCACACCAGTGTCTTTCCACCTCTCCAGGGTCTTTGAAGTCCAGGTTCTTCCAGAGCCAAGATGCAGTTGAGCACCATGGTTTTCTGTTGCTGGCGGCTTGGTTTACTGGTTGTCTTGGACAGCATTTCATTACACGTGCACTGCTCTGCTGATAGGAACCACTTCTTATTGCCGAATTGGGGTGTGAATGTGGAGAGACCATCCTTCCAGAGGTGAACAGCTTCTCCAGCCTCTTTCGTGAGGGACAGGGGCCTCAGAGGGCCCAGCACTATGGTTTTCTCTGGTTCATTTCCCTTTTTGACAGTGTGTGGTGTGTTGGGTCTGAGTTATACTCCAAGTCCAACTCTATCTCTTCTGATTGTATGGTCTCTGAGCATGATTTAGTGAAAAGATCTTTCTGTGTTATATTATTTATTCCTTGAGAATCTCACTTATACATAATGTATTTGATCGTATCCACCTCTCTTTCCCTGTCAAGTGTCCCACCCTACCCCAAAATATGTTTCCTTTCCAAATTGATGTCTTCTTGCTTTTTCGGTTTTTTTTGTTTTTTGAGACAGGGTTTCTCTGTGTAGCTCTGGCCTTCCTGGAACTCACTCTGTAGACCAGGCTGGCCTTGAACTCGGAGATTTGCCCACTTCTGCCTTTGGGAAGCTGGTATTAAAGGCATGTGCTGCTACATCCCAATGATATTTCTTTTTCTTTTAATTAAAAAATTTTCATACAATATATTTTGATGTTTTCCCCTCTTTCAACCCCTCCTAGACTCACCTCCCTCTCCACCCAACTTCATGTTCTCTCTCTGTCTCTCTGTATGTCTCTGTCTCTGTCTCTCACTCCCTCTCCTCTCTCTCTCCCTCTCCCCCACACCAACATACAATGAAACAAACCCAAAAAAACTTAAAACAAAAAATTAAAAGCAAAAACAGTATTGTGGTTTCTAATTCATGAGCAGGAGGTATCTTCTCTTCATCTATCTAGTTTTTATTATATGTATATATGTATATATGTATGTGTGTTTTATTTATTTATTTATATAGATGAAGTCTCTTCCAGACCACACTGGCCTTGAACTTGCTATTGTTGCTGCATGAGGTCGACCTTGAGTTCTTGATCCCCCTGCCTTAACTCCCAAGTGCTGAGAGAACAGGTGAGTGCTACCATGCCTGGCATGTTTAACTTTCATCTGTTTCTATGTGAGTGTGACTATATATTTGTGGCTTTGTTAACAAGTTACACTTAGTTCTCTACTACTGTCTATCCATTGTACAGGGAATTTTATTGTGGTATTTGCACACATATATATTCCTTGGATCATATCTTCCACGTTTATTGCCTTTCCTAGCTCCTCTCTTCAGTTTTTCTCATCACCTTCCCAGCCCTAACGCTCTCCCTTTAGCTTTGTGTCCTTCTAATTTGCTGTAAATTCTTCATACAAGAGAAAATGTATGATGTTTGTTGTGCTGAGTCTGCTTTATTTCAGTTACCATAACAATATCCAGTTCCATCCATTTTCCTATAAATGATATGATTTTCTGCTTTGCTGCTGAATTAACATCTCATTTTGTGTGTGTGTGTGTGTGTGTGTGTGTGTGTGTGTGTGTGTGTGTGTGTGTGAATTTATTTATCTATTCATCAGTTGATAGCACCTAGGCTCATGCTGTATTGGTTATTGGATGGTTCCATAATGAGCACAACTATGCAGGTGTCTATATAGGAAGCTGACTTTATTCCTTGGGGTGTAGTCTCAGGGGTGGTATAACTGGATTATATAAATAGTATTAAGGGTTTTTTGGTGTGTATGTGTGTATGTACATGTGTATATTTGTGTGTGTATGTGTGTGTGTGTATGTATGTCTGTGTGTATATTTGTGTGTGTACGTGTGTATGTATGTGTATATATTTGTGTGTGTGTGTATGTATTTGTGGGATGAGGAGTGTGCATGCAAATGTGTTTTCATATATCTGGAGGCTGGAAGTCAACCTTGGTTGTCTATTCATCTTGTATTTGATAGGGTTTTTCATTGGTCTGAACCTTGGCAAAGCGAGGTGGACAGTGAGCCCCAGGTATCCGCCTGTCTCTGTGTTACCTGTCTCTGTATCTTTGTCTTAGCAAGCTGGGACTGCTTGTATAAGTCATGCCCAGGCATGTGTTTTGTTAATGTGCCTTCTGAGGGTAAAACTCGGGGTCTTTGTGTTTGTGTGACAAGCATTTTACCAACAGAGGTTACCTGCCTCCAGCCTTCTTCTACAGTTTGTGTTTGTTTTTTTTTAGGGGGGCTCCCCTATGATACCACAATGGCTGGACTAATTATAGTCAAACCAGCAGTATATAAGGGCCCTTTGATAGCCATTCTGACCGAGATGAAATAGAATCTCTGTGTAGTTTTGATTTGTATTTGGCCAATTTTTTCCCAAGCACTGACAAAGATTTTTCAGGCTCTCTCTGTACCCTGTCGACCATTTCTTTTGCTGGGCAAAGGCTTTTTAATTTGATGAAAGAGCATTGTCCATTCTTGTATATCCTTGGTTGTCCGATCTATTCATAAACTTCCGGTCAATGCCTATGCCTTGAAGGGTTTCATTTATGTTTTTTAATAGTTTCTAAGTTCAGGTCTTACATTAAGGACTTTGATTCATTTTGTGTTGATTTTCTTTCTTTCCTTTTTTTTTTTTTTTTTTTTTTAAATACAGGATGAGAGATAGGGATGCAGGTTCAGTCTTCTGCAGAAGTGTGTCTTTAGGATCTCCAGAGGGTCTTTACCTGCACCATTTGCCAGGGATTGTACTTTACAGTGTACATCTCATGCATCTTTGTAAGGAGTTGGACAGTGGTAAGAGCTCGTACGTCTGTCTCTTCTATTCTGTTCCACTGATTCACACACATGTCTGTTTTGTGCCAGAACTGTGCAGCGTTTCTCGCCACGACTCAGAGGCACAGTACGGAGTCAGGCACTGACAGCCCCAGCAGCGTTCATTTTGTTCATGAGTCCCTTGACTAGTCAACCTATTGTATTCGATTGCTTCCCTTCTTTTATTTTTCTGAAGAATGTCATTGGGGTTCTTTTTTTGTAATTACTTAACTAATTAATTTTTTTTACTTATTCACTTTATATCCTACTTGCTGCACACCTCCCCATCACCCCCTCCCACAATCCTTCCTCCATCTCCCCCTGTCTTTGGGATTCTAGTGGGGGATTTCATTGAATCTGTGGTTCACTTTTGGTAATGAAGGCCATATTTGTTAATGTAAATTCTGACCACCTGGGAGCATGAGAGGCCTTTCCAGCCCCTGGAGTCTTCAGTTTCTTTCTCCAGTACTTTATAATTTTCATTTCATTTCATTTAGGGCTTTTGTCTCTTTGCTTAGGCATATACCTACTTTATTATTTTTAATACCTTGTAACTGGCATTATATTTTTAATTTATTTTTCAGCAACTCCAGCATGGCCATATAGAAAAGGTAGCATTTTTTTTTAATGTATTGATTTTTACATACTGATACTATACTGAAAGTGTTCATCATAAATGAGTTTTCTTATTATGTCTTTAGGATTTTAAACTATAGTAATATTAACAGCCAATATAGATGGTTTGACTTCTTCCTTTTCTCTTAGTATCTCTTTTATTTCTTTCTCTTGTGCTCTTGCTAGAGCAAAGATTTCAAACACTATATTAAATAAGGATAACAATAGTATTCCTTATCTTAGAGGAAATACTACTCACTACAGCATTTGTGGTTGAATTATATACATAGTCTTTATTATATTGAAGCATGGTCTTTTCATTCCACAATTTCCAGGGATTTTCATTATTATTGGATGCTGAGTTTTGTTAAAGGTCTTTTCTGTATCTTTTGAGATGGTGATGTAATTTTTGTCCTTGATTCGCTTTGTGTTCTATAATACGTTTGTGGCTATGAATGTGTTGACTCATTTTCCCTTCCTGTAAGGAAGCTGATGTGACCATTTTGTATGATCTCTTATTGACTGAGAATTTCATACATGCATGAAGCGTGTTCTGATCACATCCACCCCCAATTCTCACCTCTCCAATTCTACACTTATCCCCCCCATTCTGTTTTAGTGCTGTCTGCTGTCTCTTTTACTTAGGTCCATAGAGTCTACTTGGTGTTCCAGTGTGTGCAAGTGTGTGGAACCAACTACTGGACCTTGTGTAGACTCTCAGGGGCTACATCCCCGTGGAAAACTGACTCTCTTCCTTCCATCACCCCACTAGCTCCTCAGCTAGATGTTTGAATTCTGGGTCATCCCCACCTTGTGTTCTGGGATTATTCTGGCTTGATCCTGTGCAGGTCTGTGTAGTCACAGCTGCTGTAAGATCCTAAGTTCAGCTGCCTGTTACGTATAGAAAACACCATGTTGCTCTACTCACCCACTGTTTCTGGCTCATGCATTCTTCCATCTGTTGGTCTACACGTGTTTTTGGAGCACTTTGCATCTATATTCTTTAAGGAAGTTGATCTGTAGTTTTAATTGTGTCCTTACCCGCCTTTGCTATCAGGGTTATGAGTAAGTTTGGAAGTGCTCTTTCCCTTTGATTTTATGGGATAGTTTCAGAGACCTTGGTAGCAGGTCTTTAATACTCTGGTAGAATTCACAGCAAATCTACCCATTCCTGCTATTTCCTTGTTACTGTTTCCATCTTACTACTCTTAGAGATCTTTTCTGGCTTTTAATAACAACTTTACTCAGTTTGGGTAGATCATATGCATAGAAGTTTATCCATTTCATATAGATTTTCCAATATATTAGAATATACATTTCTAAAACATTCTTTAATGTTATTCTGGATTCTTGTCATATCTATTGTAGTGACTCCTTTGTTGTCTCTGACTTTAACTCAAGCTTTCTGTTTTTCTTTTGATGATTAGACTAATGTCTTTTGGTCTTATTTTCTTTTGAAAGAACCAACTCTTGTTTTTTTGGTCCTTTGTATTATTCTTTTTGTTTATATTTTATTAGTTTCTGCTTTGATTTTTAATTTGTCTTAAACTTTCTTTGTATATATGTATGTGTGTTTGTGCATACAAATGTGTATGCATGTATGTATATGTATGTGGAGGCAAAGGATTACTTTTGCTGTCTTCCTCATTTGCTCTCCACCATATTATTTTAGACAGGGTCTCTCCTTTAACCTAGAGTTAGTGGATTTTGCTGGGTTGGCTGGCAGTGTACTACAGGGGTATTCTTGTCTCTGATTTCCCAGTGCTCACATTATAAATACACATCACAGTGCTTGCATTTTCATAGATTCTGGGAATCCAAACTCAAGTTTTCATGTTTGTGTGGCAAGCACTTTAAGGACTGAGCCATCTTCTAAGCCTCAACTTTTATTACTTATTTCTTTATAATAATTTTGAGTTTGTTTTGTTTTTCTAGTATTTTGAGGTGCATCATTAAGTTATTTATTTGAGATCTGTCTCTGACTTTTAAAATTTACAACCCATAAAATCCTATCTTAGGATGGCCATTGCTGCATCCCAAAGATTCTGGTAGGCTGTGCTTTGATTTTCATTTTCGTGTTGGGAGCAATATATTTTCTTATATATAGAAGTGGGGGCTTATCTTAGGATCTCAATCCTTGCTGCTATTCAGAAAGGCAGTAAGAATACTACTGAACAAATGAACCCAATACTTATAGTAATAAGCATTGAAAAAAAGCATCTACTCCCCACCCTCCTGAGTAGTAAATAAGGGAGATAATTGATGTGCTAAATTTGGGGATTAAAACTTGAGATCCCTGTGAAAAGCAGGATGGCCTGTTTTTTGTGGTTTGGATAGAAATATCCTTCCAAAAGTCTCAAATGTTGAAGATTGGGTCCTCAGCTGGTGACACTATTGAGAGATTATAGGATGGCATTATCAGGAGGCTGTGCCTCAGAAGTGGATCACCAGTAGTTGGAGACATGCTCTGGAAAGCTATACTTTGTTCCCAACCTCGACTCTCTTCTTTTTGTCTGCCTTGATGACAGCTGCTTTAGCAATGGAACCAGCTGGTATAGGCCAAAACCTCTGAAGTGTAGCCAAGATAAGTCTGTCCTCCTGTCTGTGGTTTATGTCAAGATCCTGTCACAGTGATGACAAGTCTGATTAGAACTCCTGCATAACGACTGTGAGCTTTTATAACTTCCTGAGATTCCTCTGTTCATAGCATGGAGCCTGAGCTGTCGTTTTTCAGACTGGTGTTGATGTCTTTCTCAAGGATGCGAGATCCAAGGATGCACAGATTGAGCTGTATAGTCATCCTTGCCTGGAGCCTGTAGCTGGCAAAGTCTATGGATTGGATTATGCTTGAGCCCTAGTCCTGCACCATGAAGATTCTGTATGTTCCACTGGCCTTGCACTTGCTGTGGTTTTACGAGCTATCTGGACATCCTACCTGGTCCACCCTCTCTGACCCCTGATTGCAGGATCAGCATCATCTGACCCTTTGTATCTGTATGAGTTCCTTTTCTTATCGCCGCAATAAAGTACCCCACAGAAACAACTTCAGGGTGAACTGTGCTGGTTCACAGCTTTGGAGAGATTCAGTCCACCATTTCAGGGAAGGCATGGCGGAGCTCATGGGGATGCTTATATGTTCGAGTCTGTGGTGGCAAGAATTCACACGGCATTGATTAGGTAGCAGAGAAAGCAGGCCAGAACCCATATTTGGCATCTCATTTTCAAAGTTTTTTCCCTTACTAACCTGCTTCTGCCAAAGAGCCCCCACCCCCATTCCTGGAGGACACAGAACAATCAGCATAGTGTCACAACCTAGAGGCTAAAATCATGAGCCTGTGGGGGACATTTCAGATTCAATCTGTAAGGGTGTCTTTAAACTCAGGTTTTTCAAAGGTTCTGCTCTCTCTGTTTGTGGTGGCCAGGGCCTCCCTGGCCCCAACCCTGTCTCATTACCTGGCCATTAAAACTCATTCCCTTTAGAAATTCTAATTCTGAATTTTAGATCTAACTTTGGATCTCTTCATTATTTTGCTAGCCACTCTTGAACCAGTGACTGCCTTGGTCTGCTTAGCTGGGACTGGGCTGCTGGAGCCACAGCCCCCACTATGGCCCAGGCAGGTGAGGGCCTGATTGGTAAAGGCCCTCAGTGGGAGGAGGGAGTAGCCTGTGTCTCTAGCCACAGACATCCCTTAGCACGTGGTCTCGAGCTGTTCTTGATGCTCCTTGATCCTTGACTACTTGATGAAAGTAGGGTCCATGTATCATTTGTGTCTTGAGCTTCAGTGCCTGACCCATGTGGCCTGAGAACCTGGGTGTGGATTCCTGTGGGTGGGGCAGGTTCTCAAATCAGCTCCTCAGTTGCTATTTCAGACGGAAGAGTCCCATTTTGGTGGTGAGTCTCACTGTTGGTCTGCAAAACTCAGGCCTGGGAAATTTCTAAAACTGTTTGGTGGCATCTGTTGCTCAGGAAAATCTCTCTGAGTGGACACTGCAAAGTGTTCCTAGGTCTCCCAGCTTTTGCCTGCCTGTGACTGCATTGGGGACAGAAACCACTGGCTAGCCCTGGCTCTCTCAAAGATGCCACATTTCTCAGAGACCCAGTTCCTCTGCCCTGGCAGCATTCCCCAGGGGCTGCCTACACACAGGGAAGGAAGTGTACCTGCTGCTCCCACCAGCACTGATCCTGCCCTCCTGCTCTACAACCCCCAGCCAGCACATGGGAAGGGTGTGGGAGATCTTTACACAGCACATGCAGCTGCTCCCGGGCAGCGCTTGGTGAGGGGAATCTGGTCATGGACGGCCCTTTGCTACTTCTTCTTTGAGTCTTCAAGATCTGAAGTTGGTGGTTCCTGTGAAGGGCAGAGGATTAAAAAAAAAAAAAAAAAGATTTATTTATTTACTTCATGTATGTGGGTACACTGTCGCTGTCTTCAGACACACCAGAAGAGGGCATCAGATCCCCATTACCAATGGTTGTGAGCCACCATGTGATTGCTGGGAATTGAACTCAGGACCTCTGGAAGAGCAGTCAGTGCTCTTAACCACTGAGCCATCTCTCCAGCCCAAGGGCAGAGGATTTTTATAGTCTCTGAGGGTGTTGGATGAAGATGGATGGCATGGTATTGTGGAAAGGATCAGAACACCCGGGGTTTGAACCTGGGCTCTTGAAGGCTCAGGCAGGCCCCAGCACACTCCTCTCAGAGTTTTGCTTTCTTCTCCGAAGAATCTCTCTCTGGAGGAGTCCCAGAGGTAGACTGGGAACCACCTTGTATACTCAGGGTTTGGAGGTCAGGAAATTAGTAGAGCCCTCCTCTTAGGAGAATGGGGAGGCTCCTCTCTGAGTCTCTTCAGCTACAAGGTGACCTCCCTCTGTTTTGCATGTGTTCTACTGTAGGGTTGTGGTTGGGAGATCCAGGCATAGTGGGTCTGAGGGCCAATCAACAGGTGCTCAGGGGCCTGGCCTCTGCTGGCTCACCTGCTGTCTCCAGGAGCTCCAGGTGACTCCTACAAAAAGAAGGGTACCTTAGTAAAGCTGAAGCACACTGGCAGGTACACAGTGAGCACCTCTGGGGAAATGGCACTGCAGGAACATCTGGAGCAGGTGGGAAACCTATGGAGTATGTAGGTAATGGGGGAAGGAGGCTCAGTGGTGCAGAAGGAGTCAAGGCAGGGGAGAGTGCCTGCCCTGTGGGTGGGTGGGGGCTGCAGCACCATGGTGGCTTCTCTTATTTCTATAAGAACAGAAAACTGGAATGTTCGAGGGCCAGAGAGTGCTTGCCATGACCCACAACCAGAGCAGAGAGTCAGAGCAGCTCAGCAAGCAGTGGGAAGTGAGGGTGCAGAGAAGACACGGAAATGTGTCATGACTGTGTGAGCAGAGAGAGGGCACAGGTGGTGAGCCGAAGGAAAGCCCATACATTGGGTCTCGTGTGTGTGTGTGTGTGTGTGTGTGTGTGTGTGTGTGTGTGTGTGTGTGACTGTGTGACAGGACCAGGAAGTGAATAAGTGGGGCAGCTGTCAAGAGGCCTTGCTTGTGGGCTGGAGGCGGTCTGGTTTATCTCTGTACCACCACTGAGGCTGAGCAGATGGGCAGAGTCCCATGGGGTGGCGTTGTGGTCTGGCATGGGGTCACTCTGACAGGTCTTTCATGGCTGTCCATATTAGCTGGTTAATCTTCAGGAGCATTCCCTTCCCTTCCTGGGCCTGACTAAATCAGCCTCCTGCCAGTGACTTTGAAATGGTCAATGCAGTGGAAGAGGAAGGAAGGAGAGGAAGAAGCCATGGGTGGATTGAGTGCCAATTGCTGAGTCCCATCTTACAGGCTGTGTCTCTCAGACCTTCTCCAGCTGGCTTCTGGGCCTGCTCTATCCCAGTTCACCCATCCTCCACCCACCACGCTGAGCTATTGGAGGTGCCAGTGGCCTTGAGGTGGCTGCTCCCACTCTTTATCAGCTGTTGACATACAAGTGCCCTAGTAAGGAAAATATTTTCATTCTTGTATAGCAGCATTCTCAGGCTGCTTAATCATATTTTTCCTTTGTCTTTAAAAATAAGCTCCTGTGTGTTTCCCTGTCTTCTCGCTGCTCTGAGGCTGCTCTAGAACTAAGCCATGCTCGCTGATACTTGGTTTTTCATGGTGTTGCTGCTCTTGGCTTTTTAGATGGGACAATGGCTGAGCCCATTCACGTGCCTCAAACCACACTTGGCACTTCATGGACAGAGATCACCTGTCATCCTCACTTCTACTCCGGAACAGAGCTATTACTTTATTTTGTAAGAGAAAATGACATTCAGAGAATAGAAGTCCTGCCCAAGGCTACATAGCCTTGGGAAACCCAGGGCCTGAAATGGAAATCCAAGCTAACAAGTTCTCCAAAATGGGTTGCAATATGCTAATAAAACATATCTGCACATATTCTGTTGCTATTGCTGATACCAGCATGCTATGATGACCTTAGCCAGTCCTTTGGAACCTCTCTGGGCATGACAGCCAGTTGTAAGTAAGTAGGACTTGAAATAATAGATTGTTGACTGACTGTACAAGCCACTGGCCAGTTCTTTGAATGGCATGCTATGTGCAGAGCACAATTGTCCTCTCTACTGTACTGGGCTCTGATGGGGCTCAGAAGAGACATGCTTGCTGCTGGGCCTTGATCCCATGTGGTGAAACGCAATGCTGACACATAGAAGAAACTGAGAAGATGTTTGCTGGAGTACTGGGGGATCACATGGGTAGGTGGGAAGAAGAGATTCTTCACAGAGAGGAGGAGGAAGAGGAAGAGGAGGAGGAGGAGGAGGAGGAGGAGGAAGAGGAGAAAGAGGAGAAAGAGGAGGAGGAAGAGGAGGAGGAGGAGGAAGATGCTGTGCTTGGTGTGTGACCTGGTGAATCCACTCCAAGGTCCTTTGAGGCAGGCACCTTGCTGGGCCCCGTTGGACAGGTGAAGATGCAGCTAAGGTATCTGAAGTATGGAGCTGTAGGCACAGACTCTGAATGTGATCACAGGTTTTCATATAACGAGAGCCTCTCCTCTCCTCTTCTGTGTCCATGCCTGAAAAGGACTCTGTGGGACACAGCACTCAGGGAAGCTCAGCTTCTGGTTCATGAAGGGGGACATTACAGATTCCTGAGTGGAGGGGGTGTGCAGTGGGCTTTCAGGCGCCTGTAGCCCGAGTATTATTGTAAGCTCAATTCTACCCAGAGAGAAACGCAGGCCCAGCCCAGAGCTGCTCCTCTACTTACTGTGTCCTAGAGTTCTCCCCTGTCTGGCCTTGGAGTCTCCACTGCTCAAGTGTGGGATCTGACTGCACTACTTGAGTCCTTGGCTCTACTTCTCTGACCTCCACATTCTTCAAGCATGTGCCTGTTCCCACAGCCCCACAGCCTCTCCAAAGCATGGGCTTGGCCTCCCTTCACACTCCTGTGGAGTACTCCTGTCTGTGACCCAGCCCTGTAAATGTGGCTGCTGGCATGTGCAGAGGCAGGTGTCCTGTGGAGGGAGGGCAGGCCAGAGTAGGACTGTGTTTCCTATATAGAGCTCCCCCCAGGGCTGGAGAGACCACACTGCTCTTGGAGAGGATCCAGATTCAATTCCCAGCACCCATGTTGGGCAGCTGATACTGCCCTATCTGTACCTCCAGCACCTATGGTGTGCATGTGCACACACGTGTGTGCACATACATACATACATACATACATACATACATACATACATACAGGCATAAGCACACACATACACATACATACACACGTGCACACACACACACACAAATTTTAAAAATTAAAAATAAATCTTTAGCCAGGCAGTGGTGGTGCATGCCTTTAATCCCAGCACTTGGGAGGCAGAGGCAGGCAGGTTTCTGAGTTCAAGGCCAGCCTGGTCTACAGAGTGAGTTCCAGGACAGCCAGGGCTACACAGAGAAACCCTGTCTCAAAAAACCAAAATAATAATAATAATAATAATAATAATAATAATAATAAAATAAAATAAAAATAAATCTTTAAAAGAAGCTCCTCCCAGCAGCTTTCTGTCACTGTCCAGTACCACTATGAGGCTCTGCCCTGCACTTGGGGGTCTTCTTCTGCCTCTGGGCTTTTGATTTTAAAATGGCTAATGATTGACTCTGACTACTCTGCCAAGGTGGGAAGAGTAGATGGAAAGTGTGTGAACTCTCTCTTCACCCCTGCCCCTATATTCTCAAGGTCTCCTGAGTGTGAAGCAAGGCCCAGGGCCTTGCTTGGCAAGATTGGCACGGGAGCTGGTGGCTTTCTCCCACTGTCTGTGGTAAAGCTAGGTGAGGTCTCCTCCAGCCTGTGTCAGAAGCTGCACTATAATTACGGATGAAATTCTCCCTCCTCAGAGGTTGGGTGAGGCCTGCCATGGAAACAGCCTGGTGGTCTGCAAGCTTCTGCCAGCACGAGTGACTGGCAGAGTTCTAGAGGGTTGCTTTCCCCTGGGGACTGGTAGCTTAAAGGAATAAAACAACAACAGGATCATTTCCCCCAACTTTGGGTCTGGTGCATTATGAATACTAAGGTTAATTGAATTCATTATGACAGGGTGTAGGGAACACTGCACTCAGCTGCTGTGGACCCTAGGACACACTGATGGGCAAAGCAGCCTCAGTCCTTTTCCCATGGAGCCTCGAGGGTACTAGGAACAGCCATATAATACACAAACAAATGTAATTGTATCTGTACACTCTGAAAAGCTCCTTAAAGGAATATTACATTTCCTATGATAGTTACCCCAATTCAGCTTCAGGACCTGAATCCATCAGGAGTTGGATTTGGGGAAGAATTTTCACTGGAACTAAACTAAGATGCAAAGGAAGTAGATCCCAGCAGATGTACTGGCTTGTGACAGCCCTTCTGGGCCAGGGTCTCCAGCCTGAGCGCCAGCCTGTGACCATGAATGGCTCACCCTGGGATGCCACGAAGTTGGCACCTGGTTCAATCAAGTATGTAAGTTCCAGGGGTTAGTGCCCAGATTCCTGGTGCTATTGCTGACGGATTCCCCCTCCAAATATAGCACTGTGCCCCCCCACACACACACACTGCAGGCTGCCTCAGGCCTCCAGATAGATGTCCTTGACGCCTCCCAGGAAGAACAGGTCATTCTTCCCAACCCAGGGCTTGCTAAGCACTTGCAGTCTGGCTTTGATTGCTGTGTTAGATTGCCAGAGTCCACTCCAAGGTTAGTCCTCTTAGTTCAAGCTCAAATGCAGATCTTTTAGACAACAAACCATTTTCTGCAAAAGCATGCATGCCTCCATGTCTTGCTGCTTAGCTGGGTCACTGGCAGTCTTCAGGCTTTCCCCAGAGCCTTTAGAGTCAGCCTGCCCGACTCTGCCTTTACACACACCGAACCTCTGTATCCAGGCTCACTGGGCACAGCCTGTGGCACATCTCTGACAGGGTCTTCTAGAAACTTCCTTCTTAAAAGTCCTTTAAGATACCTGTGGGTGGTTCTGCTCTAGACTGTGTACATTGGTCTCTCTGACTGTCATTTTGTCTGACTGGGTAAGAGCTTGGAATTTGAGGGTGGGTCTGGGTTCCAGTCTGCTTCAACCACTCATTAGCCTTGGCAAACCAGAGCATTCCTACAGCATATACCTGAAACAACTTATAAGTTGCCTCATAGCAGGGCAGGTAGAGAGAAGAAGGAGATATGGGGTGTTTTCCCAGTATTACCTTGAAGGTCATGTGCTCATTGGCCAGCTGATGTCTCACTAACTAACACCCAGAGAACTGACTAATCCTTGAACGTAAAAGCTTTTAGAAGGCACAGAAGATCCAAACTACACCTTTATTTTTTAGTTATAGTAGAATTACATTTATTTATTTATTTACTTACTTATTTATTTATTTATATTGGATATTTTCTTTATTTACATTTCAAATGTTATCCCCTTTCCCAGTTTCCCCCCGGAAACTCCCTATCCCAATCTCCCTGCTTCTCTGAGGGTGCTCCCCCACCCATTCACCCACTCCAGTCTCCCCACCCTGGCATTTCCCTGAACTGGAGCATCGAGCCTTCACAGGACCAAGGGCCTCTCCTCCCAGTGATGCCCGACAAGGCCATCCTTTGCTACATATGCTGCTGGAATCATGGGTCCCTCCATATGTACTCTTCCTTAGCAGCTTTACCAGAATGTATAAGTTAAATGTCATTATAAATTCTCCAGATTTTTGGCCTAGGCTGACAAAGTGTGCTTCTCTCCCCAGGTCTTACTTGGGCCTCAGTCTTTTGAGTTGAACATTCGCAGCCGAACAGTTTCTTTAGCTGCTGTTTTCCTACTAAAAGAAAAGAGTTTGCTCTGATCTGTTACTCCGTCCTTTCCTGATTCCCTGACCTTCTTTCTCCTTTCTTTAGTATTCCATGGTTGACAGGAAAAGGTAGTTTACCAGGAATAGGCATAGGAAAAACTGAAAAGTGAACTTGCACAGAAGGGTTAAATTAGTGGCCTTATCTTCTGTGCAGTCCTAGTAATTGACAAGTTTTAATGTCTTCACACTGTGTTTGGATTTTTAATTTGGCCAGCCGTTTTTTGGGCCATTAAGTAAATCTGGAGGAATCTGTGCAGAATTGAAAACATATTTTTCAAAAACATATAATTTTTATAGGTATGTTTGTGTACTTGAGCAATTGTATGTATACCATGTGTGTGCTGGGACCCTTTAAGGTCAGAAGATGGCATTGAATCCCTGGAATTCAAGTTAACAGACGGTTGTGAGGTGTTGTGTGGGTGCTGGGAACCAAACCCTGGACCTCTACAAGAGCAGCAAGTGCTCTTAGCTGCTGACTCTTATTTCCAGCCCTGGAAAAACATGTTTTACAGTGAGTATAGAGGCAGATGTGCCTCCTGCCTAAATGATGATGGTCTAAAGGTTTTAGACATATTTAAGGTTAATGTTTGTATTGGCAAAACATTTCCCAGTTTATAAAGAAACCAAGCAAACTATGCCCTATGGTGACCACTTAAGTACTTCTCCTCAGAGGGCCCCTATCATAACGAATGGAGCTGAGTTAACAGGCAAAACCAGGCTGGCTGGGCAGTGGGGCTGGTTGTTGTTGTTGTTGTTTTGTTGTTGTTGTTTTCATTTTGTACCTAAAGGGGCAGGAGTCTTTGCAGGGGGTCGATCTGGTCTAGTGTCTCACCACTTCCCCAGGCCTGGGGCTGGTACTGGGGCCTTGCCCTTGTCCCTTACCCTGTATAGTAGGGTCTTGCAGTGTTGAGTAGGCTTCCCTGGGAAGCAGTGCTCGAGGTGGCTGGAGTAGCTCTCTGGTGCTCTCTTTGCTAAAAGGCAGGATTTAGAGCTGGTCAGGGGAAGGCCACTACTGATATTCACATCTGTGCTCCCTGAATCTGGATGAAGGAGATTGCAGCACTCCAGAGGAAGTCTGGAGACCTGGCAGAGCCCAGACACTGGGGCTGCTTTGGGGACACTGCAGACAGGAGCCTTTGACATTTCTATCACTCAGAGTAAGAGGAGAAAGCTTGGCAATCATTGATCTAATATCAACGGATCTAAGTCACCTGATGTACACTCTCTCGTTTTAGAATTGTGTGTGTGTGTGTGTGTGTGTGTGTGTGTGTGTGTGTGTGTGTGTGTGTGTGTGTGATGCATGTGGAAGTCAGAGATAACCTGGGGTGTCAGTCCTCACTGCCCACCTTATTTGAAGCAGTGTCTCTTCCTTGTTTGCTGCTGCATATTCCAGGCTGGTAGCCCATGGGCCTCCATGGGTACTCTTTCCTCTGCCCCCATCTCTTTATAGGAGCACTAGAATTACATACACGAGCTACTGTGCCCAGCCTCATGTGGGTTCTCGGCATCTGAACTCATATCATGATACTTATGTGGCTACTGGGTCTTCTTCCCAGCCCCCTTTCAAACCTCCTAATGCAGTGATGCTCCTTGGCTTTCTAGTCCAGTAGAATGTTATTCTCAAAGCAGAGGGCAGGTAGGGTCCCTGGCTGAAGTCTGTGTTTCAACCAGCCCAGCATCTGGGGTCTGTGCCTGAGGTCCCAAGTCTAACTCTGACTCCCATGTTCCAAGGCAGAGCAAACTGAGCCTTGATCATGGGGATTTATCTATGGGAGAAGCTTGCCACCCAAGACTTTATGAACTAGGATTGTGTGGGGGAGGGGGAGAGGGTAGGGCAGGGGGCCAGGCAGCATCTTCCATGTCTTTAGACACCATGAAAACCTCAGCATTAGGCTGAGGAGGAGGTGGCTCAGCACTCTTAGGCAGCCCTGCCTGAGGGCTCTCCAGAAGACCTTCAGAGACAGGACACCCTGGTAGTGAGGCCCCAAGGCTGAAACCTCATATCACCTATCCCTGAACACAGTGTCTATTCCCATTTTTGTGTTGCAGCATGGACGGATACACCTGACATAAGTACTGTACCTTTTTCACCTTTCCTTTAAGGGACAACTCCAGGCTTGTCTTCCTGAAAACCCCCTTTGGGATTTTCAGCCCAACCAAGGTCCCTACCTCCCCAATTCCTCTTGTAATATTCTTGTAGACCTGTGGCCCTTTGAGCTCCACCAAGTGTTCTCTGAGGGCCCAGTCTCCACAAACAGGTAGGAATTGACTATAGTGCTATGACCAGCACCCACCGTATTGATAGCCAGTGCTGGCTGCAGTTGTATAGGAAACTACAGGACCAGAAGCAGAGCCACAGTTGGGTATGTGTCCAGTGAAACTCTCAGACAGGCCTACACAACTCAGGCTG
This sequence comes from Uromys caudimaculatus, assembly GCA_028551405.1. Classification (NCBI taxonomy): domain Eukaryota; kingdom Metazoa; phylum Chordata; class Mammalia; order Rodentia; family Muridae; genus Uromys; species Uromys caudimaculatus. The sequence goes on from CM052706.1 coordinate 23,279,650, forward strand.
CAGCACTTGGAGGTGCCAGGTTTTTATTTGACCTGGCCTTTGCCACTCAGCCAGTTGGCACAGGTGGGCAGGTAGCAAGCATAAGGTCATCTTTCATTGTACCATGAAGAATGAACCATCTTTCTCAATTCTGCACAGGAGTTGTCTTCCCTCCTGGTTCTGTGCTTGCCTTGCTCCCAGGGTGACATCAGTGGGGCCAAGCTGGTCAGATGCTTTTCCCTTGAGATACTAGTCTGATCAAAGGGACAAAGGAGACCTGGGAGATTAATACTCTGGTTTATGAATCCAGAGTTTCTTGGTACACCTCAAGCAAACATGATAGCTTGTGTGAGACAAATGCACTTACTACTGTCCTTTTTGATATCATCAGCTGACTTGTTCATTGCCTTGATTTCTTTCCAAAATTAGACACACACACACACACACACACACACACACACACACACACACACAACCACTGACTCCAAAATTTTGCCTTAAGCCCAAGTACTAGGGCACTGCAAATTCCAATTCATAAGCCCGATCAATCGTCTGTCCTTATGTCCAGGAGGTGCCATTAGCTCCTGGAATGTCTCATCTCAAACCATGTGTTCACTGAGGGTGCTCAGGAAAGCAGGCATTGCCAGCAGGCAGTAGAGCACCTCACAGCTTAGGTATGGCTGGGTGCCTGGAGTTTATGCCTTCTGTTCCCATGTCTGGCTTACTCCCCACCAGGACAGTGGCTCCCACTGCCACTTGTCTGGAATTTATAAGTGAGCCAGGCAAGCAAGGGATCTGGGCCTGGTCTACCCAGAGCACAGTCTTCTGTCGAGGCCGCACCCTGCAACAACACAGCCAGAGTGACTTCATTTTGTCCTTCCTGGGAGCATCTCTAGGGCATTCTTGCTTTCAGTTCTCACACACCCTAGACTAGAGGGATATTGTTGACGGCTTTTGGTAAGGGGGGTGGGGAGGAAGCACACTTCGCAGGACACATGTCTGTCTTGATGTCAGTCCCCCAGCGGGGTCATTATGCTTAGATTTCAGCTGCAGAGTTGAAGACATTTCACCCTACAGTTTTGCAAAAGGCTTTCAAAATTCCGCCATGGTATGTTTCTAATTTAAGATCGAAAAAAATATTTCTATTGTGCCACATAAAGTAACCTAAAACCTAATAAAAGCTCAGAATTGGGGTTGGGCAGAAGGTTTGAATTAAGTTCAGGTAGAGGCAAGGACACGGTATCTATCAGCTGGGGCTGCCAGCTCATGGGCCAAAAGGTAGGCTCTAACCAGGAGACTAGACTTGCTGAGTCTGGAGAGAAGCTGTCTCTTCTGTGGATTCCAAGGCTCTTGGCCACGGTCCACAGGACGCTGGTACTATTGGCACCTGGCCCCAGGCCTGGAAGAGTCTAGCTCTTGCTGTTCATGTCATCTGGGTTATTCTGCAGTTTTCTCATTGACACTAAGTTGATTTGATTTGGTGGTTATTTATTGATTCCTTTTTCTAGGGGACTTGCCAGCCCTTGCCCAGCTTCTGTGGAGTTTCCCTTTGAGACTTGGACGCCACCTGGGCCTCTATCCATGCAATGACCCAGTGAACCTTTGGTAGAACTGTGGCATGACTGACTTGTCTCAGTGTCCAATGTTTGTTCTGAGACTAGAAAGGCATAAATGTCTAGAGGGTGAATAGGGAATTTAGAGCTTAGAGTGAACCAGAGAGTGAGGAACGTGGTGTTTGTTGTCAGTAATAATGCTGCATAGATACATCCCTGTCTGTCTATCTATCTATCTATCTATCTATCTATCTATCTATCTATCTATCTTTTATCTATCTATCTATCTATCTATCTATCTATCTTTTATCTATCTATCTATCTATCTATCTATCTATACTATCTATCATCTATTATCTATCATCTATCTATGTATTATCTATCTATTTATATTATCTATATTATATATCATCTATCTATCATCTATCAATCTATATATGTATTATCTATCTATCTATCTATCTATCTATCTATCTATCTATCTATCAGCCATCCTGCCTCTGTTCCTATATCACATTCAGATGCTCTCCCTACCTCATTGGTGTCACATAATTCAATACTTACCTTCTTATCATCCTCCTTTAAGCAGATTGGATGAGGAAGGTCATCTGATTCAAGAAGACACACATCATGGGCCAAGTTAAACCAGCTCTGTCGTAGGGTAGGATACTAGAACCAGGAGCTGAGGCTCAAGTCTAGTGGGGAAGAATGAGCCTCTGACTGAGAGAAAAGGGAGGGGAGGATGGGGGATGGGGGGAGAGAGGGATGAGGGAGAGAGAGAGAGAGAGAGAGAGAGAGAGAGAGAGAGAGAGCACAAGAGCACCCAATGGAGAAATAGCAGGCCTGACCTTATTTCTTACCCTGAAGAAATCCCTTCTCTGTATCTTTCCATACACACAAAACAACCACTCAGTCCTCTTTTTCCCCCACTTCTGGCTACAATTCAGAATTTCCTCCCTCTGTGGCCCTTCTTGGAAGGCTGATTGCTGTGAAGAGTCCTGATTTTCCCAGAAGCCCAGAAGTGGTCCTGTGTGCACTGACAGAAGGAGGAGGCTGATACCTCCAACTCTCCCTGTCCCCAGCCCAGCCCAGGTCAGCAAGGTATTGTCCATTCTCACTGCTCATCTCTAGTCCATGTGCCCAGCACCACGAAGACATTACTTGCTGGCCACAGCCTTCAGCCTGCAACACTGAAAGGCAGGGCAGGATTCTCCCGGACAGCAGCCCAAGTCATACAATTAGTTGAAATGACAGTGTCCTGACCCTCAGGTGGAGAGGGTTGGGACAGAGTTCCCACTGTGTGGAGAGGGACCTTCAGGATATCTAGCCAATATAAGGGTGATACTTACCCAGACTTCTGTCCAATGGTCGTCCTGTTTATCCCAAGGCCATGACTTGGGCACTCTTCGGGGACAGACGCTGGAAGGAGTGGTCTACTTCTCACAGTAACCCTGCCATAAAGTCAACATGTTCAGAAGTAAGAAACTGTAAAACTGGGAACAGCTGAGCTCAAATCTGTCTGCATTATTGGAAATGGGTCTGTGTTAGAGACAGTGGGCCAGGTAGAAAGGCCTGCAGCTGAGTCCCAGAGGGCAGGCAGGGGCATGGTTGAAGGCAGAGAGCATGTCTTCGGGTATGCTTAGGACAGAGGGTGTGGCCAGAGTCAGTTAGTGTCCTGAGCAGGTGGGACACTATGTCTTTTTTAGATTTCTAACGAGAAGCAGCTACAACCTTCAAAAGGAATCTTTAGTGTCCTATGAGGATCAGCTGGGGAAACCAGAGTGTAGGCTAGCCCTTGGCCCCACTAGATGGCACTGTTGCAGGTCCTTTCATCCAAGAGAATCTCTGTGCTCTCTCTCTCTCTCTCTCTCTCTCTCTCTCTCTCTCTCTCTCTCTCTCTCTCACTGTGTGCTCTCTCTCTCTCTCTCTCTGTGTGTGTGTGTGTGTACGTGCTCTCTCTCTGCTCTCTCTCTCTGTTCTCTCTCTGTGTGCGCTCTCTCTCTCTCTCTCTCTCTCACTGTGTGTGCTCTCTCTCTCTCTCTCTCTCTCTGTGTATGTGTACGTGCTCTCTCTCTCTGCTCTCTCTCTCTCTCTCTCTCTCTGTTCTCTCTCTCTGTGCGCTCTCTCTCTCTCTCTCTCTCTCTGTGCGCGCGCGCGTGCGTGCATGCCGTCGTATGCTTCGGGCAGTCCATCTTTTGTTTTGTTTTTTCTTTTTTTCTTTGGAAATTTTTAGAATAAAAGTTGTTGCTCATGAGAATGTTTCCAAGGCTCTTGTGGGCTCTCCCTGAATGCTGGGAGTTACGGAGTCATCAGGATGGGCCCAGCCCTCCTGAAAGCCCAGTCATTGCTGGGAGCCTGGTAAGTCTTAACATCAAACCCCAGAGGCTAAAAATCCCCAGTTCCCGGAGGCCGGGTGGGTGATACTGGGGAAGTTTGAATGAAGCAAGTTTCGGGAGCCTGCTGTCTCCGACACAGACACATTTTATCTATGTCCACTCCTTTAGGTCGTAGTGGCTTCACGAGTGCATGCTCAAGAGATCTTCTGAGCTTGGACCTGCCTCAGAAGGAGAGTGCGGTTGTCCTTGATGTCTGTGAGGGCCTGGGCCAAGAATGGCCTCCATGGTGCAGTCTTCTCTGACTACTTCTATAAGTATCTCTAACAATTAGTACCAACTTGGAAAGTATCCAACTCACTTACTGAGTTTTGTAGGTAGAGACCAAGGCAAACGGAGTTACCGGTGTCTTTCTGCACACACCTTGCTTCTCAGATTCACCCAGCTCTGTGTTCAAAAAGGTTTCAAATAGCAGCCTAACATTCACCTGATGTTTTGTGGTCTTTTTGTGGCACGGCTGCCAAGAGAAAGCTTCTAGTTTAAGCTACTCTTTGTGTCTTTGATATATGCCGGGAAATTTTGGGTGAGGCAGAAGATGGTAAGACTGAATCTTACAATCTCATGAGAGAAGACAGGAAGAGAAGAGCACTGTATATGCGAAAGGGGATGAGGGATGAGCATACAGAGAAATGCTAGAGCACTTACCTAGCATGCACAAGATCCTGGTCTGGAGGTGGCTATAAGGTAGGGACTATACGTGACTCCTGTCAAGCAGGCTTATCAGAGGTAGATCAAGGAAACCCTTTTAGATAGTATGAGAGGCTTCCTGGGCCATTGCCCCAGGCCAGAGGTTCATTTGGACTGTGTTCTATGCCAGACTATATGAATGACATGTACACACCAGCAGAAGCCCTGCAGAGGGGTGAGTTTGCAGGAGTTAGAGTCTGCAGCTGCCAGGCCCAGCTCCATCCACACTTAAGTGATCCATAAGGTGTATCTTTTCTCATTACATTGGGCTAATTAGAGTCAATGTAGATATGGTTGACATGGTTGATAGTCTGTACAATGTAGAGATGAATTAAAAGCAAGGATGGCCCCCCATGCAGAGTGGAAATAGAAGCCAACCATTGCCCTGCTTATTGGTCCTAGTTGCATAACACTGAGGGTATGAATGGGAGTGTGCTCCACAGGCAAGAATATTATTAAATCTGGGGGAGTATTCTGTCAGAGCAGCCAGGCTCTGTGCTGGGTGCTTCACCTTGATCTTCAGGAATCCAGCAAGAGATGCAACTATTATTCTTATTTTTCTAGAAGAAAAAGCCAAGGCTCAGAGAGCTCAAGGAGATTTCCTGGGACTTCAGATCAGCCAACATGTACTGATGCAAAGCCCAGAGGGAGACTTACAGCACTGGCATGACCCGAGCTCCTTTTTCTTCTCATAAAGGTTTACAGCTGGTGAAATTGTGGCTTTGGAGTAACTTCTTTCCAGAATATTCTCCAGCCTTCCGCATCAGTAGCTGTGACTCCAGTGAGTTCTTGGTGAACGCTTTCCTGTGGGCTCTGGTTACACCCTGGGGGACTGGCTGGGTTCCTACAGGCAGGCAGAGAGTTGTGGAGAGTGGGAAAGAGTATTCAGCGTGGTGCCTGTGCAGAATGGAGAGGCCCTGCCAGTTGGCTGCCTAACTCAGTAAATTTCCTTTGGCTAAGTTCATGAAGACAGGGCAAGGCAAACAGGCGATGACTTTGACAAGAGGGTCACCTGAGCTCTCACAGGGAGGACTCCAGCATACTCATCAACCATCTGTTCCAGGGAGGGTCCAGACCCCCGACCCCAACCCATGAAAGGCATTGTGGGTGGCATGGACACCCTGTAGATCACAGGAGGGAGTCATCTAGTACATGGAGAGGTTTATGGAATGACATCTGGGAGGTGACTGTTCAGCAGTGTTCAGGTGCAGCTTTGCATGCCTGCATCCTTTCCAAAGTTCCTGAAGCAAGCTGGAGTGTGAATGGACCAAAGCCCTGTGAGCATTTAATGTGGAGGAAACTCTAGGTTGTAGAGGAGAAGCAGAGGGAGGCAGCTTCCTCAGGCTTAAAGGTACCGGCCAGGCTTGTGGCAAGACGGAGTCTAGACTCCATCCTATGGGCGGTGGCACGGGCAGCCTGAAGGCTTTGAGAGCAGACAGTCTATGGGGTGATGGTGGAGACTGGTGGCTATGAGACATGAAAGACAAGGACAATGGCCATGGAGAGCACCTCTGAGGAACTGAGCATGTGCACAGTGTGCTAATGTATGGTAGATTAAAGGTTACAGAAGTCCTTGTCTAGCAGGGGCCAACACTTCCTGCCTCTGGTTCTGGCATCCCAAGGGCTGATGCATCCCCAGGAAGGGGCCAAGTAGGCTTTTCTCAGAGATCCTTTAGAAACTGTTCTCTGGGGGACTGGGGAGATAGCTTATTGGTTAAGAGCACTGGCAGAAGACTCAGGTTTTATTTCCCAACACACATATAGTAGCTTACAACTATCAGTAACTCTAGTTCCAGGGGATCTGATGTCTCCTCTGGCCTCTGTGGACACTACATTGCAAGTGGTACACATACATGGGCAAGACATTCATACACATAAAATAAATTTAAAAAAAAATCTAAAAGGCTGGAGAGATGGCTCAGTGGTTGAGAGCACTGCTGCTCTTCCAGAGGTCCTGAGTTCAATTCCCAGCAACCACACGGTGGCTCACAACCATCTGTAATGCGATCTGATGCCCTCTTCTGGTATGCAGGTGTACATGCAGATAGAGTACTCATGTACATAAAATAAATAAATCTTTTTTAAAATCTAAAATGAAGTTTAAAACCGTTTCTAACGATTGTCTGGAGAATTGTAAGGTTGGAAGATGCATGTCAGAGGAAGCCTGGATGAATCCAGCTGGGCTCAGATGGGAAGGCGTTTACACCACAAGTTTGGCATGTGTAGGCTCTCAGAGCACTCTCAGGATACACTGAGACCCAGCAGTGGGCTCAACTGACCAGAGATAGGCTGGTTGAGGGTTAAGAAAAGAGAGATGTGGGCATTATGGACCAGAGGGCTGAAGATCACAGACAGGAGACACAGCTCAGGTTAATGCTCACTTAAGGAAAAGGAAGGATGGTGTTGGGGCAGGGAGAGAAAGGGGAGGCAGGGGCAAGAGGAGCAGAGGGCACACTGGCCTTGTCCTGAGTGTGTACATTGCCTCATCCGTGCTCCAAGTTTGCCATCCTCTGACCTTTCAGCCTTGGCTGCATAGGTCTAGAAACCTGTCCGCTTGCCCTCTGCCCCCCACAGGAAGCTGTGAATGACCTTCCCTTGATGATCTCTGAAGCATCACATATACGCCTTTCACCACCCTCGTCAGGTGGAACGGTGCTTACATTCTCTTATGTGTCACATCTCCTTAGACTCTAAAGTTTAGGGTGAGTTTGAGGAAAGCAACTTGGAAGGGGTTCTGTGAGCTAAACCCATCCAAAAGGAGACCCAAGAAGAGGAAAATCTTCATGGGAGGCTCTGTTCTGAGTCAAACTCACTCTGAGGTTGGAGGGCATACGGTAACAAATGAGCGTACTGCCAATGCCTGTCTTCCTCTCCAGTGTTTGCGCATGCTCCCCCCCCCCCCCCCCCCCACCGAGTGCTGCTCTATTACAGGTAGCATGAGACACAGCACTGTAACACAGACACTGAGGTTCAGGGAAACTGCCCACGGCCCTGCAGCTGTGACAGTTTGAGCAGGAGTTTAGGATCCATGTTTGATCTCCTCTCAAAGTCTCCTGGCTCCCCAGCACTCCACTCTGGTGCTCTCTAAGCTTAGTCTGTGGGACTAAGTAAGTCCTCTCCAGAAAGGTCCATCCAGCCTGAGGAGTGTGCGCTGTTTGTCTCTTGCCCAACATTCTGTCAGGGTCCCTGGCACAAGAATCTGATAACTTATGTAAACTCTTAGGGCGTGAGCCCTGACGTCAGGGCCCAGCTCCGCCTCTGTTAGTGTGTCCTAATTGGTATTATCCTAACAGTTGCTTTAGAAATAGACTTTTAATTACATAATGAATTATTCTCCAAACAGGTCATTGTGTTATGGCTCAGCCATGTGTGGGGCAGAAAGCCGACTGAAGGAGAGTGCTCAGGATGAGCTGACATGCTTCCCCCACAGCGTGCCTCTGCATTTTTCCGTGGTGACTACAAGATGGATTTTGGGACTTGAGTGGCCTGCAGGGATAACACATGAATATGTGGGCCACAGAGAAACAGCTGCACCATTTTGCTTCTGGTGGACCGGAGAAAGCGGAGTGCGTAAGAAGCCTTGTTTTGAAATGTGTTTTCAAAATAAAGGCTTTCATAATAACCACGGCTGCAGAAACAACTGCTGTTGTGAATAGCTTCCTGGAAAGCAGAGGCCTCCATGACAGTTGGGATTGAAAAGGCCAGGGCAACTTACAAAACAGGTTTAACCCAGTCAAAACTTAGCATTGCTCCACACACAAGCATGCCCACACATCTTCCTGCTCTGCCCAGCAACTTGAGGCTTCTGTGTCAAGGTCTGGAGCAACATATGGGGTCGTGACAGATTCCAAGTTCTCCTCTATTCTCACATCTGGGGTGGAAGCAGAGTGGCCAGAGGTGGCTTCTTCTGCATCGTTGCCTTCTGGCCATAACCCACTGGACTAGGCATGCAGACTCAGCAAAGGTGGCCTCTTATATGCTGGGAGATGCTCCATGCAGGGTGCTTCACTGCAGGGTGCTAAGACTCTCAGGATTTGGTATGCATTCAAAGCCTTTGATTGGTGTGGTACCCAAAGGAGATAGATGTCTGCAGGCAGCCAGAGGAAGTCAAGAGTGTTAGAAGCAATGCTGAGCTGGCAGAGTGGCAGGGACAATTAGGAGAGTAGCCAACAGCAAGTACAGGTGACTGGGAAGGCCTCTGGACCTGTTCAACTTCTCATTCTTAGCCATGGCAGTGGTGCTGTGGGCACCACAGACAAGCAAGGAGCAGATTCTGCAGCGGGAATCACCAGTGTTGGCCTGGTCTCCTTCCCACCCTCATTGAGATTTTAGGTCAGGGATGGTGGTGTCAGAAGGAAGCACAGGGGAGGGTGGAGGCTGGGGCTCTTGGCAGCCCCAGGAGACCCGGTTTCCAAAGCAGAGTTTCCCACAGAGGTGGAAGGACACGGTTCTGCTTCGGATTTGGAAAGGGCCTTGCTGCATTTTTCCAATGTTGGTTCAACGAAACTCAAAACTGTTTTTCCTGGCCCTCTCTTCCCTTCATTTTTTAAGTCACTCTGTGTGCGCAGAGAGGCGGGACATGTGCTTTTCATTCTGTCACCCCTGAAGTCACCACCCTCTCTCCCCTAGAAGTCCTGCATCTCCAAAACCTTTGGAGACATTTAAGCCCTTTCACCCCCTCTTTAAACGAGGACCCCGCATGCTGCTGAAAGCAAATGAATGCGGAGGGTTTCAATCAAGACAAAAAACATTCCTCCCGCCCTGTTCCCAGTGCAGTCAAGGGCAACCTGAGCGGCAGCTGCATTCACAAGGTGAGGCCTCGGAGAAGTCAGCGCCTGTGTGTAGACAGCGCGGGCTGCTGTGTAGACAGGCCTCGGAGAAGTCAGCGCCTGTGTGTAGACAGCGCGGGCTGCTGAGGAGAGCACTGGAGTATCAAGATGTAAAATTGTCAAAGATTGACCTGTGTTCTGTGCCTTGTGGCTGTGCCATGCACTCCTCAGCCCTAGGAATGGGGGCTGGCGTCTCCTGTGCTACCTGCACTTGGCCCAGGCCACAGGGGACCTCAGTGTCAACCTGTGTCTTGAGGTAATGATAGAAAGGCAGTTTGGCAGGGGTGCTGGACTGGACAGCAAAGAGGATGAACTTTGTACACAACCATTTATTTATTTATTTACTTATTTATTTATTTATTTATTTATTTATTTATTTATTTATTTATTTATTTTATTCATTCATTCATTCATTTACTCTGGACCAGCCCTATGACAAACTGGAGAAGAGGATCTTGGGAGAAAAAAAGGCTGTGCTCCCTGTACAGTACAGAGCTAAGGATACCTGAGCTCAAATTCCAAGTCTGCCATTAATCAGCCATGGGAGCGTGGGCTAGTTGCTTTTGCTTCTGTAGCCTCCCCATCACCATTTGTGAGGTAGAGATAACAATAAGGCCCGGCATTGTGGTTTCTGATGATGTATGAGTGTGTGTCTGCCTTGGTTTAACCTGAATGGCACTCAGCAAACATTCCTCAAATGTCTCCTGGTGTCACGAATGCTGTATATGAATGAAGCCACGCAATGGCCCATACTTGCTCTAAAATAACGGTAGAGTTAGCACAGTGGCCTGGGGCGCGTCGGGAGCATGATAACCACAGCTGACAACTGTTAAAGTTGAGCAGTGAGGGCATAGGGGATTTTTGCACAATTAATCATTTCTGGTTTTCTTTTGAAAATCTTTATAAGAAGAAGAAACATTTTCCACAATAAAAGTTATGTATGCATAATAAATATGAATATAGTTGTGTATGGTAGAGTAGATTTATAGCAGAACGTCACTGCATATGGTGTGTAGGATGCAGGACATACGCTGATTCTCTCGCCTTCTCTCTGTTTTGGAGACAAGTTCCATGTACCTTGACTGTCCCAGAACTTGCTATGTAGACCAGTCCGGCCTCAGACCCACAGAGATCTGCCTGCTTCTGCCTCCCAAGTGCTGGGATGCAAGGCGTGTGCCCAGCACATCAGGCTACCTATGGGATTTAATTGAAGGATGGATGAATTTGTGTCTTAAATGTGGTTATAGCAAGTGATGCGGGCCAGGAAAGCAAAAGGACTCCTTTCTCAGATAAAGGTGAGTAGAAAAGCTGAATGGATTTGATGAGCAGAATTAGAGGGTGGTGGCAGCGGGAGGGTTACGTGGTTGTAGCAGGTCTGCGGAGGAAGGACATTCTCATCAGGGCCTTGGAAACACCACTAAGGCACCATGAGAAAAGGATCCCGTTTGTTCCAACAGTGCACACCGCGTCAGCCTTGTGAAGTCATTTATCTAGACTGTTCCACATAAAAGCTCACAGCAGCAGAAGGCAGCAATGAGACCGTGAACTTTGAAAACATACAAGCCTCAATTCAACTGTTAACCCTTCACATAATGGCCGGGAGACATCTGGCCGGTGACTTTCCTGCTCTGCCTCATTTCCTCACCTGCCAGCCTGGGATGGCACCACACAGCTTAACATGCCCTGTGAGAGTTAGATGAGAAGGCCTGTAGTGCCCTGGTATAGTGCCTGGCAGGCAGCAGGTGCCCATCCGTGGTAATGCACTTGAAAAAGAGATGGAGCAAGCTAGGGACATGGAGTCTAGCCACAGGTCCTTAATTCTGCATCAGGGCAGCTTTACCTACCCTTTAGACATGATTCCATTAGTGTATTATCCGTTTGCTTTGGTGTTTGCCTGGTCTGTGGCTTTGGAAATGAGGATGCTAGGCAGGTAGGTACCCTGTGAGTAGCCAGGAGGGGCTTCCCAGTTGTTAAAATCAACATGACATCAGTTGGGGCTTTCCCCAGTCACACCATTGGTTCAGTAAATTCTATTTTAAACAGCTCCCAGTTCATCAAGTTGAACTCCACTGCCAGTAATTCATGCTTAGTTTTTCTGTCAAGACTCCTTTGTGGCAGGGACCATGCTAAGTTCTCCACATTCATTTTCTGATATGCTAGCATGACAGCTACCAGGATCCCCTGTCACAGCTGAGGAAAGTGACATTGGAAGGACACAGTGACTTCCCAAGGGCTCCAGAGAAAACAGGTGGCTGGACCAGCATGGGGCCAGGTGTGGTTGTAAAGCTTACGGGCTCCATGACAGGGTCCCGCTAGGCATCTAGCTGTATGTCTTTTGTTTTTAATTTGTAGTCCTGTGGATTGGACCTAGGGTCTTATGCATGCTGGACAAGGGCTCTACTATTAAATTTCATCTAAAGCAGTCTTTTGTATTTGTAAAGGATGCACTGTGTTCAATAGGGCCAGCATATCCCCTCTCCCGGACTGTAGATCTAGTACTGAGATGGTATGAGTTCCAATCTGAACACTTTTTTTGTTTTGTTTTGATGATTTTTTAAAAAGATTTATTTTTTTCATGTATGTGACTATATTGTCACTACCTTTGAACAGACCAGAAGAGGGTATCAGATCCTATTACAGGTGGTTGTGAACTACCATGTGGTTGCTGGGAATTGAACTCAGGAGTTCAATTAACCTCTGAGCCATCTCTCCAGCCCTTGATGATTTTTTTTCAATCTTTGTGGTTGTGGGGTGTGTGTGTGTGTGCGTGTGTGTGTGTGTTCATGTGTGTGAGTACAGTCCATAACATGTCATGGTTATGGAAGTCAGAGGGTTTCTTTGGATGTTGGTCCTTGCTTTCCACATTGCATGAG
>CM052706.1:23296963-23322569 GCA_028551405.1 Uromys caudimaculatus
CTAGCTGTGTCTCCTCCACTCTCCCTCCACTCTCAGGTAACCACCACGCTACTTTCAACTTTTGTAAGATCAACATTTTTTTAACTCCACGTACAAAATTGTGTGGCACTTACCCTTCTGCACCTGGCTTGTTTCATTTAACACAATCCAGTTCCATCATGTTGTCATAAACGGTATCTTTTCCTGATCCTAGGAAGGGAAGGATTAGTACAGATGACTCATCCATAGACACGCACTCACAATTATTTATACTTGGCATCTGACCACCCCCGAGTCTCTGCATTAACATACTTTGGGGGGGGCAGAAAGTGGGGTGGGGGAGCTTTTCTGACCAAAGTGAAAGCAACACAAATCTGTGGGTATATACATATTCAGAAGGCAGTTTGATTGCATAACCATTTAGCAAAACAACAGTGGATTACCCACAGGGCCTCTGATCTTCCTAGTCAAGGGTTTTTGGAGGAAATGTTTCAGTCTTGAGGAAACAGCCATACAACAGGAGGCACCAGGGACAAGATGTTCCCAGGGATCCACCCTCAGTGACTTATCTCCTCCAGTGGAGGCCTGCATTCTAAAGTTTCTAATACCTTCCAAAATAGTGCCACACACTGGGGACCTAGATGAATTTATACAGGATATTACATAGTCATTCAATCTGATTCAGGCTGATCAATAACACTGGGATGTCATACTCTTAGGCAGAGACTATACAAGTCTTCTGCAACAGCATCTGCCTGACACAGCCCTGAAGAATGTACCACGCACACAGAGGGCCGTTTCCAGTGCTTATACAGTGGGGAAATTCAGTATCACTAGTCAATCAACAGTACTCAGTCTGCTCTCTTGAGTACTAAGGAGATAGTACTGAGACGATTCTGTTTGTTGGCATACACAGATCTTCCCAGTCTGTCTTCTTATAAATTTTAGCCCAAGGACTTCACCTAGAATTTGTGCTGGATCAGATTCCTTATTTGGCAGTAAAACTTTTTGAGTCAGCCATCACATTTTGGCTTCAAATAATCTTATTTTTATTTCAACACCACTGCTTTTGCTGAGCCAGATGTGTTGACCTTGTTGGCTGGAGGCTAACAAAAGTCTCTGGCAGGTGATGTATGGCCGTCAGCCCACAGTTGTGAAACAAGAGCAGAATTAGCTCGGGTTTATATGCCACAGATAGCAATGCACATTTATGGCCTGTCGCTGTGATATTGTTTCTTTTACCTTATATCACCATGCAAACCCAAGAGACCTGAACATCGTGAAGAGCATCACACCGTCTCTTATGGTTTGAATCTGAAGTGTTTCCCATGGGCCCGTGCACTGAGCGCTTGTTCTCCCATTTGTGATGTGACTGTGAAGGTTGTAGTCTTGAAGAGGTGGGACCTGCCTGGAAGAGGTAGGTGTGGTCCTTTAAATGCTATAGCCACCTGGGGTTCTAGTTTGTGTTCTCTACCGCCATGTGAACAAGCTTGTGTCACATGTTCCCATTGCCATGGCTGGGCCCGCTTCATCATGCCTTCCCCACTGTGAGGGACTGAAATCCCTCTGAAGCTGTGAGCCAACAACCTGGTTCATCTCTTAAATCATTTATGTAGAGTTTCATTGCAGCACCCAGGGCCGTAGTGGTAGTGTCATATTGATGAGAGGGCAGATGAGCAAGTAGACTGGAGCTGCAGCTATGCTACTTGTTCCCTGTAGAGATTGGGGTATAGCTCATAAAGATGCAGAGCCTCCGTGTCTATGGAAATTGTGGGGTTCAATGGTCAGAGCATGCTGAAATTCACCCTTCAAAGAACAACTAGGCCCTCTTCTGCCTCCCAACAAAAACATCATAATCCCTGGTTGGTTCTAGAACTAATGCATGCCCCATCTGAAAACACTTGCTTGATTCAGTAACGCAGGATAGGAACAGTTGATAGCTTTTAGTGGATCCAACAGCATGAAAACTCGTTCACGAGTGTGGGATCATTCAATTTGGTAAATCCTGCAGCACTGGCAACTAGAAACCAGTGGCCAGAGGCTGCAGAATGCAGAATGGCTAAGTAACTGTCATTTGGCTGCTTAATACCTTTTTAGCATCTCAAGCCTGACTTCACCATGATCTGGGGTTCATGGTAGACAGAACTCATACCTGATTCCAGATTCCCATTCACCACCCTGTCTAGATACTACTGGGAGACCCACTACCTGTGCGAATGTGTATTCTTAAAGCAAACTGTTCACAGCTGTTTAGTAGTGGCTTTGCAGTGCCTCTGTGAAGAAACGCTGGCAGGAGTCTGCTTTTCTCCTGGATAGATAAGAAAACAGGTGAAGTAGATTCAGACATTAAGGGCCTTCTAAGGCTCAGTCATTCATTCATATCTGTACATACCAATGATTAATTGAGAACTCGTCTAGAATGGATCGAATACTCCTTTGGCATCAAGGGATCATGGAAGATAGCTTTACCTCAATCTCCACAGAGAACAAGTATCATAGTGACACCTCTAGACATATGCTAGGGACACAGGGGATGGCTGGGAGGACAGTCCATGAGGCTCCAGGCTCCTTTCCCATTAGTACCGCCCTGTTTCCAAAGAACTCTTGGTTTAAGGTGGTTGTAGAAGTCGGGGTGTGTGTGCAAAGGTTGACAGCTAATTCTCTCAGTGTGAAATAAGTCCTAGCAGAATCCCAAGTGCAGGGTGCTGGGTAAACTTGGAATTGACTGACCCAGAGGAAGAAGAGGTGGGTGGCAAGAGGGGAGATGCACACAGGACAGACCAGAGGACCTGCTGGACTGGAGTCAGGGACACAGAGGGCATGACTGGGAATTCATTTCAGTCCTTCAGGCTGGCTCCTTTCCTATCAGTAGGTCTTGTTGGAGGGACAGCTGTCTCCTGAGCTACTGCAGTAGGTGAGTCCCTTTCCCATTTCATTAGGGAGGTTTGTATTCAGATTCATGTCCTAAGCCCCAATAAGTCTCTTACTTAGTGGGGAAGCAGCAAATCAAGATGACATTTCAAATGCTGTGGCCCAGTCTGTTCCTGGAGGAACAGCTAAATCCTCACCCATATTAAATACCTTCTCAAAAGCAGCGGCTGGGCCATTTAGGAAAATTAAAAGGAAAGAGAGGGGTGGAGAGTGGGGAGATTAAAAGCAAGTGTAATAGTGTTTCCAGTCCTGTGGCAATTACAAGACCTCACATATGGCCTTTCACTTTATCCCCCGCTTGTCTTATCCTGCATCTGCACCCACTCAGAGGCCTGGTCATTATGAGAAAAGGGACTCAGGTTTCTGACTCTCTGTCATCAGGCCAGCCAGGTACTTAGCTGGTGCCTGGTCCAAGACTGCATGTCTCCCAGTAGACGTGCTCTGGAGCCTTAGCACCAGAAAAAAAAAAAAATGCAGCATGGAGAGATTTCTGTAAGGCAGCAGGTTTCAAGGGTTGTCTTCACTCAAGAAAAACAAAGGAAGTGGCTTCCAAGCCGGGGAAAGATCAGTTGCCTTTACTATTGCTCATGTAGCTAATCTAGAACACCCCAGGCCCATTGGATTTTTTCTGATTGGATTAACAAGCTGAGAAAGGGGAGCACATCACCTTGATGTGAAGGAGGCAGGAGAAAGTGTATGTTCCCCCTCAGTGGGAGCATAGGACGGTTCTGACTGTCTGGAGTATACTTAGGCTGAGTGTGTCAAGGATTTTAATGTTTATGATGGATTCAAAAGCCACCGCAATGCTTGGCATGCTCATTCTTCTAAAATGAAGTCCTCAGGAAAAATCAGAAATATGGACAAAGAATAGACAGGAACATGCTAATATTATACATGAGGTGTAACATCTAGGATGACAGAGGAGAAGAACCCATCCATGGTGCAGGTCAGTGATAAAGTGTCAGGGGTTTGCCTGGTGCGGGCGAGGTTTTGGCTTTGATTACCAGCACTAGGCTATGGGGTATGTGTGTGTGTGTGTGTGTGTGTGTGTGTGTGTGTGTGTGTGTGTGGTGTGTGTGTGTGTGGTGTGTGTGTGTGTGGTAAGTAGGTAGGTAGGTAGATAGATGATACATAGACAATATAAGGATAGATGGTAAATAGTTACATGGGTAGATAGATAAATGATAGATAGAGTTATGGCTATTCCTGGTTGTCATCTTGACTATATCTGGAATTAACTGCAATCAAGAAATGGAGGGCACACCTATGATCCAGATCTGGACGCTGGAAGACACAGGCTTCTAATCTGGATCTTGGCATGCGGTGACACATGCTTTTGATCTATACCTTGAGGCATAGTGGCCATGAAAAGCTTAGGCCCAGGCAAAGTGGTACACACCTTTAATCCCAGAAGACAGAGGCAAGCAGATCTCTGAGTTCAAGGCCAGCCTGGGACAGAGAAAATTCCAAGCCCAGGTATGGTGGTATACAATCTTTAATCCGGGCCATACCTTCCACCAGAGGCCTACATAAGGACAATGGAAAAAGGAAGGGTTCTTCTTTGCCTGCTTGCACTTATTTGCCAGCACATCAGTTGGAACCTATTTCATCCATATTCCAGCTTATACAGAAAAGCAGATGAAACGCCTAGTCTTACGGGACTGAGCAACTACTAGACCCTTGAACTTCTCATTCACAGCTTCCCATTGTTGGGTTAGTTTGACTGCAGATTGTAAGTCATTCCAATAAATCCCATAATATATAGAGATATTCCATAAGTTCTATGACTCTAGAGATAGGTGATTGATAGATAGATAGATAGATAGATAGATAGATAGATAGATAGAGCTTTAGTGTCTAATGTTAAAGATTAGTGTCTCAAAAGTGGTACATCAATGAGTCGAAAGGAAAGCAGCTGTGTGAGATGATCATCACAACGGATAGCAAACAGGTGACAAGACTGAGTTAAAAGGCTCAAACCACTCAGTACAGTGTGAAGTCTAAGCTGTCTCTCTTGCTCTCCATCTGCTCACCCCACATCTACCCACAAATCGGTTTTAATAGGTCTTACTGGACACTGGCTGAACTGACACCTTATGTCTGTCCACAGAGCAGCTGCTGCCCAGGGCACTGGGGAACTTTATAGCAAATGGACTTCTCATCTGCCTCTCAGTCTCAGCTAGCTGATGACCAGAAGTCTGGTAATTATTCTCTTATGTATGATCTGCAAAATTCAGCTTCAGAATGTATTGTTGATGATTTTGTGTCATTATAAAACTTTGGCTGACTCGTTTTGTGTGTGTGTGTGTGTGTGTGTGTGTGTGTGTGTTATAGGGTGTATATATAGTGTATGGTGTATGTGTGGTGTGTGTATATGTGTGGGGTATAATGTGTGTGTAGTATATATAATATGTGTGGTGCATAGTGTATGTATGTGTATGTGTGGAGTGTGTTTCTGGTGTATGGTATGTGGTGTGTGTGTATCTGAGTGTGGGGCGGGCTGGTAGGGTGTGTGTATACAGTGTGTAGTGTATGTGCATGGTGTATCTGTGGTGTGTATATGGTGTGTGGTATATAGTGTGTGTGTGTGTGTGTGTTTGTGGTGTATGACATGTGTGTGTGTATATCTGTGTGTGTGTGTGTGTGTGTGTGTGTGTGTGTGTGTTTATATGCACATGCCTGTACACTCATGTGTGTGGAGACCAGAGGTTGATGAGTTGATGTCAGGTGTCTTCCTCAGGCACTCTACATCTTATAATCATTATTTTTATATATATTTTAGTGTGTGCGCATGCACACCTGGATACTACAACATGTGTGGAGGTCAGAGGACAATTTGATAATTCTTGCTCTCCATTATGTCCTGGGTGTCAAACTCAGGTTGTCAGGCTTGGTAGAAGCACCTTACTCACTGAACTATCTTGCCGGCCCTCCACATTCGTTTTTTGAGACAGGGTTTCTCACTGAGCCTGAAACTTATTACTTTGGCTAACCTAGGTCCAAGGATCCGTCTGCCTTCACACCGGTCCCTCACATCCTGGGGTTACAGACATACCAACATCCAGCTTTTACATGGATGCTGGGGCTTCAAATAGAGGTCCTCAGATCCTAAGTTTGATCTTTTCCAAGGGAAAACATTTGAGGAAATTTTATGTTTTAGTTTCCTTTTTAAAATTGAGACTTTGATTTAATTTTTTCCATTTTTTTTTTAAAAAAGGAGATATGACCTCACTGTATCGCTCAGGCTAGACTGGAACTCTTAAACTCAGAGGATCCTCTTGTGCCAGCCTCACAAGTAGCTGGGACTACAGGTGTGCACCATCACACCTGAATCATTTCTATTTTTGACTAATTAAATTTTAATTGAGGCAATAGATTTACACATGGCTGCAAGAAATCTCAAGGATATCCACTGTATACTTTATAGCAACATTTTGTAAAACAAAATATAATACCAAAATGACATTTACAATTATCCAGTCCTTCAGAGCCACTCAGTTTCCTGGATACCTGGGTGTTGTTGGATTCATTTGTGTGTACATTTGTTATTGGCTGTATATATTTCTTGCTTGAAAATGGTCCTATTTATTACCATAGTCACACTTTCTGTTTACCCTATGATTTTTAATCACACAAAGATTATAACTAAACATTAAAGGATTATGCATTAACCTAATTGCCCAAGATGAGGTCTGACTCAGTGGTGATGTTACTGCTAATGTCCTAATATATCATGCATGCACATGCATTCACATACATGCCTGTGTACTCATACACACATGTGTACATGTAGGAAGGAGTGTGGCATCATATAACATGTCTCATGCTGTTGCGTCTAGTAATAGTCAAATAAAAGAAATTAAAGAAGACACTAGATACTGGAAAGATCTTCCATGCTCCTGGGTTGGCAGAACCATTATTATGAAGGTGGTTATACTACTGAAAGCAATCGACATAGTCAATAAAATCCCTATGAAAATTCAACTGAGATTCTTCACAGAACTAGAAAAGGCAATCCTGAAATTTTTATAAAAACAAAACCAAAAGACCACAAATAGATAAAGCAGTTGTAAGCAGAAAGAACACAGCAGGAGGCACCATATTGTTGGAGCTCAAACTATACCACAGAGCCATAGTGACACAGGTAGAGTGGTCCTGGCAAAGGAGACACGTAGGTCAGTAGTACAGACCAGAAGACCCAGAGATAAACCCACACGGCTATGGACACCTTATCTTTTACAAAGATGTTACACTCACTCACTGGAAAAAAGACAGTCTTTTTAGAGTAGACAGATTCTTATAAAGATATAATACTTCAAAATGTATATAATAAATAGAAATTCCAGTAATTCTTTAATTGTTAAAGGAAATTGGACCCCCCCCCCAAAAAAAAAAAAACAAAACTATTTCCACAACAAAAATATCACAAGCTGGCTTCTGAAGACTTTTTTTTTTTTCTTTTTTTTTGGCTTTTTTCGAGACAGGGTTTCTCTGTGTAGCCCTGGTTGTCTTGGAACTCCACCTGCCTCTGCCTCCCAAGTGCTGGGATTAAAGGCGTGCGCCACCACTGCCCGGCCTTCTGAAGACTATTTAAAAAAGTCTGGTATTAACCTTACACAAATTCTGCCACAAGACAGAAAAAAGGCACTGACAAATAAAACAAAAAACTAAAAAACAACAACATGAGGTAAAATCAAGTTACTAAAACATGACATGGATGACATATGAAGTGAAAAGGAGAGACCAGGTTCACTCAGATATAGATTAAGAAGTAACATAAACAAAGTGAACCAGTAACACATGCCATGCACAAAACTCATCATTTGAATTTAACCCCAAATGTAAGACTAGCTTAACATTTTAAAAGCCATTAATATAATTGAACAAATTAACAGAAATCAGAAAAAAAGTGGTATCTTAGCAAATAAAATATTTGATCAAATTTTATTATTAAAAAAAACCCCACATTCAAAAAACTAAAAATAGAAAGGCACCCACCCAGTAAGGTGAGGCACCTGCACAAACTACAGGCAGGTAGAGATGCTCAGTTCCTTCACCCTTCTCCCATAGATTAGAAATAAGGCATCCATTCTTCCACTTCTGCTCAGCACTGTCCTAAAAGTCCTAGCTAGAGCAACATGGCAAAAACAAAACAAACCAAAAATAAAGAAAAACAAACAAACAAAAACCCAAACCAGACTTTATAACGAAGTAAATAAACTATTTTAAAAGGCCATATATGTAGAATATCCAAAGGCATTTGCATATGAATTATTAGCTAGATTTGGAGACAGCTGCTATGGCTTGAAAGAATCCCTCAGTGTACCACATGCCATGGTTATAGGATATAGAAACGGGTAGAGATGGAAGTGAACTGGGAACTTCCTCCCCTCTAGTCAGCCCTCGGCTCACTGGAAGGTGCTGGAGAATTACAACCAACAGCAGGAGTCGCTGTGAGTCCTATGTGCAGCAGGACAGGTGTGCACACAATGGCAGGCGTGACAAGTCTATTATTGGTGTAACAGACTGTTTTTGAATTAGATTTGATGTCCACTCAAGGGGAGGGAATTCATGTTTACTGTAAATCTGGTTAAAAGCCTGTGGCTGGGCAGGTCATAGGTTCTATAGGGAAATTATTGGTGTTTTTCACCCCTAAATGGACGTGATATGCCTGTCAAATTGCCCCTCAAATAAATATGTCTATGTCTATAATGTTACTGCTGTCAGCTTTGGCCAGAGAGGCTTTTTTGTTTAGTGATATAACAACAAAAATGCTATAAATACATTAAGAAATATCAAGCACCTAGAAATAAACTTAATAAACATCCATGCAATCCATTTAAAGAAAACTACTGAATGCTACTGAGAGAAAATGAAGAGGCCCTAACTGAATACAGAGACATACAAGTTCACTGACTGGAGAGTGACTGTAAAAAAGATGGCAGGCATTTGAGTATAAAGCTTATTACAGGCTTGCACTTAAGACTGTGTGGTGTTGACATAGGGTAGAGATGGGACCCAGAAGCAGAGTGTGCTACACAGCCATTGACTTATGACAAAGGCATCACTGTAGAAAATGAAGATGGTTTCATCAATAAATGGTTTGCTGGGAATTGAACTCAGGACTTCGGCTCTTAACTGCTGAGCCATCTCTCCAGCCGCTCTAATGGTGTTTTTCTAATGGTCTCCTCCTGGACTCCTGTGGCTAATCTCACTCACTCCCCCCTCTCTCTGTCTCCATCTCCATCTCTTTCCTCCCCTGACTAGGAGGAAGCCCAGCCCTGTTTTCTTCCCTGCTCAGTCACTGGCTCATCAACTAGCTTTATTGACCAGTCAGAGAATAATTGAAGAGCAGCGTTTACACAGCATTGAGACAGGAGATTTTCAGAATAAGGATTGCAACCAGATATGGGAGCACAGAAAGCAGCATTTGAATGACACAAGGATCATCTTTACACAGTGCACAATAGCATTATGCCTACATACATGTAAAGGACTTAGCGTGTATCTGAACGAGAAGTGCAGAAGAATGAAGCTTTGGTAAAAATAATGACTTGGGATAGACAGAAGTTCCTGTATGGCTTACCACAAACCCACTAAAATCACAAAGGAAAAAGGACTATGTTAAAACTAAGAACTTTATCTCATTAAATGATAACGTAAGGACAGAGGAAAGCATGAAGTGACAGGAGGGAGGAAGAGCTTGACAATGACTCTCTATCCAACATCAATCAAGGACTCTAACAGACTAATAAGAAAAAGTCAGCCAAGGATTTAACCTAGCGGCTCCGATGTCATGTAAATGTATTAAAAGGTGGTTGGTCTCACTGATGTAAAGGGAATGAAAATTCAATCCACAATATGACACTATTTTGCTTAGAATGATTGACTTTTAAAAACTGACAATATCAAGTATTGGTGATGGTGTAGGAGAAGGGAACTGTTGAACACTGTGGTGGGAATGCCACACTGGCATAACCGTGGTGGGAGGCGTGGCTGTGGTGGGTGTGAGGGCTAGTGTTTTGTCAGCTTAACATCTGGGAAGAGGAAGCCTCAATTGAGGAGCGCCCCAGACTGGCCTGTGAGCCCACCGGTGGCGCAGCTTCCGGTTGATGACTGATATCGGAGGGCCTAGCTCACTTTAGGCAGGGCTGGCCGCTCGGTACTGTAAGAAAGTGGACCGAGCAAGGCAGTAAGCAGCACCCCTCCATGGCCTCTGCATTAGTTCCTGCTCTGCTTCTCTTAGAGTGTGACTTGAGAGTTGTAAGCAGAAGTAAATATTTTCTTCCCCACTTGCTTTTGCTCATGGTGCTTTATCAGAACAATAGAAATCCTAAGTCAGTTGGGGAAATTACCTCCTAGAGTTGTAGAGACTCTGAACCTGTGACCCTGCAATTAATTTCCTAGATAAGTACCTTAAGTGAGTATATATTTATATTTATATTCCAGAATAGACAAAGCTTATTAAAAGCTTACAATGAATGATAGCATATCCATATGCTGGAAGGTTGAAAAATAATAGAAAATGATCTAACTAAGCACAACAACTATGAATAACAATGTATGTAATGAGAATGTATGAGATACACATTAGGAGCCATGTATCTATATAAATCCATACATTTATGCCACTAGAGCAGCTCAACCTTCCTAATGCTGCGGCCCTTTAGTACAGTTCCTCATGTTGTGGTGACCCCAACATAAAATTAATTTTGTTGCTATTTCATAACTGCAATTCCACTACTGTTATGAATCATAATGTAATTATTTTTGGAGATAGAAGTTTGCCAAAGGGGTCAAAACCCACAAGTTGAGAACTACTGCACTAGAGTCTAAGGAAGGGCTGTGGTTAGAAAGTTAGCGTGATGGCTGGTGTTAATTGTCAGCTTGATTGAATCTAGAATCAACTGGAAGATAGACCTTTGGGCATACCTCTGTGGGATTATCTTGATTGAGTAAACTAAAGTTGGAAGGCACGCCCCCTAGTGGACAGCTCCAGTCCCTGACTTCAGGAGCCGAGAAAGGAGCTGAACAGCCTCCTGACTGTGGATGCCATGTGACCAGCTGCTCCTAGATCTACTACTTTTGATTTCTCCTCCGTGATGGACCCTTGAACTGTGAGCCAAAATCAACTCCGTCTCCTTTAAGTCGCTTTTGTCAGAGTATCATAACTGACAGGGAAAGGAACTAAGACAATTAGATTGTCTTAGTAGTAGATTCTGGAGACTTTTTTTTTTTTTTAACTTAGGGATCCCATAGGTATTAATTTTATAGTATACTACTTTTTTTGCACGCGTGTATGAGTGTATGCATATATGCTCAGGTGTATATGTGTGTGAGTGAGCATGTGTGTGTATGGGCATGTGGAGGCCAGGATCTACCTGGAGTGTCATTCCTCCGGAGCTGTTCACCTTCCGTTTTTGTTACAGTTTCTCACCATCCTGAATTTCACCAGCCAGCAGCCCCCAGGCATCTGACCATCTCACAGTGCTGGGATGACGTAACACCACATCCAGTTTTTTGTTTTGTTTTGTTTTGTTTTTGTTTTTTTAAATATTTAAGACATCTTTATTTTGGTATCTTCAGTCCCTGGTATAATCATAAGTCTCCATTTAATAGTTCTGTGGACAGAATCTTCATTTAGGCAACTGAATGCCCTTTAGACTTACAGCCCTATAACCTTAATGTTTAAACATGTAATTCCACCTCTAAACTGCCAGGAATTTGGAAGTTAAATAAAATGAAAGACAATCACTTTTATTTACATAAGTTGTTTGTACATATTTGAATCTTGTTCTAGTCACCGACTCATTTCCAATATGAAAACCAAATTTAAAGAAACTTCTCCAGTTTGCTTCAAGTTGTTCACATGTATTCTCCAGCTCCTTCCTGCTCACCTCCACTAAATTAGAGGTAAAATCTGTTAGTGCTAATTCAGTGAAGTTGAATCTTGTAGACAGTATGAAGACAGGTCAAAAACTTTCCAGGATGCTACCATATGCAGCGTTCTGTTTGCATTCGTGCAGTGGAACAAAATACTTGAAATACGGGTACAAGGTTATTTCATTCTGCTCAAACCTACTAAATATCTTCCAGAAGTTTCAGAATTTCATCCTACAAATTCTTGGAACTGGGAGATTATCCTGTTCAAAAATGTAATGTTGACAAAAGCATCCAGATTTTAAGAAAAACAATCTTCTAATTAAAAGTTGATTGGTTTGCCAAAAGCCGCAGCTAAGTTTGCTTCTCTAAAAGCCTCTGATAAGGTCGGATGTGCATGGCAGACTCTAGCTATGTCTTCACAGGAAGCTCCATATTCCAATGCCAGGGCAGCTTCATTCACCATTTCTCCAGCACCTGGTCCTAGAATATGTGCTCCCAGTACTCTATCTGTTGATTTATGTCCAAGAATCTTCACCACGCCATCTGTGTCAGCATTTGTTTTAGCTCTGCTGTTTGCAGCAAATGGGAATTTTCCAACTTTGTACTCAATATCCTCTTCTTTCAACTGTTCTTCTGATTTGCCAACCCAAGCAACCTCGGGGTGCGTGTAAATCACTGAGGGCACACGATTATAATCAATGCGTACAGCACCGCCTGCCATTCCTTCAACGCAGATGATGCCTTCATCTTCTGCTTTGTGAGCCAACGTTGGACCAGCAATCACATCTCCAATAGCATAGATATTTGGAATTTTAGTTTGAAATCTGGTATTGACTGGAATTCTACCTTTGGGATCTAGTTCAATT
This sequence comes from Uromys caudimaculatus, assembly GCA_028551405.1. Taxonomy (NCBI): domain Eukaryota; kingdom Metazoa; phylum Chordata; class Mammalia; order Rodentia; family Muridae; genus Uromys; species Uromys caudimaculatus. The sequence goes on from CM052706.1 coordinate 23,309,623, forward strand.
CCAAACTCTTCTAGTCCCAAATTCTGAGTAAAGGGACATCGACCGATGCAAACCAAGATAACTTCAGCTTTACCACCAGAAGCAGCTTCGACGGACATATCCATTTTTCCATCTGACTTCTTGGTGGCAGCAGTAACTTTTGTATTCCGTTTAAACTTAAATCCTTGCCTTTGAAGAATACGTTGAAAATTTTTAGATATCTCCATGTCGATTCCAATTCCACCCACATGACCCAAAAATTCAACTGCTGTCACACCTGTACCACGTCTTTGCCAAACTGAACCCAATTCTACACCGATTACTCCGGCACCAATAACAACCAACTTCTCTGGAACTGTTTTTAAGGATAAAGCTCCTGTACATGACACTATAATATCTTCATCAATCTTGATTCCAGGAAAAGGAGTAACTTCTGAGCCTGTAGCTACAAGGATGTTTGGTAGTAACCACCTGAGTGCTGCCATCGGCTTTTGTAGCTGTAAGCTGATTCTTGCCAGGATCTTTCCAAATCCATTGACGTGAACAACCTTATTTTGTTTGAATAAGTGGGCAATTCCCCCGTTAAAGCTTTTACTGCAGAACGCTTCTGCTCCATCATCTCTAACTTCAAGCGAACCTCTGGTATTTCAATTCCCCTAGATGCAAAATCTTTTCCACGAGCCAGATGGTAATAATGAGAATTACTTAATAAAGCCTTTGAAGGAATACAACCAACGTTCAAGCACGTTCCACCCAGTGTCTCGTTCTTCTCAATGCAGACTGTCTTAAAAGCCTAACTGGGCAGCTTTGACGGCAGCAACATAGCCTCCAGGGCCAGAACCTATCACTGCCACGTTGGCATCAATTGGTTGATCTGAGTAAGTTCTTAAAGGAACTGAAGAAACTCCTTGGAGGCCATGAGATATCCGATTGAAATGGCCTTTCTTGGCCAAGGTGCACTACACATGACTCCAGCTCTGCATCTTCCCTCCTTCCTGTCCCTACCGCTAGGGTTTTCACCTCCGCAGAACTGGTAGACTTATCCAAGGGCTCCCCACCCTGCGCATGCGCAACAGCATCGCGTCATCGCCGAGGAGCCACATCCAGGTTTTAATTGTATGTTATTGAGACAGGATCTCACTGTGTCACCCTGGCTGTCCCACAGCTCTACATATAGAGCAGGTTGGCCTTGAACCCATAGAGATCCACCTGCTTCTGCCTCACAAGTGGTTTTTATTAAAGGCGTGTGCCAGCATGCCTGGTCCAGCTGGTCCTGGGAATGGAGCTCAAGTCTTCATGTTTACTTGGTGTATGAGTCAGGATCCTCTAGAATCACAGGATGTAGGGATTGTCTTTCTGTATTGAGGGAATTTATTATGATAACTTACAGTCTGTAGTCCAACTCCCTAATGATGGGCAGCTGTGAATGGGAAGTCCAAGAATCTAGTAGTTGCTCAGTCCCACGAGGCTAGTTGTTTCAGCTGGTCTTCTGTAGAAGTAGGTTCCAACAGATATGCTGGCAAGTAAGTGAAAGCTGCGAAGAAGAGCCAATCTTCCTCCTTCCAATGTCCTTATGTAGATCTCCAGCAGAAGGTGTAGCCCAGATTAAAGATGTGTACCACCACGCCTGGATCTGGGACTTGTTTTGTCTCAGGCTGACCTTAAACTCAGAAATCTCCTTGCCTCAGTCTCCTGGGATTAAAGGCATATACTACCTTGTCTGAGCCTAAACTTTTCATGGCCATTATCCCTCAAGATCTCCATGTCAAGATCCAAGTCAGAAACTTGTGTCTTCCAGCCTCAAGATCTGGACCAAAGATGAGCCCTCCAATTCTGGATTATATAGTTCATTCCAGATATAGTCAAGTTGACAACCAGGAATAGCCATTACACATGGCAAGCACTTTATTTACTGAGATCTCTGCCTACCCCACTATGTTGCATTTTATAGTACAAGCTGGAAATATGAAATCTAAAATGCTCTATAGTTGGAAATCTTTTGAATGCCAACATGTTACCTTAAGTGAAAAATTTCATACCTGCTTCCCTGTGACAAGCCAGTCAAAAAGTATGTGCACCCAATTCCTGACACTATTAATGGCACTCTGATATTCTTGTAGACAGGAGTCTAGCGTGGCTGTCCTTTGAGAGGCTCCACCCACCAGCTGACTCAGACAGATGCAGAGACCCGTGGCCAAGCAGAGGCTGGAGCTTGAGACTCTTCTAGAAGAACAGGAGGAATGACTGTGGGTTCTGTGGAGGCTCAGTTAGCTGTACCTCTCAGCCCTGTGCCTGGCCACAGCTTCTGTGCTCTGTGCCTCTCAGAAATCAGGGTTCCAAATCAGGAAGGCGCTGCTTTCTGATGCACAGGCATTTCTGATTCTCCAGAGCTGCTGCTATCCAGCGCCCTTGTTTGGAGAGCTGACCCAGCCACACCTTTCCAGACAACTTGATGTGACAGTTGGGCCCTGCTGGCCAGTGAGACCTACCTGGTGAGGCTGTTCTTGTGTTCCAAGCAGTGGTTTCCCTGCCCAGCCAAGCCTTCCACATATGCCTCGCCTCTTGGCCCTTCTGTTTGTTTTGCTTTGCACCAATGTGACTTGAATGCCTTCATGGGCTTCTGCAATGGGCCTGACAGTGGCCGGGACATGCAGGGACAATGGCTGTGCCCACCTGTAGGTCAAGGGTCAGGCTTAGTGGAACAGCCTTGTCAGCACTTCAAAAGCTGAGGTGTCTGTCCTGCTGGGCCTACACCCACGGATTAGTGACCGCTAGTACACAGGTGTGCCTGGCTATTGATGTCCCCATGGCCAGGACAAGAAGAGGTGCACGGTTGCGTGCAGGCAGCTTACCTGGGGATTAAAGCGTGGACACAGGTGTCCAGTCAATGCCAAGGAAAGGGTGGGACTCACCCGAGGTGGGAGCAGGGGTGGTGAGCTGGGTGCCTGGGGCTCCTCAGGAGACATCTATTCCTGGCTAGCCCTGGGCTGCACTTTATAGGACTGCTTTCCAGTTCTTGACTGGCTTTTTAGTTTAGTTTGTTTGTTTCTTTCCTTTTTTAAAAAGAGGAACGTCTAGAAACATAAGGCGTTTGAACACAATCATTCCTTTCCTCTTCTCTTTTTCTTTTCCTCTGTAGTTCAGGCTAGCCTGTAACTTGAAGTCCTGGCAGCTTCCCAAGTGCTGGGATTACATACAGTCCATAGTCTCACTGTGCCACACCTCTGTGCCACAGGCCCTAGAGACAGAGCTACCCTGCCACTCTTGCTTCATTATTCATTCAGCTAGTGGGTCACTGTCCCTAAATGGCAATTCTGTCCTGTGTTCTGGGATGAATGTTGGACACACAGAAATAATTTCCCCAAACCAGGCAGTTCCAGGCCTCAAGGTTTGTCCATCCTGAAATAGAGACAAAAATATGAACAAATAACTGGGTATGAAATGGATTTGTCAAGCCATAGCAGGATGTCTGGGAGGTGTGCCTCAGAGGAAGCCATAGTTTAAGCAGATCTGACAGGATTCTGAGCTAGTTTCCAAGGGCAAACAGAGAAAGGAGAATGAGCTGCAGAGGTGCTGGATCTGGGCAGCAGATTAAGGTGAGGAGAGGTGGGGTCCATGAGGCAATTAGGTGGTGAGGCTAAGAATGTGTGCCTGAGGCTGATCCCGGGGAGGGGTATCTGCGCTGAAGGCTCCACACTGAATCTGAGGACAATGAGAGCCAGGCTGGGTCTGAAACCCAGATATGGCCAGAGAGATTCAATGTGAAGGGTGCCCTCAGACAGAAGCCAGGGTGACGGGCTGGAGGGCTCTTCCTTCAAGGGAGTGAGAATTGGCTGTTCTGAGTACAGAGGGCAGACAGCAGAAGTTCTTGGGAGTGACGTGTTCTAGATCCCTGGCCAACCGGGTCGTGCCACCTTAGAGAGGGCGACTGTCCTAGGCTCTAACAAGGGACATCCTGCTGAGGATGCCCCAAGGTAAATAATCAGGTGACCCTGAATCCTGGAGCAAGCCCTGCTGGGTCTACCCTGTCACTTCCATAGGGACAGTGACCTTTGGGCCTCCCAGAGCTTGGGATGCTGGTGTTACCAGAGGGCAGGCATATCCAGCCTGCTAGGTGTCTTGCTCATCAGACCTTGATTATCTACTTTTTTTTGCTAAGAACTGGTATAGCAGGATAAGAAAGGAGAAAAAGTTTCCTGCCCTGGTAGACTGGCAGTCCCATAAAACATTAATTAAACTAATTAATTAAAGGCAATTAAAGGAGGGATGCTATCAATGCTAACACTAGCACTCAAGTGCTACTGCACCAGGCACGTTTCTGAAAACATTATAAAAATGAATTCACTTTGACTGGATGTAGTGGCACATACCAGAATCTTCAGTACTTAAGAGACAGGCAGGAGAATGGAAGTTTGAGGCTACTCTAACTGGCTACATAGAGAAACCTGAAGTGGGAACTTAGGGGTTCTTTGGGAAGTCAGTTGTGTTGGATGGTGGTTTGCTAAAGCAAACACGTGAAGAAACATTTTGCTGAAGCAGACACAGGTGAGAGGATGTTTTGCTAAAGCAAGCCTGTGAAAGGATGAGTGATGAAGGAGTCTTCGCTAATGACACGCATGTATCGGTCTGCCTTACATGCATGGTTGAGCTCCATTGTCCTGACTCCATAGAGAGAAATGCACCAAACTCAGAAAGGCACACATCCTGTGCTTTCTCTCATATGCTGACACTTGGAATAAAAGAAAAAAAAAGAGTTGCTGAGAGAACCCAAGTGGTTAAGAGCACCTGCTGCTCTCAGAGGACTGAGTTTAGTTCCCAGCATTCACATGGAGAAGCTCAGAACTGCCTGTGACTCCAGTTCCCAGGGGTCCAGCACCCTCTTTGGACTTCTCCCAGAATTTGCACATAGATGTATACATACACAGACACATAGAGCGGCAGGCATGTGACCTACAGCACATATGTAGGCAAAACATCTATATACATAAGAGAATAACAAATTAAAAACAATGACAACTTAAGAAACAGAAGTTGAAAAGATGAAATAACCTACTGGGAAGATAATTTTACTCTTGGTAGTCTGATTTTGGCTGATGGATGAGGGATTCTTTTCAGCACGGCAGAGCTGCCATAATCTCATACCATGATTTAATATTGTCTTAGTTAGGGTTTCTCTTGCTGTGAAGAGACACCATGACCAAAAAGCAAGTTGGGGAGCAAAGGATTATTCAGCTTACACTTCTACATTGCTGTTCCTCACCATAGGAAGTCAGGACAGCAACTCAAGCAGGGCAGGAACCTGGAAGGCAGGAGCTGATGCAGAGGTCATGGAGGGGTGCTGCTTACCGGATTGCTTCCCCTGGCTTGCTTGGCCTGTCTTCTTATAGAACCCAGGACCATCAGCCCAGGTATGGCACCACCCACAATGGTCTGAGCCCTCCCCCCTTGATCACTTATTGAGAAAATGCCTTACAGCTGGATCTCATGGAGGCATTTCCTTGACTGAGGCTCCTTGCTCTCTGATGTTTCTAGCTTGTGTCAAGTTGACACAAAACCAATCAGTACACATATGCTGACCTTTAACTCTGATAAGACATGCCACCTCAGTCCAGGGTATTTTAGTGGGCTGCTCTGCCATTTCTCCGGGTGTCGTTGGGATGTAGCACCGGTCTTTACAGTCTTTAAGTCTTGTGGAGGAGCATCAAGATCAACAACATGTCTCTCCTACCCACTGCGCCTCACAGTTCTGCTGAATTAGCCCAAGTAGCTTCAGACTTTCCCTGGTAACTCGCTTGCTTGTGCCTCAAAACTACTATTCTAAACCACTGGCTCGTGTTCCAAGTTGAAAACATAATTTTAAAAATTATAATGCTGTGAAAATAAAAATGGAAATTAAAAATAGTTCCAAACCTCAGACCTTCTGTTTTCTTTTTGTTTGGGGATAATTCATTGTGGTGAGGAGTGGCCAGGAGCCCAGTGACTTGTAAGCCAAACATGGCCTCCGGAAACAACAGCAGCTGCTGAAGAGAGTAGGAAGGCCCACTGACGTAGCATGTAGTAAAAGTGAAAAGAAAACTGGTTTTGTTGTTGGCCAGCTTCTTTTTCGGATCATTTCAGGGAATTGCTAAGAAAACACAGGCCTGGCCCAGCATGTCTCTAGCCAGTGGCTGAGACTCCACCCAGATGTGATTTTGCTGTAGTCATGCTCCAGTTTGCTTCAGCTGGCAGGGGTAGCCTGCACGACAGGGCTGAAATGTTCCTTGTCCTGCTGCATCCGCTGCTTTCCAGAATCCGATCTATGGAAAGTGACAAGGTCCATGGAGGTCAGGGCACTCATTTACTAGTGCATGGATAACGTGAACCCTTTGGATCTGGGAAGTTTTGTAGAACACATTTTAAAGATGATGAAAACAGCACTAGTTTCTATTCAAACCCAAGCAGCACAACAGCAGAAAGCGATTCCTTCTCTCTGAGCTCACTCTCCTCACCACCCCACCTCACCTCCATTCTGCCTTAAGGATGGAGCACAGAAGTTTGCACTTTATTCTTCCAAAGCTTTCTTCTTTTAAATGGAACGTACAGCGTTCAGCAGTACCTCTTTTCAACGTTAAGACTAAATACTAGGTCATGTTTTTGTAATTTGCTTTGTTTCACTCAGCAACACGTCTTAGACCATTTTTTAAATTTCCCTTCACTATGCCACAGTTTAACTGTCCCTCTGCCCTTTTCATTGCAGTTTCCAAAGCTGATTAAGACTGAGCACTGTTTGGATGTACGTTCCCGGGAGCTCTTGTGCCCAGTTCTGTGGGAGCAGATAATTGCTGAGTCAATGGGGAAGGCACATATAAAGAACCGCCCAGTGCTGCCAGCTCCTCCCCTAGAATTGTCATTCCTGTGTGTGTTCCCATGGACTAAAAACACAAACATTATCCAGCCCAAACCCTCGGCACCTATCCTTAGAATCTTCCTGTTACGACAGTCACATTGCTATTTTAATTTCCAACTACCCATCCATTCATATGACGGAGCATATTTTTATGTTCTAAACTAGGTTTGATTTTGCCTTCAAGGGGCATTTGGCAGTGTCTGGAGACATAGTGACTCTCTCAATCGGGCAGCAATAGTGGTGGTGGTGTTGGTGGTGGTGGTAGAGCTGGTGTAGGTGGTGGTGATGATGGTGGTAGTGGTGGTGGGTGGTGAAGGTGGTGGAGGTGGAGATGGTGAAGGTGGTGGTGGTAGCAGTTAAGGTGGAGGTGGTGGAAATGTTGAGTTAGCATCCCTAGTCACAATGCCAAAGGCGTGCAGGTTGAGAGTCCTGGCTGCTTAGTCTTCTTTTTACCATCTTGCATTGCATGTGTGAAATCCCTTATCTGAAACTCTTCACAATTTGGGGCTCTTTATCATTGGGTTATCATATGTATTACAAAAATGTCTCCATCTGTTTATGCCTATCTTTGATGTACTAGAGAATTAAAACCATTTAAGTTGAAACACATAGTTGTTCACACTGATATTATTGCTTTCGTCCAAGTTCTAAGAGTGATACATGGCTGTGCTGGATCGGCTTTCCACCGCTGTGACAAAATACTCAAGAACGTTAACTCAGTGCAAGCAGAGGTTTATGTGGGATCTTCACTTGACAGGAGTTAGTCTGTGGTTGCTGGGACCTGTCACTTTGGACGTGTGGTGAAGCAGAACACGGTGTGACTCACTTCATGACATCTGGAATGCAAAAGAGAGAAAGAGGGAGGAACCCAAGTCTCATAATCTCAGGAACATTCAGAGGAATGTCCCCCATGAGCTAACATCTTCAACTCAGCCCAACCTCTCAAAGAACCAGCACTTCCCAGCACCACTACAAGTCAAGTGTAGAAGCATGTATAGTCCTTCCTCATATTTCAGCTTCCCCAGCTGTATTGAAGTATAATTGATGATTAAAATTCATACTTGTTAAAAGTGTGTGTATGCACGCGCAGGCGCACGTGTGTGTGTGTGTGTGTGCGCGCGCGTGCTCACGAGCGCCTGTGTAAGTCATAACTATTCTCATCTGTTAACCGTGCAGTGGAGTGGGCTTCCATAGGACAGTCTGCACCGTGTGAGCATCTTGCCGTGTCGTATTCCTGTGTGGAAAGAAGCATGCAGTGCTTGTCAGTCTGAGTCCAGCTGGTCTGTTTAACCTCACCATCTGCAGTTCTACCCATTGTTCTGAAAGAACACAATTTTAGGTTACTTTATGGTGGGGAAATACTCTGTTGAGGATACCTTCCATCGTTTTTCTTTTTTAAAAATGATTTATTTTTATGTGTAAATGTGTGTGCTTACATTGAGTTCATGGGTACCTTGTGTACACACCAGCTCACAGATGCCAGAAGAGAGTACCAGAACCTCTGGAACAGGAATTACAGATAGTTGTGAGCTGCCACGTGGGTGCTCAGAATTGAACCTAGGTCCTTAGAGGAGCAGCCAGTCCTCTGAAGCACTGAGATGTTTCTCTCCATATCCCTGTAACTTTTTTTTTTTTAATTTCTTGGATTATTTCACTTAGTATAGTGTCCTCAAGGTTCATCCATGAGATCATGTGGACAGACTTTCCACATATGACAGAATTTCTGTCTTTTGAAAGATTGAATACTATCCAGGTGTGTGTGTGTGTGTGTGTGTGTGTGTGTGTGTGTGTGTGTGTGTATGTGTGTGTGTGTGTATGTATGTGTGTGTGTATGTTTGTGTGTGTGTGTATGTGTGTGTGTGTATGTGTGTGTATGTGTGTGTGTGTGTGTGTGTATGTGTGTGTGTGTGTATGGGTGTGTGTGTGTGTGTGTATGTGTGTGTGTGTGTATGTGTGTGTGTGTGTGTGTGTGTGTGTGTGTGTGTGTGTGTGTGTTCACATCATCTCTATCCCATTCATCCATGGTTGATGCACACTGGGTGTTTCCATGTCTTGACTGTTGTGAATGGTACTGCTGTAAACATGACGGTGTAAGCATGCCTACACATGACCGTCTTTAACAGAATTAGTGAGGTTAATGATAATTTTATTTAAAAATCTGAGGGGGTTTTATCCTGGTTTTCATAATGACCAAAACCAAATGCCTCTGTTCCAGAAGTTCTAGTACTCTCTTCTGGCATCTGTGAGCTGGTGTGTACACAAGGTACCCATGAACTCAATGTAAGCACACACATTTACACATAAAAATAAATCATTTTTTAAAAAGAAAAGCGATGGAAGGTATCCTCAACAGAGTATTTCCCCACCATAAAGTAACCTAAAATTGTGTTCTTTCAGAGCTCATCTCATTCCCTTCTGACACTAGGTCTCAGCCGTAAGTGGAATGACCATCACTGCATTGCTATCTCACGATGGAGGGACAGGAACTCTTTTTATGTTTTGAATGCTCTCCCTTTATCAGAGATATATAGAGTTTATGTCTACTCTCACTGTGCGGGTTGTCTCTTTGTTCCATGGAGAAACCCATTTGATGTGCAGACATTTTTTAGTTTGATGTGATGATCTCATTTGTCTTTTGGGTTTTGTTATTTGAGTATTAGGGGCCATATCTTTAAAACAAATCATTCTAGGAGATTTACCCTTTTTATTAATTTTTATACAATCTATTGCAGTCATGCCTTTTCCCTTTCCTACCTCCTCCCAGATCCTCCTTACCTCTTTACCTGCCCAACTTCATATCATCTCTCTCTCAAAAACAAAAAGTAAGGAAAAAACCCTAAAAAAACAAGAAATAAGAAAACCCCCAATACAAAAAAGAAAAGAAAAGCAAACAGGAAAAAGATCAATAATGCAAAAAAATAAAAATGCCAGAGCAGCATAATCGAGACTTGGGCAGGTTCACGCCAGGTAAGGTCCAGTTCTGAGAGGGCGACAGGAACGCAGGGGCCACCGCCAATCAAGACACATCTGCAATGGATGTACACTGAAAGGGGGAAATCGATTTTCTTCAATGGAGTGCATTGGACATATCAGCAACACTGCAGAGAACCCCCATGCTGGGAGCATAAACGCATGCTAAGTTTTATCCCGTTTCATCTAACAATGAACAGTTTTAAGTCTTATATGTAAACATTTGCTTTAAGCCATTATGAATGAGTGGTTTTGTATATGTGAGACATAGGAATTTTGCATTCATATTCATCAGGGATATTGGCCAATAACTTTCTTTTCTTGAGATGTTTTTATCTGACGTTAGTAGCAGGATAGTGTTGACATCAGAATCAGAATAAGACTTTGGACATCTTCCTTTTTAATGCAACTTTTAAACATAATTTGAGAAGGATTGTTGATCATATTCATTCCTTGTAATATTTTTTGTTTTTAAATTGCAATGATATCATTTCCCCCTTCCTGTCCTCCCTCTAGTCCCCCCATGTATCCCCTTGCTCTCTTTCAATCACAGTCTCCTTCTCATTCATTGTTCATATGTGTTTCTTTCGCCAACTATATATTAATACAACCTGCTCCGTCCATATAATGTTGCTGTGTGTTTGATTCTCCCCACTTTGCGTGTCAGTCCTGGAAGTAGTTTTGTTCCTTAGGAAGTAGAATCTTTTAGATGATTCCGTTAGAAGACAATTCAGTGTTTTGGTGTGCAGCTAGTCTGAGGTTCTTATGATCCTTGGAGTTTCATCGGTGCCAGTTGTATTGTGTTAGGATTTTATTTGAGTGTCTCTACTTTTTTCTTTTAAAAAATTTCCATTAAGCTAAAGGTTTTCTATTTTATCTTGTCAACAAAACAAACAAACAAATAAGCAAAGCCAACAAAAGTCCTCCATTTCTTAAAGCTGTTGACCACTTGTGTTTTTTCTAGTCTTTATTTTGTTTATTTCTGGTCTAATTATTGTTCTTTGCTCTCTTCTGCTAAGTTTGCATTTACATTTGCTTCTTTTGCTTATTTCTTGGTAAGCAATGCTAGGTTGTTTGCTTGAGATTTTTATACCACTTTATTTAGACATTTGTTACTGCAAACTTCCTTCTCAGGACTGCGTTTACTGCATCCAATAAATTTTAGATGATTCCATTTTTAGGTTTGTTTCTTTCTATAGTAAAAGATTTACATTTATTTCTTTGTGTGTGTGGAGGCCAGAGGACAACTTGTAGGGATTGGTTCTGTTTCATTATGTGGGGCCCAGGGACTGAACTCAGGTCATCCGCCCTGGCAGCAAGCGCCTTTCCTCTCTGAGCCATGTTGCTAGTCCTTTCTCCATATATCTTTAAATTCCCTTTTTGAGTTCTTCTTTTGACTATTTCGTTGCTTTGGAGCACGTTGTTAATTTCAATGTATTTGTGAAATTTTCAGGAATTTTTTCTGCTCTTGATTTCTAACTTTATACCACTGTGATCAGAAATGATAGTCATGGCTCAGTATCATTTCAGTCTTCTTAAAAAACTGGAAGATTTGTTTGTGGCCAGACATATGCTGGCTCTTCTCCGTGCCCTTGGAAGGAAAGTGTATTGTGGTGCTGTTGGGTTAGATGTTCTGTAAAGTTATATGGTTATTGATGTTCTGTCTGGGTTATTTTATATTTTGGAAACAGGAAGCAGAAGTCCTTCCTATCATATTGTTATTTCTGTTAGTATTTGGCTTATATGTTGGATACTCCTGTGTTTGGTGCGTTTACACTTGTTACATTCTCTTTATAAATTGACCTCTTCATCATGTATAATTACCTTCTTGGCTTTTGTTACAGTTTTTGACTTGAAGCCTGATCCAAATATAGCCACACCCATGCTGACGTACATTTCCCATTTACACAGGACATCTTTTTGTCTCTTGTAATCTTAGTCCATGTGTGTCCTTAAAGCTAAGGTTCTTAAGTTTTTTTAATTTCCTAATTTAGATTTATTAATTTTTTTTTAAAAATTTATGTGTATAGATGTTTGCCTGAATGTATGTCTGTGCATCATGTACATGCCTGATGCCCACAGAGGCCAGAAGAGGGCATCAGATCCTCTGGAACTGGAGTTACAGATGCTTGTGAGCCAGGATGTGGGTGCTGAGATTCAAACCTGGCTCCTCCAGAAGAGCAAGTGCCCTTAACCGCTGAACCATCTGTCCAGATCTAAGACATCTCTTATAGACAGTAAACATAATTGTATGTTGTGTTGGTTTTGAAATTCATTTAGTTCCTCCTACAACCTTTGATAAAGGAATTTAATTCATTTACATTTAAAATAATTGTTGATAGGTGAAGACTGCTTGTTGCTATGTTATTGTTTTCTGGTTTCTGTTCCTTTGACCTTTGCTGTTTCCTCTCCCTCTCCCTCTCCCTCTCCCTCTCCCTCTCCCTCTCCCTCTCCCTCTCCCTCTCCCTCTCCCTCTCCCTCTCCCTCTCCCTTCCCCTCCCACCTCTCCCTCTCCCTCTCCCTCTCCCCCTCCCCCTCTCCCTCCCTCTCCTTCCCCCTCCCCCCTCCTTTCCTCACTTCCTCTCCACCCTCCTTCTCTCTCTCTCCCCCTTTTTCTTGCTGTATTTCTTTGTGATTTGCTAATTTTTTGGTACTGATATTCTGAGCTCCTTCTTATCATTTGTCTATCCAGTATAGGATGTTTTCCTTTGTATTTCCATGAAGCTCACATAGAATACCCTATCGCTATAATTGCCTATATTACTAACAACTTAATTTTGTCCACAATGGAAGTCCACTTGAACTTCTTGCTACACAGGTGATGAGGTCATGGTTTTTATGCTTTCATAATTGTGTAGTTTTATTAGTAATTTTCAAGGTATAGTTTTTTTTGTTTTGTGTTAATTTTCACACTAGAGTTAAAAGCAATTTGTATGCAGCTTTACCATATTAAAATACTTTGGATGTTATTCATCTCTACGGTGCATTCCATACTTTTTTTTTTTATTTTTGATACTTTATTTACATTTCCAATGTTTCCCCTTTTCTGGGTCTCCTCTTTGGAAGCCCCCTATCCCCTCCCCATCCCTACCTCTATGAGGGAATTCCACCT
>CM052706.1:23323069-23344415 GCA_028551405.1 Uromys caudimaculatus
CTTTAAGGGCTTCTAGTTCTTTACCTCTGTTCTCTTGTGTTTCTTTAAGGATGTTATTCATTTCTTTCTTAAAGTCTTCTATCATCATCATGAGAAATGTTTTTAAATCTGAGTCTTGCTTTTCTGGCGTATTGGGGACTCCAGGGCTTGCTGTGGTGGGAGAGCTGGGTTCTGATGATGCCAAGTGGCCTTGGTTTCTGTTCCTTAGGTTCTTGCCCTTGCCTTTTGCCATCTTGTTAACTGTGATGTTAGCTAATCTTACTTTCTGGCTATGGCTTTTCTCACCTGCAGGCCTCTGTATCAATACTCCTTGAAGACCAGCTCTCTCTGAGAGGTGTTTTTTCCACACTCCTGGGTGAGTAACTTTCTCCTGGAGCTCCTTGACTATGGGACCCTGGTGGCCCAGGCAGACGTCTCCTGCCGCAGCCGCCGCTGTTGGGATCCAGGGGGTTTCTATGCCCGCCTACCGCAGTCCCTGTGGGCAGTTCCTGGTGAGCTGTGGAGCTTGTCTTGGGCCCACTCCCGGCTTTTCCAAGCTTCTGGGAGGGTATCCCTCTCCCGGCGCTAATCGGCTATGGAGTCCTGTGGCCCAAGCTGAGGTCCCCGGCCGCCTGATGGAGGCCGTAAGTTCCATTTCATACTTTCTTATGTCTTCATGTTGGAGCCAGTGTCCTTCCATCTCAATGTGAGAACTTCCCTTAGCATATCTTGTAAGGTAAATCTGATGGGGTGAGCTTTTTGAGGTTGCTTGTCTGTAAAACTGTCTTCTTCACTTCTTTGAGATAAGGGTTGCTGGGTAGAATGCTCTTACTTGGCTTTTTTTTTTTTTTTTTTTGGGTTTTTGAGACAGGGTTTCTCTGTGTAGCCCTGGCTGTACTGGAACTCACTCTGTAGACCAGGCTGGTCTCAAACTCAGAAATCCACTTGCCTCTGCCTCCCAAGTGCTGGGATTAAAGCGCCACCACTGCCCAGTTACTTGGCACTTTTAAAAAGATAATTATTTTCCAGCACTTCAGATCTGTTCTTCATCTCTCAGCCTTCTGGGCTTCTGCAGAGCGACCGTCAACCGTCTTCATAAGATTCCCTGTGTGTTGAGCCACTGATGTCTTTCAAATTTCTTTCTTTGTCCCTATCCCCCAGGCAGGATCTCACACGTAGTCTACTCTGGCTTTTTACCCATGTGTCTCCTCCTCCAGCACCTGTCTTTTGACTATAGTGTATGTCAAGCAAAATCTCTTCACTTTGGTCCTCTTTCAGGTTTATGGGTCTGTATGTTCACAGTCTTCTACCCATTTCATATGGTTTTGGTCATTATTTATTTAAATAACATTTCTTCTGCTTTCTCTGCTTTCCTGGGACTATAATAATGTGTACATTGGTTTAGTGGGTTTTGTTCCATGAGCCCTTGTCCTAGTTAGCTTCAGCTGTCAATTTGACACAGCCTAGAGTCATCTGAGGAGTCTCAGTTGAAGGGCTGTCCAGACCAGATTAGCCTGTGGCCATGTCTGTGAAGGACTGTCTTAAAAGATGTTGGAGAGCCCACTATGAGTCGCTTCATCTCCAGGCAGGTGTGTCTGGGGCTGTATAGAAAAGCTATCTGAGCATGAGCCAAGCAGCTAATAAGACCAATCCTGTAAGAGTGTAAGCCAGGTTAAAGCAATGGTACCCCAGAGAATACCTTCAGGGTGACAAGTAAGAAGCCAGAGGCCAAGTTGAAACAGCCCACTAGTCCCCTGAGAGCACTGTCCTAACTTGCGTTTTTTTGCAGAATCCCCACCTGCTCGGTTTGCCTGGCTACCTCTTGCTAGCACATTGACAAAGCATGTTTCCTGGCTCCCTAGAGTTGTTTCCTTTCGTGGTTTTTATTTATTATTACTTTACTAAGTTTGGGGAAAAACTAGACTTATTTTATTTTTATGTATATGGGTGTTTTTCCTGAATATATGTAGGAGCACCACAGGCATGCCTCGTGCATGCGGAGCTCAGAGGAGGGCATCCGATCCTCTGGAACTGGAATTAAGGATGGTCCTGAACCACTATGTGGGTGCTGGGAACAAGTGCTTTTAACTGGTGGGCTACTTCTCCAGCCTGCGTTATTACTGTTGTTGTTACTGTTGTTACATTATTGTTGTTGATATTGTTCTTATATTCTGGCCTCTCCACCTCACCATTGGGCTGACACGGTGGATGGGTTTTATGGGCCTGTCCCATTTCATAGTCCCCAAACACAAAAGGAATCTAAAAGCACTCCTTCAAGGAGAGTGAGCCTGTGCTGCCACCCTCCCAGGGTGAGGTGGGTGCAGAAGACAGCGGAACAGCTGTGTGTGTAAGGGCGTGGGATGTGGAGGGCTAGCATTCCTTCGCTGAGTCTTGGAGGGAACAGGTGGGCCACAAAGGGACAGTGAAGGAGCTTTGTCCAATTTTGCTGCTGACTCTCAATATGGCTTTTGGAACCTGTTCCTGTGGTACTTTCTTCCTCTGTGAGGGACAAGGCCGCTGACTCAGAGAAGGTAAATACAGGCTCCGTGCACGCAGACAGGCAGGCACTGTCACTTTTCTTCCACACATTCTTCCCAAGCCCTCTGCATGTCAGGGGACACTGACTAATCATTTGCATGACAGCTGGATGAAGATGGACAGACGAATGTGCGGGCACATCCTGCCTGCCCCTGCACCTGACAGACATTGTTAAGTAGTTAGGTACGTTAAAGGCCCTCTCAGATTTATCTTAGTGTGGCTACAGTGGACACTGGCAGTCACATGGTGTGGGCTGCCTCTGGGATAGGAGTGTCTGAACTCCCTGGGGGACCCTAACAGTGCTTGACTGCTGAACTCTGGTTTCAGAGGAGACTCTTAGCTATCATGCTCAAGAACAGAGTTGTGGGCTGGACACACACTCTCTCCTGCAGGTAAATGCAACTCGGTCCACCAGTGGCCTAGTTTTCCTTCATGATCTTATATTTATCATAAAATCAACTCGCTGCGAGGGGCCTCAAGGCCTGGGTTTTTTGTAAGGAAATGGGAACAATTAATGGGCTTATCTGATGAAAAGGAATACCACTAATGATTTATTAATTATCATGTGACTTATCTTTCCGCTTCTTATTAATCAAAGATGTCATGAAGCTCTGGAACTCCACATGAGGGGGGACAGACTAGATGCAGCCCTGTGTGTGGGGATGTGGGCTGTAGCCAGGTGTCCAGAGCTTTTCCTGAACCTGCTCCAGCCTGCTGCAGCCTGTGGGGTAAGTCTCCTTGGATGGTGGACAGGGAGATGAGGGAGGCAAAGGAGACACCACATTGGGATGTACACCCTGTGCCAGGAATTGTTCAGAGTATTTCATGGCCTCTTATGAGGGCTACAGGAGAGGTATTACTGTTTAAAAGATTTTTTTTGTTTTGGGTGAGGACACTGAGGCCCAGAGACTTTAGGGGAGGTTGCCCAAGCAATGCAGTTAGAAGGGCTGGGATTTGTGCTTGGGTGTATATGAGGCAAGAGTGGATGCCTTTTAACTGGGAAGGCTTAAATGAAAACAGAAGTGTGTGGCAGTAGCCTGGGTAGAGCGGAACTGAGGGTTCCCTAGGGGATATTAAAGTCACAAGAGAAGGGGGGGTCACAGTTCTGTCCTTGATCCTCAAGACTTTTGATAACTCAAAAATGACTCAAGAGCCATATCAGGGGCACAGGGTACACTTGCATGGATAACCACTCTTTTCAGAGTACAAACTCGTTCCCAGGCCAGTGCCTCTCAGAGTCAGGGGCTAGCTCATTGGTGGCAGGGACTTAGAGACTGGATAGGATTCTACAGATGGGATACTGGAGTCCTGGCTAGTTTTATGTCAACTTGACCCAACCTAGAGTCATCTGAAAGGAGGGAACCTCAATTGAGAAATGCCCCCATAAGACCCAGCTGTGGGGCATTTTCTTAATTAGTGATTGATGGGAAAGAGCCAATTCCATTGTGGGTGGGGTCATGTCTGGGCTGGTGGCCCTGGGTTCTATGAGAAAGCAGGTTGATCCTGCATGGGAAGCAAGCCAGTAAGCAGCACCCCTCCATGGCTTCTACATCAGCTCCTGCCTCCAGGTTCCTGCTGTGTTTGAATTCTTGTCCTGATTTTTTTCAGTGGTAGACTATGATGTGGAAATGTAGCCCAAATAAACCCTTTTCTCCCCAGCTTGCTGTGGATCATGGTGTTTCATTGTAGCAATAGAAACCCTAAAACAAGTTGGTGCCAGGGTAGTGGGGGATTGCCGTGAGGAGGACTGTGGAAAGATGCGGGAAACTTGGGCTAGAGATAGCATTGAGTGTCGAGAGTTCAGTGGGCTGTTCTGTAGGAGCTTGGAAGATAAGATTGTTGATAGCAGTGTAGAGAATAGAGGCCCGACTTTTGAAGTTTCAGGGGGAAGCAAAGACTCTATCAGGCCTTTTATGTAAAGAATCTGTGGTTTCTGATCAGCTGGAGCTATGATTAACAAGAGACCAGAAACACTACAGTAAAAAAAAAAAAAAAAAAAAAAATCTTTGCTTTGCTGGGACAATGGATGCTGGTCAGCTGGGTCTGAAGAATGGACTGTAATTAAGAAGAGACCAGCATCACTGAGGTGAAATCTTCTGGGAACTATTTCCTACGGGTCAGCATACAGAAGATGTGTTCCGGAACTGGACAGGGTTGCACCTTGTGCTAGAAGCTGAACTTAGTGATATAACGGTCACCCAGGTGGTACTACTGGTTTGGAAGGCATGAAGGGGTCATGAAGAGCAGCTGAGGCTTGGCACTGTGTGGCAGAACTGGAGTCTCTGAAGAGAGCCCAGGAGAGGCTATTGGTGAAAGTGCAGCCCAGGTACAGCAGAGGACTCCAGCATTTTGGAGAAGGCAGAGTACCATGGGGTGACTGCCAAGAGCAGGCACAGAGGAGCCAGCCTGAGCCTAGAAGATAAGCCGAATGTACTGTAGACGGTAGAGCCAGAGAAGTGACCCAGGTCCTTGGAGGATCCCAGAAGACTATGAGTTCTCACCAAGATCCTCTCTCAGCAGCTCCTCCTGTTGCTTCTGCCCCACTGGCCAAGATCTCAGGCTGTCCATAGCCCCACAGTACACACCAACACAACCTTCACACGGGCCAAAGACCAGCAGACATTCCCAGGGCCACATATACCTCCTCATGTGCACTCACAGGGCGGAAGTGAGTTCCAGATAATTGGATGTTGAGTTATTTACACGTTTGGAGTTTGGTCTTGCTTAATTCAGATTGTGACTGCTCCTGGTTCTTCCCTTTTGAAGTAAGCAAGTCTTTAACTTAACTTTGATTTTACAGGAGCCCACAGTGGAGAGACTGGATTTTTAAAGAAACTTTAGCTTATAAAAGTTATTTTGGATTTTTAAACAGGCAAAATTTTAAAGTGCTTGAATTTGGAAAGACTGTGGGACTTCTAACGTTTATAAAATGCTTTACGTTGTGATGTTGATGCTCATGTGTGATCTTAGGGATGAACAAGAAAGGGGAGGTTCTAGCTTCACAGTGATGCTCGTGTGATGTTGACAAGGAGTCGGTTGTCCTGGCCAGTTTTGTGTCAACTTGACACAAGCTAGGGTCTTCTCAAAGGAGGAAACCTCAACTGAGAAAATGCCTACATAAGATCTACCCATAGGGCATTTTCTTAATTAGTAGTCAATTGAATGGATTGTGGGTGGGGTCATGCCTGGGCTGGTGGTCTTGGGTTCTATGAGAAAGCAGGTTGATCAAGCCATGGGAAGCAAGCCAGTAAGCAGCACCCCTCCATGGCTTCTGCATCAGCTCCTGCCTCCAGGTTCCTGCCGTGTTTGAGTTCCTGTCCTGATTTCCTTCAGTGATGGACTATGATGTGGAAGTGTAAGGCAAATAAACTCTTTCTTCCTCAGCTTGCTTTTGGTCACTGGGGAGGTATTCCAACAAGGCTAATAGCTTGGCTCAAGTGAAAGGGTCAGGAATGACTATGATTTACAAAGCTGTGTAGCAAAGGACAGACCAGATTATGTGCCTTGAGGGACAGGGCTTCTGGAAGAGGCTACAGTAGGCCATGGAGAGGGACTCTTAAGGAATCGGGCCTGGAGTTGCGTGTTCCTGCCCTTTCTGAGGCTACTAATAAAATCCTAATATGTAAGAATGTGCATGTGTGAGAGGACATGTGAGAATACACACATGTGGAGTGCACACATGCATGCAGACTGTGTATTTAAAGTCTTGAGTCTGCTCAGAAAATTATTTTTTTTTTATTTTTTAAAGATAAATTCTATGCAATCATTTGAAAACCTGGGTTTCGAACACTATATGTGTATGTGTAAGAGTGTGCAACATTTGTGTGTCTACTGAGTACTTCTGTGTGTGTGTGTGTGTGTGTGTGTGTGTGTGTGTGTGTGTGAAGTGAGTGTGCTTGAGCAAGACACAGGTCTGCGAATGCACATGAGGAGGTATATGTGGCCCCGGGAATGTCTGCTGGTCTTTGGTCCATGTGAAGGTTGTGTTTGTGTGTACTGTGGGGCTATGGACAGTCTGAGATCTTGGCCAGTGGGGCAGAAGGAACAGCAGGAGCTGTGGGTGGGCAGAGAAGAGCATGAGATGACTCTGTGAGACCGTGAGAGGATCTGCGTGAGAACTATGTCTTTTCATGCTTGTTAGCTGAGGTGTGCTACTCTAGATGAGACTTGGGGTATACAGTCAGATAGGGGAGTCCTCTTATCTCTCACTGAAGATGGATCCTTGTGGCCTTTGTCTTTTTTTTAGTGATTTGTGGATACCCCGGTGAGACTCAATGAAGGGACATAAGTCAGCCTAAAACTCAGACCCACCATCTTTGATCTGAGGCCCATCTTCCCTTATTTCCTCCCTCTGAACTCAAATGGCTCTGAGGCTAAGCTCCTCCCTGTTTCCTGGGTGTGCTGTGAGTGACAGCAAGGCTGGCTTTTGGGGCAGAGAGAAGCATGTAAGGATGATGGGGTCTCTGGTGCCAGGGCTGCCGGCTAGGAGGGAAACATGGTGCTCTCTCTGCCATGTCCTCCATAGCCCTACTTCAGCCCGTCTGAGTTTGGGAAATGCTCTTGGTCCCTGAGTTCATATGTGTCGCCAAGTTCTCTCATGTGGAAATCAACCGGGCCAGAGACCTCCATTGCTTCTTATACTGCCTATCTAAAGTGTCTTCTAGGGTATCGATCTGCTTCCATTCAGCAGAGTGCTTGAAAGCTTCACTGGAAGTCGTCTTGTAGAGAAATAGGACAAGCTAGGGCACTATTACACTAGGGCAGTTACTGTAGCCCCTCCTCTAGAGGAAGGGTACTCTGAGTGGCAGTTACTGTAGCCCCTCCTCTAGAGGGCGGGCCCTCTGAGTGGCAGTTCTTTCCTAGTCCATGTGCCCTCCCTGCTACCCAAGAAGCTGGTCCACTTACTTTCTGCATCCTGATCTTGGCCAGCCTTACCGATACAGGATCTATGGTTTCCCATGGGGGTTTGCTGACGGGTGGTCTAGTATGTTGCAGGTCCAGTCCAGACCAGGTACTCCCCCCCCCCCCCCAAGATGCTTGTCTAACAGACCTCTGCTCATGGCTGGGTCCAGAGGTGGGGGTGGGAAGGCCTGCAGGCCGCCTGCATCCGGGTGGGCCTGGCTCTCTTCAAGCACTCACTCTCCAGCTGCAAACTCCCAAACACATACTTTGGGAGGTCAGCCTGGCCTGAGGCTAGGGCACTCCATTATTCCAGTGACATATCTTTGAACATGCTACAATCCTTCCACTCCTGGCTCAGCCTTGTCTCCACCACAGTGCTGGCTTCCTCACCCCTCCTGAAAGACTGCTTAGCCCCAGACTGGTTCCTAGGTAGAAACAGCAGTACTCTTGGCTGCCTCTGCTTGGAACACCCCCTTTGTGGCCATCTGGCCTATACTGGAGGAGGATGCTTGGCTCTGCTTTTTAGATGCAAATTCCCTTGAAGAGTAACATATGAGACTCTTAAGACCCTAGCGCGGGAGACTTTTTCTATCTTTATCTCCAGCACTGGGCTCTAAGATGAAGGAGCCTGGAAAAGGGTTGATGAATGTTCTACTTTTGCTCCGTTGTTTTTTCCTGTGCCATGATCTAGCCTTGGGCCACTTCTGATTCCACATGGTACTCTATGGTGTCCAGGAAAAGGATCATGGGTAAGAAGAGATCTGTTTTGTAGCCCCATCTTGTGATTATTTGCTGGGTAGCAGTAAGTCCTTTCATCTGTCTGAGCCTCAGTTTCTCAAGTATCTCCATTATGAAGCCTCCTGGGACCTTTGTATAGCATCTGCCATCGCTGCTGGATGCAGCACTCCTGTCTGTCGCTGGAAATCCTGCTGCCTGTGGGGCTGGGGGAAAGCATGCTACCTCATGTGTGTAATGTAACAGAGTGAGAATGATCTCTAGTCCCAGCCATGAGCTCTTGTCTAGACTAGGTGCTCTTGGATCCAGGGAGTGTGCAGAGCTGAGGCTGGCTGCCTCCATGAGCTTGGCTAGTGGACGTGGTCCACCAAGGGAAGTGGATCTTTCTCCCAAGCTCATCATCTGTTATAGAAGAACCAGAACTGTAAAAATGATCCAAAAGATGGTTATTGTTTTTTCCTTCATGCAACATGAGGGAACTTGCTTATTATGCACTTGAGTCTTATAACAAAGCAGAAATTTATGCTTTGGGTTCATAACGTAGGAAGTGAAATCTCAGATTAAATATTTGCCCCATATGAACCAAGGAGGATGTGGCTGGAAGCAGGACTTCCTCATTTCAATGTGTCTTCATTGCAACAGGATGACTGGGCGTTCACTCAGAGACTCTCTTTCCTCCTACCAGAGCTTCAGTGCCCATTGCAGTATGCACTCGACCACTCTCAGGCTTCCTGGTGGTTGGCTACCATCTTCTTATGATGGTATTAGGGGTTCAGGATGTCACTGTGGCCAGGAAGTCATGGACTTTAAAATGTAAAGTCTGCAAAGGACAATTTTTACTCTATTGAAGTTTTTTGGAATATTAGAGACTGATTCATCCAAAGTGACCTTCCCAGGCTCTCAGATGACACCAAAGTCGTCCACTCTGCCTGCGTCCCAGCTTTCTTCTTCCCAACTTACCTAGACTTATTACCCAATGCAATAGTTATATAGTCAGTCTTCACAAAGAAAAGGGGAAAGAGAAAAGCTGGAAAATGCAAATGTGCTCATTTATGTGGTGTTGAACGTTTCCCGGGGTCCTGGTGGCTGTGAACAGTGCTTGTTTTCTGTCTGGGTTTTGTCATTTCACATGTCCTAGGTTGTACCAGCCAGGATCATCCCACTGGCAGATTACTGGAGTTCAAACTGGCTAGAGAGAAAAGGGAATTGTATGGTGTGAGCTCTGGCTGTCTGACTTCAGAGAGGGTGGACCTAGCTGTGCCTTCCCGCTGTGATCAGAACTCTGGCTCCATCTCAGGTTCCTTCTTTCTTAGAAGCCTTAAAAAATAGAGAGCACTGCCCACTCCACAGACTTGAGCGAAGCTCCGATTGGCTCATTTTTAGGCACCAACTGTCTTTGAACCTATCACCGTGACCAGAGAAGGGATGCCTGTGGTCTTGGTGCTGTGACCTCTGTGGGTTGGGAGTGGGATTTGTGCTTCATCCAAATGCAGCAAAGGGGTGTTGAGGGAAGGACAAGTTCCATAGAGAGAGGATGTCTGCCGCCCAGACCCCACCATGCCACCTGCCACTGCTGCTCTGGAGACCCCAGACCTCTGAGGAGGAACCTTAGGGATACCTGTAGGTGGTGAAGTATTTTCTAAACCGCAGCAAGGGTTTAAATGGGCTGAGGAACTGGGTTTCTCTTTTGGCTGCTTCACTATTGGAATTTCACATAAGTTTTCATTTTGATAAATCTTTTGATTTTGCTGATAAGGAAAGGGCCTGGAACCCATTGGGATAGGATAGATGATATCTGAGGCTTACACTTAGAATATCCTTGCGAGTTAGATGCCAAAGTGAATAATTTTCTGCAATTGAGGGCACATGTGAAAGAGTAAATCTTTAGCTCCACCCTGCCCACTCTCTGGTGTCCGTTCTTTTCCAAATGGCCCTGCTGGCTTTATTACCATCTCTGTCAAGCTATCCCCAAGTCTGCCAGCCCCCACCTCCAAGGACCCACCTGTTTCCTGCTTTGCAAATATCTTGCAGATGCAAAAGGCAGCTAGTTTTAGCACAGGAGGACACTTTCAGTGTAACTGAGTGCCGCCGAGTCCTGCCTTCCACAGGCAGAGTGCTGAGTTACTTAGAGATCAGAACGTCATAAATGCCGTGCTGCATTCTGCACTGCATGGACCAAAGGAGAATAGCTCTCAGGGACATGCTGGTCCCAGCATAGGGGATTCTAGGACAAGATACAAATGAGGGCTTTCAAAGCATGTACATATATATTCTCCCTCTTGCTCCTCTCTCTCTCCCTCCCTCTCTTTCCTTCCCTCCCTCCCCCCTCCTCCTCCAATCTCTCTTGCTTTCTTTCACTCTCTATCCCCTCCTTCTCTCTCTCCCTTCCCCTCTCTCCTGTCTGTCCATCTGTCTGTCTCTGTCTCTGTCCTCTCTCTCTCCCTTCCCCTCTCCCTTGTCTGTCCATCTGTCTCTCTCACACATACACACACATGATCACAAAGTAAAGTGTATTCCTTTCCTCCTACCTTGACAAATGCAGTTTTGCGATGACCTAGAAGGGAGAGCTTAAAGTCAGAATTCTCAGACTTGTCAGAGTCTTGTCACTGTAGTGTGGCAGCATAGCGTAACTCTCAACACACAGGCCTCCCTGTTCTCCCACACTGCTCCGCGAGGGTGCTGCATGCAGGATACTTCAGCCGCTATCCAGGCTCTGCAGACAAATATCCTTGGTCATCTATCTCACAGGCCTAGAGCTGTATACACTGATGGCCCCTTTTGCCATTGAAGAACAGTGTCATGGAAAATAGCCATTCCCTACAGAGATTCATAAAATCCAGTTTAGGCACCCAGGACATGTTCTAGAAGGGTGTACATGTGCTCAGCCATGCCCTGCTGGGCATGTGAAATCCCACTTGGGAGCTGTAGCAGAGTTAGTGAAGAGCCAGCTCAAAGCCGTCGAAGGCTCTGGGCTTTTGGTACAGAAGCAGAGGCTCTGAGATCAGGTGGTAATTTACTACCATTCAGTGTTCCTAGTTGTATCCAGGGTCTGGATCATGTGTTCTCAACTATTCACAGGAACTGGCTCTTGCCCAGTTGTTGAAGGAGCAGAGGAACAGGACGATAGATTAGAGGTTTTAACTGAACTGCCAAGATAAAATAAAGATTGGCTACCAAAGTGAGAAGTGAGGTAGCTGAAGGTGTGTGCTTCCTCAGAGGGAATCCTAGAGAGCCTCCCTTAGTGACTTTGGTAATCCTCACTTCTGGAGGGAATTAGAGAAACATTTTGGCTGGGAGGATTTTTGGAAAATGATACTGGAACACAGAGGTAAAATGTGTACACTCTCACCTCAAGCTGCTGAGGAGGGCTGGAAGGCTTGCTGAGGACCCCGAAAGACCATATGGTCCTACTGAGGAAGCTTGTCACTGTGTTCTGCACCTTTAAGATCTGTGAGTTCTTCGTGTAGATGAGGTTGGGCCAAGCACATGAGAATCTGCCTGGAGCCATTTGTACTGCAGCCCAGGAGTTCTGCATGGAAATGGTCTTCAAAGCCTCCACCACGTCTGAGGTCAGACTTCGCCACCTGGGTAGCCTTAAAGAATTATTTCTCTCTCCTTAAATACCTCCTCCTTCTATTCTGCCAGGACCCCGGCTATAATCCTCTCAGCAAGTCTGTGCTCCAGATGACCTGTTTGTCATTTAGAATCTACTCTACCCTTATTCCATAGCAATAATTTTCTTAGCACATGGCTATATTCCAGGAAGACTATATTTCTTACCTTACCTATGGCTAAGGGCTGAGCTGGTAAGATCTCACCAATGGATTGTGTGAGGACGAGCTGTGTAAAGGATGCGCTGTTAATTGCTTAACAACAAGATGTTGTTTCTGCCTGTTTCTATGGTGCAAATATCCTGACCATGGCAGGTTTTTGTTTATTTCATATATGGCAGCAAATACCTCTGCTGTGATCAGAAGGGGACAGCAGGTTAATGCCATAGAGGAGAAGAGAAAATGTGGGCGTTCTGTCTCACGTACTCAAGTTGCCTGTATGGCTTGTGGTCCTTTTCTGAGTTTGTACAGAGATTCTGATGACCAGAAAATGTATTTGGTCATGACCAGAAATCAGCAGTGGGTCACGGTACGGTATGAATTCGCTTCAGCTGGTCTTTCTATTTTCTGCCTCGTCCCTGTCTCTGCGACTTCCCTTCAGGGTATGCTGTCCCACACACATTATTCATGATCCCCCCTTGCAAACCCAGAAGTTTGGTGACTAAGGACTGTTCTTGCCATGTGACAGAGGAGTAAACCAAAGCCCAGATAATCCGCCCTGGTTTTGTAATCTCTTGTTTAATAGTCTGACTTCCTCAACTGCCTGCAGGCCCTGGGAGGCCACGATCTTATCTGATGTATTCCTTGTATCGGCATCCAGATTGTTGCCTGCTGTGGAGCTGTGAATGTTCACTGACTTCCTCAATTTAAGAAAAACGCCCTTTTACAGAGGGGCTTGCAGAGCTCAGGCTGCAGTAGTGGTTCTTCACATATTTTCAGATGCAAGACCTATTAGCAGCACATTTAAGGTATCAGAAAATCCACAACACCTAAAAGCCAGGAGGAATCCATCTGTCACTTTGGGGTGTCCTGGTGTTTTTGTGAGCTCTCCAGTGTGGACTGCTTTTGACAACTTGTAGACAGCCTCACTTTACAGGTGTGCTCAGTGCCCGAGGGGAACCTCTTAGTCTCAGTTGTCAAGAGTGTCAGTGGATGTGCCAGCTTTCTTTGATACCAGCCTGTGTGAGAAGGAAGTCATCAGTGTCCCATTCTGGGTCATGTGACTAACCAGCATTTTCAGTCCTTTTGGAATTGTGCTGTCTCTTATGCCAATTTCTTCTGGACTGTAGCTGGTCTTGTTACTTCCCCCTCAGGAACATGTGACAACATCTGGAGACATTTTAATTGTAATCAGGGAGCAGGAGATCCTACTGTGATCCAGTGGGTAGGCCCCTGGACTACTGCTAAACATCCTACTATGTGCAGGATATCTCTTATTTTAAAGAAGTATACATCCCAAATGCTGGTTATGTGGTAGTTGGGAGAGCATGGGCTAGACTTTGTAGCCCTGAGAACAAGGAGCCCCTGGCAAAAGCTGCAGAGATAGGAGAAGTTTCAGGCCCTTCTCTTTCAGATTTCTGCAAAGCTCAGATCACACACACCTTTCCACGTGGGCTCATCCTGAATGAGGTCACTATTCATGGGCAATGGCAGACTTAGGTCCTGACATGGCCTGTAAGCCACCCTGACTCATCTGTGGCTGCTACAACACACCTGCATGCTGTGACTGACAGACACATCAAGAGCTAAAAAAGCAAAACTGCAATACCCCTCTCCCATAACCCTCCCATAACCCCACCTTGGCTTTGACCAATAATTTCTAGACCAAAACAAAATACTTGGAGAAATACATAAAAAGTCAGTGGTAATATACATTGTATTATCCTCGTGTACGTATGTTTAACGTGCCTTCGGTAAGGGACGGGAGAATAGTAGGGTTTTTTTTTGTTGTTGTTGTTTTTTTTGTTTTGTTTTGTTTTGTTTGTTTTTGTTTTTTCGAGATAGGGTTTCTCTGTGTAGTCCTGGCTGTCCTGGAACTCACTCTGTAGACCAGGCTGGCCTCGAACTCAGAAATCCACCTGCCTCTGCCTCCCAAGTGCTGGGATTAAAGGCATGTGCCACCACTGCTCGGTGAGAATAGTAGTTTTAACAGAGAGTTTATTATTAGTAACAGAAGTCCAGAGTAGGCAGTTCAGGTCTGATGTAGCAGCCTCAGAACACCATCAAGAACTCAGGCTCCATCTAATTTCTGCTTTCTTCACTTAGGTCTCAAGATGGCCGCTGCTCTTCCAGGCATGATGTCACCACTGAAAAGGAAGAAAGCAGAACCCTCAAAAAGCCTTGCATAAATCTATTACTTTTTATAACTTTTCCTGGAAGAGTCACCCAGTGATTCATCTGTTGGCTTCATCTATTGGCTATAACGTGCCACATGACTTCCTAGCTACAAAGGAATCTGGGAAGGTAAGAATGTGTCTTGCAGCTTCTTTAATAAGGAAATTAAGGGAGTAAGAGGTCATGAAACTAAATGACTGTTGAGTAGCCAATCTGCTGTGTTAACCACAACAAATCCAATTTTAGAAACTGCTTAGTGATGTGAAAAAAAAATCTCTCTCTCATGTAAGCACTAATGTGGTTCAACCACGCTTAGCTCTGAGGTCAGATGAGACTGAGCATGTCCAGTCTGTCAGGTCCCAAACTCCAAAGGGCAGTCTAAAACTCCAGAAATGAGTTCAGCCTGGACTCCAGGAGGATTTCTGGTGGTTAGAGAAAAGCCAGCTTTCCTCGGGAACTTGTGAAGCTGGTTTCCATATGCCAGAGGAGTCATCCCCTTCCCTCTGGCAGAAGGGACATACGGTCACCTGTGGCATCTGCCAGCATATCAGAGCACATGCCGGTCTCCAGGCTCCCTCAGATCACAAGCACCTGTGACACATATCAGAGCACATGCCGGTCTCCAGGCTCCCTCAGTATCAGTCATGGGCCTCCTTCCAGCTACTTATAACTCTGCTCCTCTCTCTCTCTCTCTCTCTCTCTCTCTCTCTCTCTCTCTCTCTCTCTCTCTCTCTTCCTCTCTTTCTCTCTCTCTCCTCCTCTCCCTGTTTTCTCTATTCTCTCTAATCTGATGCTAGTCTCCTCTCTCCTGCAGACAGCCCCAGCCAGGTCCAGTCTGCTGTCCATGTTCAGTCTACTTTCTCTTTCTGCTCTAGAGTCTTCAATGCCCCTGGCTGTTTTCCCCCCTCTCATAGCTATAATAAAAAACCTTCCCTTTAGCCGTACCATGGAGTGGCCATGTCCTCAGTTTATACACAGTCTTGTCTGCATCCATCTCTCCTCATCTGCACAGCTGTCTGCATGTCCACCCAGAGACAGTGGCACATTGCCTACAGATTCCCTGCCTTGGGAGTGTTTGTATGCCTAGTTCCCCTCAAGATGGTACCCAGCCACAGCCCTCTGAGACACAAAGAGTGACAACATGCCACTATGTAAATCAGTGTGGGGGTTCTTCAAAAACACCCAAACTGAGATAGCATAAGATCCAGCTATAACCATCCCGGGCATACGCAAAAGGCCCCACACTCTCTGAGAGAGGAACCTCACAACCATGGTCAGTGCAGCTCCAGTCAGGGTGGCTAGGAAATGGAACCAGCCTAAATTCCTGTCAACAGATGAGTGGATAATGAAAATGTGCTACATATATACACAGTGGAATTTTAGTCGGCTATAAAAAGTGAAATTATGTAATTTGAAGAAAATGATAGATCTGGAAAAACTTATACTGAGTGAGTTAAGCCAGACCCAGAAAGACAAATGATGTATATTTTCTCTCATATCAAAATCTCTCAAATGTATAGATTTCTGTATCTAAATCAGAGTGTCTATATAGGCCAGGAGGTCAGGAAAGGAATCCTGACAGAGGGAAGAGGCTGCTAAAACATAGGATGTGATGAGGTGGGGTATACTAGGCATGAAGAGATTTAAATGGTTTTGGGATGGGGAAATAAAAAAGTCAGAGGAGAGTTAACAAAAAATTAAGATTAAAACGCTATATAGAAGTTTTATAAATGAATTTATAAACTACAATAAAACAACCCAAAAATGAAATAATAATAAAATGGCTTGGAATGGAGGTACCTTTCATAGGCTAATACTACTTCCAGAAATCATAGGCTTGTAACGGAATCTCTACTGACAGGAGTTGGATATCTTCCTCTGAACTGTTGGCTGAGAAGTCCTATGGTCACCAGAAGAATACTGTCCCTTTTTGTCACTCTTGATTGTCTAAAGAACTAGATGGTAAGACCGTGTTGCTGAAGACATCACATGCTTTGGTTATGGGACATAGAGAAATTAAGTTGGAACAGTTCTGGAAATTCTGCCTCTGCTGGGAGTATTTATAGTGGCAGAAGGTGTGAGGTAGGTGTGATGTAGGCTACTGATGGAGAAAACTGAGCAACAGCCTTACCTAGTTGTAGACCATGCTTGGTATGATATGGACCTGCTAGGCAGGAGATGCCTATTAATGCAATGGTGTCATGACTCTTGGGGGTAACCAATGGATTTGTTATTGGATTACATCCTAATTCATGGAAGGGAATCCATATCTATTACTATAAACTGTATCAAAAGTCTCATCATTGGGTTGGTTATGGCTTCAAGGGGTGGGGTGGGGATGGCATACTACCATCGTTTCTTTAAATGGACACAGTCTCAAACTTCCATCTAAATACTTATTTTTATACCAAGAGACTAGTGACATTGTCAGCCTGCAGTAATGGTTAATATAGTTAATATAGAGATTTGTCAGAATGAGGAGAATAAGTGACTGTTGAGTGCTTAGCTCTAGATAGATGTCAATATCAAGCCCTCAAGGCCCAGGGGTTTCATGGAAGAAAAGGTTTAAAGAAAGAAAGAGCCAAGGCTTGAGCAATCTCACAGTCCACTATGGGGCATGGGTTTCAGGGTTCACCATGGGACTAGAATTCTGACTTCAGTGGTCCCAGAGTTTATTAGAGGATGGGGATTTTAATACCAGAAGCCCTAGAGTTCACTAGGACCAGGGCTTGAACTCCAATGGTCCCAGAATCATTGTGGCGCTGGAGTTCTGACTCATTCCAGAGATTCTACAGTTCACTGCAGGACTGCCTGTAGTTTTATCTACCCTGCTTTATGCTCTTGGGCAGGCCATGCTTCCAGCCACCGCCCAGGGAATCTCTGGATCCGTGGATGAAACACAAACACACACACACACACACACACACACATACACACACACACACACACACACACACACACACACACACACACACACACACACTAGCCTATTTTTAACATCCCTTGCTAGCTCAATGTCTGGGTACTTCTAAGCCTCCTACCTGCTACCTCAGGCCTAATCGGGGAAGCGGCCAGTGGCCACTTACCTGAGATATCACATGGTTGGTTAGTTTCTCTCCTGCAGCTCCTACGTCTGTCCCATCTGTCTCCCTCTGAAACATGGCAACTCTCCTCCTGCTCTCTCCCCCCTCCTAGCCTTAGGGAACCTAGAAGTCCTGTCTCTCCCTTTCTCCCAGCCATTCATTGGCTGTTGACTCTTTATTGGTTGATCAAAAAACAATTGGGGACAAGGATCTTTAGCATATGGACATGCAGATTCTCAATTAAATCAAAGCATCAGAACCACTCCCCTACACAGGACCCTCAGAACTTGGCTCTAGTAGTCCCAAAGTTCACCAAAGTTCTGAGGTTCTGACTTCAGGGGGACCAGGATTCACTGTAGACTGGAGTTCTGAATACAGCCCCAAGTCAGTTTATGGAATTCAGAAAAACTGGTGTTTTGACTGGAGGCCCCAGTGGGTTTACAGAGTCCAACGTGTGGCCAGGGTTTGACTCCATCTCATTGTGTTGGTAATCAGTGTGGGAACCTGCTCTTGACCCTGCTGGCACTTAGTCGAAACTAGCTCACACAAATGACAGTACCTGGAAATGAGCTCTCTGTAGCTGAACGTCCTTCAGAAATCCCTCTAAGAAGACTTACAAAAAGGAAACAGCCAAAGTGAGTTGTAAGGAAGGGGGAGTAAAAACTAGAAGATAAGTCCATTCCAGTATTTGTACAAAACATGACAAAGAAACATTAAGACCAGAATTCACCCGCCAACTACAACCCATTCTTAACTTGTCAACTCAGGACAACTGAAATGCCTAAGAAAGAATTCAGAGTCTTCCTCTTTGGAAGAATTAATGATCATAAGGAAGACTCAAACAGATGCATGAACTAAGGAGATCTATTCAAGACTTTGACAAGACAGTGTCCAATATGAAGGTTAATATATTGGGAGAGATAGAATAAGTAGAGAAAAAGAATTCATCAAGGAGTCTGAAACATTGAAAAAGAACTGAATAAAAACACCATGAATGAAAGAAATGGTCATTCAAATAAAGTTAAACCATCGGAAAGTATCACCAACAAACAAGACCATGCAGAGCAAATCCCAGGGATGGGGAACAAAGTAAAGACAGCAGTACAGACAGAAGCCTTCTGGGATCCACTGCCATATCCAGCCCAGCTCTCAGGAATGAGGATGCTCTGGGCACCACCTCACTGCCCAACTGACTAAGAGCATGGACTCAAGACTGTTTGCTCAAGATTTTTAGCTTTAATATTGAAAACAAACAAAATGCCCTTTGCTTTAAAAGGTCACAATGCACATACATACATACATACATACATACATACATACATACATACACTCATATATGTATACATATGTGTATATATGTGAGGTCTCAAGAGACTTCCATATCCCCCCCCCCCAGGCTTATTGCAGCAAACCCCACTGGCAGCACCTCATCCCTATGTCTCTTAGGGGTGGAAGCTTTGACACTGGGAGAAGGGGACAGTCTGAGGATCCCCCAAGGTGAAAGCAGAGAAATTTGAAGATGAGGACAGGCAGTAGGTCTTGGTCAGGGATGCTTCAACTTGAGTGAATCAGAAGAGCAAGGCCAAGGGGGGTGAGAAGGCACTGTTGTCAAGATTTGGAGAACTGCTTGTGTCCCTTTCATCCCCAGGTACCACTTAATGATGAAACCTTCAAGTCCTATTCAGTGAGCACCCCACACCCTTTTGAGGAGGGCTCCCTAACCCACAGGTACTGAGCTCCACAGGGCTCTGCTGGTTCTGAGCTAAGCCTTCAGGGTCAGGGTCTTTACTCTCCAGTGTTATGGCTTAGAAAATAACGGAGTGCTTTGTGCCCCGCTTTCTATGAAATGGACACCAAAACAGGGTCTAAGTTCTAGGGATTCTGGGAGGAGGTGAACAAATGTTCCCAGAAAGCCCAGCACAGGTTCTGGCAAGGCACAAACCCTCAGTAACCTGTCAGGTTTTAGTAATATTAGATTTTTGTGCAGAATAGAAGGAACAAAGTCCGTAAAGTGACAGGTATCCAGAGTTTACACTAAGTAGGTCTATAGTAACATACACAAAGTCTGCCATTCTCTCCTGTGTTGGACAAGCAAGGAAACCATGGGCTCAAGGATAACAAGGAAATTTCCTAATGTCAGTAAATGCAGATTCTATGCAAGGATTCTTGCTTTTTCTAGAAAATGCTCAGGGACCTGGGTGCAGGCCAGTAATCCCAGCTACTTGGGCAGCTAAAGTAGGAGGATTGGGAGTTCAAGGCTAGCCTGGGCTGCACCATGAGTGTAATACTAGTCTGGGCAAGCAAATGAGACCTTGTTTTGAAAAGCAGAAAGAAGAATGGGAATATAGTCCAGGGGTAGATCTCTTGTCTAGCTGCTGCAAGGTCCTAGGTTGAATCCCCAACAAGGTAGAAACCCAAACCTAACAAACCTGAAAACAAAATTCACCAAAGACATACTCAGGAAATTCTCTGGAAAACTTAAATCAGACTACTCTTTTGTTATTAGTCAGACTTTAGGTCACTGTGACAAAATATCCAACATAAATAACTTAAGGGGGAAATTGTTTTAGCTCAAAATTTTGTCGGTTTCAGCATGTCATTAGCTGTACTGATTCAAGCCTGTAGTGAGGAAGACCTTCATGAAGCAGAGTGTAGACAGGAAGCAGGGGGAGGGGAAGGGACCAGGGACCAGCTCCAACATTCAAAGGCATACCTCCAGTGACCTAGTTCTTCTATCTATTCCCCACCTCCTAAAATAGTGCCAGCCACTGGGGCCCACACCTTCAACACCAGACTCCGTAAGGAATATTTAGTATTCAAACCACAACAGATATACAAAGAATTGACATAGCACCTGAGGGAAGGGCCCCATGCCACCCCAAGGTGGGAGATAGACTTCAGGAAAGGCTGAGATGGGATTTGCTACCACATAGAACCCTCTCCAGATTATTGCTTCTTGGGAAAAGCCACATGATTTTTATCCTCTTGGCCTCAGGGAGTTCTTTCCTGGGGGACAAACAGGTGTCTTTGAGCCATCGTGACCTGGCCTCTCCTGGAGCAGAAGGAATGCCCACTGCTGCACCCGATCCCTGAGCAATCACTGACAGCCCTCTCTCACACAATACACATCCTGCCCCTCATCATGCACAGTCTTAGATGACACCATTCGGTCTTCCTTTAGTGTCCTTTACAGGAAGCAGATGGAAAGTGAAATTGAGCAGCTATTGGCAACCAAAAGCACCAATGTGATAGCTCCTGGGCCACAGGGAGCCATTTACTGACAGAACATATAGTGGGGAGAGAGCTCTGAGGGAGTCTGAGTCTGCTTCTGGCCTGTAGCCTCACCCAGGAATGAGCGCTACAAGATCATCTTGCTCTTTGTGTCATGTAGCCACATGATGGGTGATTGCAAGACACTGCTCCAGAACTGCAGGTCATCCTTGAGGTTGGGTAGACCTGACCCAAGATGCTTTGATGCTGATGATTAAAATAAGTGTGATGAGAAACTTCTCTGAACATGCTGCAAAGCTGAAGAGAAAGCCAATGCTAACCAGAATGAAGGATTCTAGGTTATATCGAAAGCAGTTTGAGACTGCTATGAATTCCGCATGGTTCAAGAAGTCAGCCCATCTCATGTCCATCGTTCGTGTTCATGGGTTTTGACAACATCATGAGACTTCATTAAGTAATGGGGTGCAGGGGAGGGTGAATAATGAGAGGTTTTTTTGTGAAGAAGAAGGTGATCTCCAGGTAGAGTGGGATCCCCATGTACCAGGGTTCACGTTAGAATCTGTTTGTTATTCCAGCATCAAAACTGGTCCAGGGGCTGTGGATACAGCTTAGTAGTTAATGGGCTTGCTTGGTGTGCCTGAGGCCTTGGGTTTAATTGTCACCACTTCACAAACTGGGTGCAGTGGTGCATGAGTGAGCTCTTACCACTGAGGAGGTGGTGGCAAGAGGTCAGACAACCAAGGTCATCCTCTGCTGTGTATTTGAGGCTAGCCTGGGATACATGAGACATTATCTCAACCCCCAAACCCATCCCTTGCCTAAACAAAACTCCAAACCCAGAAAACTTGGTCCTGAGTGCTGGCTGTTCAAGCTGAGGCATACACATAAGCATGTGGGGCTGGAAAAACCAGAGGCTAACATCACTCACCTGCA
>CM052706.1:23344515-23382132 GCA_028551405.1 Uromys caudimaculatus
GTCTACTACAGTGAGTATACAGAGGCTAATATCACTCACCTGCATTGTCCGCCATGTCTACTACAGTGAGTATACAGAGGCTAATATCACTCACCTGCATTGTCCGCCATGTCTCCTACAGTGAGTATACAGAGGCTAATATCACTCACCTGCATTGTCTGCCATGTCTACTACAGTGGGTATACCAGAGGCTAATGTCACTCACCTGCATTGTCTGCCATATCTAGAGACAGTGGGTACAGAACCGAAACTCTCCTGGCTGAGAATGGGTTTGGATGACTATCGTTTTCATGACGTTCTGAATGTTTTGCTGCCCACATTGGCTCTGAGGCTTAATCTTTCTTTTCCCTTCTTTTGGATAATGACATACGTTTTCCCAAGGGAATTTGGAGTCTGGATGTCGTTCCCTATAAGAGACTCTACTTTGGTTAGACCGTGCTGTTAGCAAGGGGCCAAAAGAACTGATTGGTCCATCTTCTGTTCCTGCCTCAGGACTGTATTTTAACTGGCAAGCCTACAGGGAGGAGAGGTAGAGGGCAGGGGTTGAAAAAGATTGGCCGTCTCTAGGTTTGGACTTGTGTTGATACTGTTTGCCAGCCTGGGAGAGCACACTCCTGTCGGTGTTAGCTGCTGAATCCCTACAGCCCACAGGAGTGTGCTCTCCCAGGCTGGCAAACAGGACAGCCAATGGTCCCCGCTATACAATGCTGGTGAATAGCCGAGGTGCTGGCCTATAAGAGATCCTGGGTATGGCGACAGGAATGATCCAAGAGGCAGCAGTTAGCCAATCAATCTTTCCATAACGTTCCCAGAAAGTTCAAGAATGATAGGCTCCTTCCGAGAATGGAGATCTTGTTTCCTGATTTCAAGGAGCTGCTTACGAAAATAAAGGAAAAAACAAACACAGGTCGCCAGCAGAACAGTTAGAGGCATGCGATGAGGACAGTGTTTCCCCCGATGTCTGGGAATAAAGTGACTCTCTTGAGCTTATCAGAGAAGGTTCTATGGATTCAGTGTCAAGACTGTATCCACTGAGGTGTGAGGTTCAGTTGCTGAGAACAGGCAGCAGGTGGTTGAAGCCTTGCCCTAGTCTGGGCCTGGGGTTTGGATCTGGAATAATGAACGGTGATAAGAGGAGAGGAGAATTCCATTTGCAAAGCCCTTGCATGCAGAAATGCAGGCTGCACCCCGAGTTAGCTCAGAATGGTCCCCGTGCTTGTCTGCCTGGGCTCTTTTTAGACACAGATTCTTTTCTCTAGCAGCCAGATAGGATCCAGGTGGGTCAGGCATCACATTTAGCAGGGTTTGGAGGGAGAAGATCTTTTAGTGAAGGCATTACAAAGAGTGCAAGTGGGTAGGAGGGGGATTATTTCCAGTGGCCCAGAGGTTCCCAAACAGCTCTGTATCCCACCAAGTCAGGAGCACCAAGTTGGCCATGATGGTGCTTAAATAACAATAGCAAAGTACTAAGAATATTCTAAAATGGTGGACCAGAAACCGATACATCCTCCTCCTCCTCTTCCTCCTTTTAAGATTTATTTATTTTATGTATATGAGTACACCATTGCTCTCCTCAGACACACCAGTAGAGGGCATCAGATCCCATTATAGATGGTTATGAGCCACCACATAGTTGCTGGGAATTGAACTCAGGACCTTTGGAAGAGCAGTCAGTGCTTTTAACCGCTGAGCCATCTCTCCAGCCCAGTTTACATCCTTCTTATCTCTAGATTGTCACTGGCTCTTCACCAGCCCCTGAAATCAGCACCCCCATTTTATAGCCATCCGAAGAAAGTGATGACAGCCCTCGATAAAATTCATTTGAAGCAGACCCCACCCTCCAAATTTACCATTATGTGAGCCATGGTGGTGCTTGTGCTCAGTACCTCTGGTGGGTGTAGACAAGGTAGATGGTGAAATTTAACATCTATTCATGATGTAGCCCTCAGATAACCAGAAAACAGAGCTGAGGAAACAGCACATAAATGCGGAGAGATTCTGTGTGTTTGGGTTACTTCAGTTTCCCTCACCTCTCAGCCTGGTCCATCACTTGGGTCCCTTGTTTAGGAATGAGGGAGCCACAGCCTCAATAAATCTGCCTCCCTCTTTCACTCTTCTGCTGCAGCCCTGAGAGAAAGGGTTCGGTGCTGCTGGCAGGATAGGGATGTTTTTGTTTTCCTTTGCTTGTTTACAGACAATTTGGGTAAATAAGTAGGTAAATTGAATTTGTAATCAGAAGGCTGTGGATTCTGGAAGGTTCCAGTGTTCGCCATAGCTATTCACTCCGCAGGCATCACTTATATAGACAGCGACTGGCTTCTCCCATGCCTGTGTTCCTTCCCAAACTCCTTTAGGGGTGGGTGTGGAGAAGGGGGGGGACCAACTCCTTTCTCAGGCAGGCAAGGAGGCTGACCTCATAGACTCCACTCTTTCCTCTTGGCTGCACATGAAACTACAAGTTTAACAAGAAATGACAAGCCACAGCCTGGGAGAAAACATAACTATTCTGTTTAGTTTGGGGTCACCTTGACACAGTGAGGGTTATCTGAGAAGACAGAATCTCAATTGAGAAAATGCCTCCATCAGATTGGCCTGTTGTCAAGTCTGTGGGGACATTTTCTTGATAAATGATTGATGTGGAGGACCCAGCCTAGTGGGGGTGGTGCTTGCCCTTGGTCAAGTGGTCCTGTGTTGTGTGAGAGTCCGATTGAGCAAGCCTTGGAGAACAAGCCAGTAAGCAGCAATTCTCTGCATTAGTTCCTGACTTCATGTTTCTGCCTTGAGTTCCTACCCCAACTTTCTCTCATGATCGACTGTAAATGTAAGCTAAATAAGCCCTTTCCTTGCCGAGTTGCATTTGGTCATAGTATTTTATTACAGAAATAGAAAGCAAACTGGGAGAGCAATGGATCTCTCCAACAAGATTGTTGTACCTAGAATAGATCGACAACTCTTTAAGTCAATAACAGGAAGAAAACTATTTTAAAAGGGGTAACAAACACTTGAAAAGATATTTCTCCAAATTATATCCATAAATATTCATTTAATATATGAAAATGTCTCAACATCATTATGCAAGGAAACGTAAATTAAGATAAATATGAGAATGCTCACATACCCTCTCATGGTGAATAAACAGCCCAGCAAGCAGCACAGGCGACTTGAGAAGAGCAAGTGTTGACATTGTGGGGTACAGGAAACTCTGTGGCAGTGAGACGTGCATATTTTACAACCAGTAATTTTATCTTGAATTACAGATGTAAGTAAGTGTAGAAATGTGATAATAAAGCCAGCTATAAGCACATTTCTAGTAGAAGTACTAATATCCATTAACACATGTAACAGTGTTCACCATATACAGCAGTCAGAGAATTCTACTTCACCAGTCAGAATGGCTACTATCAAGAAAACGGACAACCAATGCTGGCAAAGATGCCCAGGGAAAGGGAACCATTATCCACTGTCAGTGAGGGGATAAATTAACCCACCCACTGTGGAAATCAGTAGTGACAGTCCGAAAACAATAGCAAATAGAACTACCCAGCTACACCATTTCTGGTGGTATAGCTGAAGGCACCGAAGGCGGCCTGCCACGGAGACCAGCACACTCACGTTTATAATAGCGCCGCTTGCAATAGCAAAGACATGCAGTCAGCCTAGGTGTTCATCAACAGATGAATGGGTAAAGAACACGGTGTGTGACACAGGAGCATGCGGGGGAGGGGCATGCACACACACACACACACACACACACACACACACACACACATACACGAGTATTGTTCAGCAATAAAGATGGATAAAATTGTGTCATTTACAGAAAATGGATAAAAGACTGTTAATTTGTCTTCCCAAGAAAGACAAATATTATTTTTTTTAGCCTCAAAGGTAGAGTCTCTTTTTTAAAAATATAAGAATTAGACAGGGAGTATTTTGAGGCAAGAAGTGGGCAATCAGGAAGGGGGGGACAAATGTATAAAGGGGGCAAATGTGATCTATTATTTTATATAATTAATATATGCAAATAAGAGATCATAGCGACTTTATCCATAATACTTCAAAACAAGATAATCAATATTCTCCTACAAGAAAGCAGATATCAAAACCTACCCATACAGTGAAGTACCACACATCCACAAGTGAACTTCCAGTAACCATAGCAACATGAATACACCTCATTCACAGTATCCTGAGCAAAAGAAACTGGACTTAGAGTCACTGTGGTTTGATTTATATTACAAATAAAACAATAGAAATGGCTATACTGAGAAAAATGAAAGTAATGTTGGCTGAGGATTGCTAAGTGGGGCAGGTGCGGGAGATGCTGCAGATGAGGACTGCTAACAGGTACAGGAGATGCTGCAGATGAGGACTGCTAACAGGTGCGGGAGAGCCATTCGCTGGCTCCCAGGAATAGGTAAGAGTAAAACTTCACTGAACCTTGTATTCTTCACTGTCTGTCTCCACACTCTTGAGTCCTACACAGAATGGAGGTGCCTCGGGCTCCAGCACAGGATGCACTTGTGTGGAAATACACTAACCCTCACCAGAGAAGTAGCAAGGAAAAGGTACTGAAAATCAAAATATAAACATAGTCAACATTTCAAAATGGTCCAGTGTCCCTGGACATAGCAAGAAAAGGCTGTTCCTTAAGAGCTCTCTCAGAAAAGTAAGAAATCTTTTTAAAAGTTTTACTGAGTCCTTCAGAATATTGTATGTTGTAATTTGATCATGTTCAGCCTCTCCTGTCTCCTACTGGATCCACTACCACTTTCCTAGCCACCCAACATGGTGTTCTCATGTTTTTGTAAACCCATCAGGTACAGTTTGTGCTTCACATATACTCTGGGGGGTGTGGCCATCCACTGGAGCATAGTCAACCTAGAGGGGCCATACCCTTAAGGAAAGTCAGCTCTCCTTCTCTACTGTTTACTCTGCTACATGGATACAACATTGAAATGACTCCTAATGACTTATCATTACACCCAATGTGTTCATCTCTCAACCTTTATCAGAGATGTGTCTTTTTGCAATAGATGGTGGTTAACACAGAGACCCACACCTGGTCAAGGTGCAGACAGTAAGAGACGACTACATAATACATCCTACAAGTCTTGGGGTCATTGAGGAAGAGCGGGGTAGAAGGGATTGAACGAATCAGAGGAGATGAATGATTACAATGACGGTGTTTTCCAGGCACGACCGGGCAAATGAACACCTGAACATGCAGAAACTGTGCAAAAGACCTGCACAAGTGTAAGCCAGACAAAATCGCAGCATGGAGTGGGGAGATAGACACTCCGTCTGAGGAGCTGTTCGTAGCTGATAGATTCTGGGAGAAGGTTTTTGGTCTCTTTGTAATAGTACCAGATATGGATTCTATCTTTTGGGGTGGACCTTAAATCCAATCAAAACAGTGGTTGGTTACCGTCTTAACTGCGGTTCTTTTGCTGTGATGAAACACCTGACTAAGGATACTTATAAAAAGAAGCATTCATTGGGGGCTTGCTTACAGTTTCAGAGGCTTAATCCTGACCATCATTGCAGGAAGTACGGCAGCAGGCAGGCAGGCAGGCAGGCACGTCACTGGAGCAGTACTAAGAGCTTACATCTTGATCCACAGACAGCAGGCAGAAAGCCAGTGAGACTGTGCCTGGTGTGGGCTTTTGAAATCTCAAAGTCCACCTCCAGTGACACTCTTCCTCCAACAGAACCATATCTCCTAATCCGTCCTAAACAGTCCACCCATTAGGGTCCAAGCATTTAAATATATGAGACTATGGGGGGGGGGTCACTTTTCTTCAGCCTACCACAGTTATTCCCATATTTGTGCCACTATTGCGTCAGGGGGCATTTCTTACCAGGCTCGTCCTTGATGTAGTTTGCAGGCTCATGACTGGGTAAGATTGATGATTGATGATTGGTGGTTAAGCTTCCTCCAGTAGCATGCATGAATGCACATGCTTGTGTACACCTGTACATGGAATGACCAGAAGTCAAAGGTGAAATCTCAGCCTAGAAATATAAGAAATCTGAAGAAATGGGACAACATGACACTGTCAAAAGTTCAATATTATCCAGGAACTGATTCCAGTAATTTGGAAAGAATTGAAATGCTGGATGTGGAATTCAAAAGTATTTTTAAACAATTATTGAATCCCAAAGGAAATGTTTTTGAAGAAACAATTAAAGGAAGACAACACAGAATATGAATGTGAAGTTTGATAAAGAGACAGAGGTTTTGAAAAAAATCAAAGAGAAATGATTAAAAGAACAGCGCAGTAAATCAAATTTTTAAAAAAGTGGAAAACCTTGACAGTAATCTTAAACAGTATTAGAGAGACTTCCTGGGCTAGAGGCAGGGCTGATGAATCAGAGCATCCGGAGTATAATAAAGCCTAAATAAATAAACTAACAAATAAATGAGAGGTCAGGCGGGTGTCTCAATAGGCAAGGTGCCTTCCCAACCTCGAGTACCTGAGCTTACATCTGAAGCCACCACATGAAAACCAGAGTGCTGTGGTGTATGCCTGTAACCACCATGCTGGGCAGTAACCAATCGCCAGAGCTTGCCAGCAGCCAGTCTCAACAATAGGTGGGCTCCAGGTTCAGTGAGAGACCTTGTTTCAAAAGTAAGATGAAGAATGGTAGAGGAAGACACCCAACATTGACCTCTAGGCCTTCCATGTACAGGTACACACAGGCATACACACATCAACACACATGCATACAGCACATGTCAATGACTCATAAAATGATAATAATGATTATTATGGACAGAACATGGACAACCTCTGAAACTCAATTAAAATACCAAACTAAGAAACTTTTCATGTAGGAGACGTTGTTATGGTATAGCCTAAAGACATAAGAGAAAAATCTGTGTGCTGTCAGTTTTAATTGTCAACTTGATACAGTCTAGAATCACATGAGCAAAGAGTCTCAGTGATGGAAGGTCTAGATCAGGCTGGCCTGTGGGAATGTCTTTCAATTATAAATGTTGATGTCTTGGATATTAATGTTAATGTGAGGAGAGCCAGCCTGATGCGGGCTCACCATTCCCACAGCAAAGGATCCTGGCCTGTATAATGCTGAAAG
This sequence comes from Uromys caudimaculatus, assembly GCA_028551405.1. NCBI lineage: Eukaryota > Metazoa > Chordata > Mammalia > Rodentia > Muridae > Uromys > Uromys caudimaculatus. The sequence goes on from CM052706.1 coordinate 23,351,614, forward strand.
GAGCTGAGCACGGACAAGTGATACATGCAGTCGTTTCTCATTGCTCCTGGCTATGAATATGGTATGGCCATTTGTCTCAAGTGTCTGCCACTGTGACTTTCTTGCAGCGATGGACTATGTCTCGGGATTGTAAACTAAAATAAAGCCTTTCATTCCTAAGTTGTTTTTTGTCAAGATATTTTTTTATTATGGTAACAGGAATGAAACTCGGACAACCTAATATGGGAACAATTGCAAGCAACAACAACAACCCAAATCTTGAAGATGATGTAAACATCCATATACAGGAGGTATTAAGAATTCCAAAGGTATTTTTCACCAGAAAAAAACCCCACCTCCAGACTTCAAGAGTACAACAAAAGGAATAACATCAAAAACAGCGAGGGAGATGTTCCAAGTCAGTAAAATACGCAAACTCCTCAAAATAGTAGGCGGGTTCACATTAGAAATACTAAGGCCAAAGGATTTGGAGATGTATTTTAAGTCTTGAAAGAAAGTTAGGCAAATGCATGACCAATAAGCCAGTATGGCAAAGGGTTCTTAGAGCAATGGAGAGAGAGATGTGAGCACAGCACAGCCATGGAAACTCAGGAAAAAACAAACAAGCAAACAAACAAACAAATAAAAACCCCAGGAGAAGAAGATATAAACAAAGGAGAATTAGGAAAGATTCAAACACTAAGAGTAGAATATATTGGCAATGATTGGTGAATAGCTTTCAATTATAACTCTAAGTATGAATGATATAAATTCCAATTAAAAGACACAGACTGGCTAGTTGCATTTTAAAAAAATCACAATCCACCTGCTTGCTTCCTGCAAGAAATACAGCATCTTAACAAAGACATATATAGACTGAAAGAGGAATGGGAAATAATATCCCAAGAAAAATGTAATCTGGGAGCAAGAATAAGAAATTATATTTGTATTTGACAGAGAAGGATTGAATGCAAAGCTGGTCATATGGTAAAGGTGAACATGAATCCTGAAGATTGTGATTATCTACACAGAACGTTGGAGTGCCAGCTTTATAAAGCAACTACTACTAGATACAATAGGCCATAGTACAATAGTAATAGGTGACGTCCATAGCACGTTCTCACTAATATATGGGTCATTCAGACAAAAAGATGAACACAGAGACATCACAATAGTTCAATTGCACTGTATACCAAATGTATGAGATATCTACAGAATATTCTGTTTAGCCACTACAAAACACATTATTTTCAGCAGATCATGGGACTTTTCTACAAAAAGTTTATCGTAAACTGAGTGGTGTCTAATTAGAATAATTTCATGTGTAATGCCATATCATAATAGAAGAAAACTAAAAATCAACATAAAGAGAAATCACAGAATGTACAAACACAGAGAATGAACAACACACGTTCCAACAATCAGCGAATCATTAAAAACCAGGGGTAAAATTTTTAAATTTTTAGAATCAAATGTCAATTGCGGTAGTTGGTTTTTTCAACTTATCACAAATCAGAGTCACCTGGAAACTTCAGTTGAGGCATTGCTCCTATCAGCTTTGTCTGTGGGCATGTCTATGAGGTATTTTCTTGATTAATGATTGATGTGGGGTAGCAGATGGGAAAGTAGTCCTGGGTTGTGTAAGAAAGCAGGTTGAGTAAGCCTTGGAGAACAAGCTGGTAAGCGCACCCCTCCACAGCCTCTGCTTCAGCTCCTACCTCCAGGTTCCTGGCCTGGCCTCTGTCAGATGTGATTTGTGACCTTGCAGTTATAAGATGAAATGAACCTTTTCTTCCCCAAGTTGGTTTTGGCTGTAAAAGCTAGGTCCTGGCTCTTCCTCCCATCCCCATGCTCCCAGAAATAAGACTCAAAATATATCTACAAACACCTTGGGCATATAGCTAGGCTCTACTCTGACTAGATCAAAACTCAGATAGCCCAATTATTTTAACCTATCTTCTGCCATGTAGTTGGTTACCTGTGCTTACCTACTATGTGTCCGTCTCCTCACATCTTCCTGGGCGAATCTCCCACACCTGGCTCTATTCCAGAATTCTTCCTGCCTCCCAGATATCCCACCTTCTGTTTCCTGCCTAAACCATAGGCTTTTTAATTGACAGGTGATGCATCCATACTATACGTAAGATGTCTTCTCTACATTTGATCAATGCTTTATCACAGGAACAAGGGAGCAAACTAGAACAATGGCCAAATTATGGAATCAGCTACATGCCCATTAGTGAGCTACCAGATAAAGAAACGTGATATACACACTCAGTCACAAAGAGGAATTAGTTTGTGTTGTTTGCCAAGGAACTAAAGATTATCATGGTATAAGAAACAAATGACTCACAAAGACATGGTCCACACGTGTTCTTCCATCTGAGGACGTCAGAGAGAAAAGGCACGGAAGTACAGGGGCTATTAGTAAAGAGAAAGAAAGGGTGTAAGGGCGGCGTGGCAAAGCTTTTCATGGGGAGACACAATACACATGTCTACTCCCCCGAGATAGGAATTCACAGGCAGTATGGGTGATCACTAAAGTTCAACGTGGCGATCCAGTGAGTTTTATTGGGGTTACTTACTAGAATATGCGTGAGGTTACTTTCAGGAACAGAAATGACTCAAAGGTAGCTGCACTTTAATCTTCTTGTCAGCAATGCTGGGCGTGGAGAGTTATGGGAATAGGATATGCTGTGTCCCCCATAGGTGTGGAATTTACATCCTTTGTGGGTTTTTTCTTCTGATCCTGCACATGTAGATGACAGAATAGGCCTTCAGGCCTCTCTAGCTGTTCCTAATTAGAGCCTGGTCATTGGCTTCAGAGTTTAATCTCCCCTCTCCTTTGAGTTAAGCTATCTTGTGACGTTTAATTGGATATCCATCACACACAGACCAGGATGTTCGGACTCTTAGGTGGCCTGAGGGTGTGGTTGAATGGCAGAGCCTCCTCACATTGAGCTCATTTGGTGTGTTCCACCTCCAGCACCACATGGTAAAGAGCAATCAAATATCAGCAATAGCAGCTAACAGCAGGGACCAGAAACGTAAGTAAAAACCATGCATGCCACCCGTGACACCCGCAAGCCCAGCTGCAACTACAGAGATGGTGGGGACAGAAGTGACATCAACTAGAAAGTCCTGAAAGACAGTAAACAGAGAGAGAAAAGGTAAGTAAGGGAGAAGTTGGGAGATGTAAAGCAAAATAAAAAAGTGGAAAAGGATAAAGCAAACGAAAGGTGTAATTACAAAAGAAAAGAAGGAGAGAGACGAGACTCCTGAAAGACATTCTTAGACGAGGACGACAGAGACTAGTGAGAAACAGATTCTAAACAGTAAGGAAAACATGTTTCAAGAAAGAAGAAAAAAGCACACACACACACACACACACACACACACACACCATATAGACACATGCAAATACATTGACACTAACACACACATACATTACATATACATGCATGATGCACACACATAAGCACACACACAGGATATACAAAAAGAAAAGAAGTATTGGTTAATTGTTTGGGCAGGAGTAGAAGCTACTACCTCCGCTAATCTGCATTCTGCCCGTTCTTTCTGAGCTGTGTGTCCATGGAGAGAGCAAACACTGGGAGAGCATTCACTTCTTTCCTGTGCGTTGCTCTCAGATTCAGTGTGGGCAGTGTGGAAAGCTGCTGGAGCTGGTTAGACTAGCTTTGTGTCCCTGCTCCCCAGTGTCTGTTTACATCACACAGATTAGCTCAGCATGCCTCCAGGCTGGAACCACAGTCTGATGTTCATCTGGCTCCCAGGGACCCAATGAAGCCCACAGTGGGTGAGCAGTAGGCTGCCCGGTGAGGTGGGACAGCCTGCTATACTTTTTACTGCCTGTGACTATGGTTCTGAGGCCAGTCTGTGTACACAACTGCAAGTTCTTACCCAGTCCTCACATTCTAGCTGGCTGCTCGAGCCACCAGAAGCAAGGAGAAAGTGAACTCCACACCATTACATGTCATTGACCTGAACCGACACATGCAGATTTTTGTTGTTGTTGTCGTTTGCTTTGTTGTTGTTTTTTTTCAATGAGCTTATGGCAGTGGTCCTACTAGGGTTATTCTGGGTCACAAAGGGACAGTGTGGCCATACTGCTGTGCGTCAGGGGAGAGGAAACTAGAGGGACCTGCATTTCCTAAAGCAGCAGGCTTGGCTGTGGTCTTTTGAATCCCTGTCACTACACACTAGCAGAGCATTGGCCACCCTCCTATGCAGGCAGCTTCCAGACCAGCTGAACTCACCCTGCCTTTCCCTTCTGCATCCGTTTCTGGATCATGTGTTCTCTAGTGCGTTTGTTTCTTCCCCAGCTCCCCTTTCTTTCACTCCTTCCCTCTGCGGCACTGCTGGGCAAGCACAGGCTTAGAGCTGCTGTGCTCTCTCTTATGCCCTGTTTCAGTAGCCAGCATCTGTCTCTCCTAGTCTCTGTCCAGTCCTGAACTGCATCCCCATCTGCCTCCTGTTAGCCACCTCACCAGCAAACTGTTTTCTGGATGCTTTGACTCCAAGCCATCAGGAAGCTTGAAGTCATGGCTTCCTTCTCGTGTGAGGGAATGGGAGGATATTTGTGAACCGTGTATCTGGCAGAGAGTTAGTCTCCAAGATACACAAGGCATCCCTGTAGCTCTATAGCAAGACACCTCATTGTCTGATAGGAAAATCAAATGAGGCCCGAGCAGCCATCTCTATAAAGAAGGCTCACAGGTGGCCACCAGACACATGAAAAGAGGCTCAGCTTCACTCATCACCTGAAAAATGCAAATCAAGCACACAGTGGGACACTTCCCCCATGCCTGTCAGCACAGCCATTATCCAATGAACGACAGACAGGACACTCAGCAGGGAAACTGGATCTCTTGTACACAGTTGGTGAGAATGGGCAGCAGTTGGAGAAAATTGGTACAGTGTAGGGCTTCCTTGAAAAAGTAAAATTACAACTACATCTGCTATGGCAGCCCCACTCCGAGTGTCCACAATAACTGAAGACAGGCTACCGAAGGGCTGTCTAACACTTCCGTGTTCATTTCAGCACTACCCATGGTAGCTAAGAGGTATAAAGGCCCAAATGACAGAGGGTAAGTAAATAAGGAAAATATGGTGTTTATACACCGGGGGATATTACTGAGCCTTAAACAGGAAGTGAACTTTGATGTGTGCTAGAACATGAATAGCTTTGAATACATTAAACTAAGTGAAATACACAGTAAGAAAAAGCCAAGTGTTGTATGATTTCACGTTCATGATGTTTTCTTGTTGCTACAATTAAATGCTGTAGACTAGATGCCTAAAGTCAGAATTGAGGTCAGGTGGGCTAATGGTTCTGGAGCCTGAGAATTCAAGGGCATGACCTGGCATCTGGTGAGGTGTTTCTTCCTGCACCATGATATAGAGAATCACATGACAAGACGGGCTAAGATGCTTAGTAGGAGCTCTGCTCCTTTTCCTCTTCCTCCTCTTCCTCCCCCTTCTCCTCCTCCTCCCCATCACCATCATCACCATCAAATCATTAAGTCTGTGCTTGCAAGTTTTATGTCAACTTTATACAAGCTAGAGTTACTTGGAAAGAGGAAACCTCAATTGAGAAAATGCCTCCACCAGTCTGGCCTGTGGGCAAATCTGTTGGACACTTCCTTGATTGCTGATTGATGTGAGTGGGTGGTGCCACCCCTGGGCTGGTGATCCTGGGTGCTATAAGAAAGCAGGCTGAGCAAACCATGATGAGCAGGCCAGCAAGCAGTGTCCTCCATGGCCTCTATGCCTCCAGGTTCTTGCCCTGCTAGAGTTCCTGCTCTAACTTCCTCAGCAATGGAGTGTGACCTTAGAGTTGTAAGCTGAAATAAACCCTTTCCTCCCCAAGTTATTTATAGTCATGGGGTTTTTAATCACAGCAATAGAAACCATAGTTAAGAGTCCTGACCTCATGAGCTCAGGAGCCCTAATTCTCTCTCAAACACCCACCCCTAAAGACCATTAGTATGTTGTAATCAAACATAATAAGTCCTGCTTCTGGTAAGCACAAAGTAAGGACAGCCAAGGAGTTAAAGAGTGGAGAAAGAGAGTGACCTGTGGTGGTTAAGAACAAATGGGAGCTATTTCCAAGACAATGTGCTCTCCCAGCAGAGAAACATAGATATTTGGTCCACAAAACAAGTGGCTCACATAGGAAAGTTTTTAGATCCCAGCACATTTCTGAGCATGCTCAGTTAATAAGCGCATTTCTGCTCACGTTCATTTTAAGGACATAGTTGAAGAAGGAAAGATAGTAGGCACATTCAGGCCTGCTTAGCTGTGACGCGGAGCACGTTTGAAAGACTAAGCTTGTGGACATGAACACTTCTGGACATGCTTAACTTGAACCATAGATGAGGGACAGGAGCACCTACAGGTACACTCAGCTTCCTTCAAGTTTTAGCTGAAAAAAAGGAAAAAAGTGCAATTTGAAGGTCACTGATAATAGTTTTCCTGGAAGGTTTCCTGCCTCACACCGGAATTAAGGTTTCAGTATATGAAATTTGGGAGACACAGGGCTGGAGAGGGCTCAGTGGATAAGAGCACAGGCTGCTCTTCTTAAGGTCCTGAGTTCAATTCCCAGCAAACCACATGGTGGCTCATGACCATCTATAATGGAATCTGATGCCCTCTTCTGGCACGCAGGTGTACATACAGATAGAGCACTCATACAAAAATGAATGAATGAATGAATGAATGAACAAAAGAGAAATTGGGGACACATGGAAAACAGAGCATGTGAACTGCTTAGTAGTCAGAGTGCTGGAGACTGGGATAGAGCAGTGCTTTCAGGGAGCCTGGGAAGCCTGCCGAGTGTAACATTGACGTATGGAAGGTCAGTCCTATAGCTCTGCTGCCCAGCATCTCACTCACACTCAGACAGCCTGCTCTGTGCCTTCCTTAACTGTTGTGAAGAAGATAGGTCTCATGTTAAATGCCAAGCCATAATGAAACTTAAAATAACAAGATATGATATTGCTAAGGGAACTTCAGAGAAAAATAGCCTTTGATGGTCTTTGCTTCCCTGCTCTGAGCCCTCTAGGCACAGATCCTGGGCTGATGGCATCGGATTTTGAATGTCCAGTTGGGCGGTGACTCCCTGCTACTGCCCCTACCATCCTCCCCCCTCCAAAGGGAAAATAAGAACCAGAGGCCCCCAGCACTCCGGGGAGGTCTGCTCTGACAGCTTCCTCCCCAACGATGAGCTGACACTGGATATCTGCAATCACCAGCCAGTTTCTCTTCCTGTAGGGGCTCAATCAGCTTGTCAGATCCCAGGAATGAGGTGGGCTCTCTGGATATGCAGGTTCCGGTTGGACAACCTCAGAGAGTTTAAATGCATTCCAGGTCTCCAGGTCCTAAAGCGACTGCTTTGCCTGTCTGTGTTCAGAAGGATGTTTTTAAAAAAGAAAAGTTGCCAACCAAGCTAGTTGGTTTCAGTTTCCTTTGCCTAAAGCTGTCATGGATTGTGTTTTACGTTGGTGGCTGGAGTGCTTCTTCAGCCAGTCACAGCAGTCAGTCTTGTTGGGAGAGAAGAAGTGAACATTAGAGAATGCTTTCTTGGACCACAGCTGTGTCCTGTCTTCTTCCCATTGGCTGACTTATACTTTACAGAATGCTTTTGGCTCTAGAGATTCACGTTCTAACCTCCGAGTGCTCATAGCTGATGGGAACGGACATTCCTTGATCACAAGCATCAGTAGGGGTGTTGGATAATGGAATAGCATGGGGCTGGTGGGGAGGATGGATGGTGACACCTGTCTGATGAGAGGAATAGAGCTCCAAGTGGGAAACAGGACTTCTGGGTTGTAGGCATGCACCTACCGTTACTGTCCATCACTGTGTCTACTAAAACCATGCCTTGTTGAGGGCATGTGGAGGGCAGCAACCTATCTTAGTGAACCCACAGAAGGCTTATGGGGACAGATGTCAGCTATTGATGGCAGGCAGTGAGGTGTTGGTGCTTACCAGAGTCCTGTATGCTGCTGCCAGTGAACCAAGTACCACTGCCTTGTATTGGTCTTGCAGAACCATATCTTGAAGGCTTTGTTTCTCTGCATAATTCCAGAGCCCCAAGAACAGCCCCAACACTGAAGATGCCTCTCCAGCAGCCAATGCTTCCCCTTGCACTTGAAGACAAAGGTGAGGCAGTGTTGGCTGTTGGGGTCACCATCTAGACAGAGCCTTTCCAGGCTGGATACAGATCTTACTGAAGGTCTAGACCCCAGGGCACTCACAGTGTGGAAGCTGTGATCTAGACTGAAAAGGACTGTGCAGTTCTGTACCTGCATCCTGACTGGTAACTACACTAATGCACAGTAGACAGAGTACTTTGTTTCCCTGTGCCTTGCCCAGGCTCAGTAATGTTAGAGGAGGCTGGAGTCTTCAGGATCCCTCAAGTTTCCCAGGGACACTCACTCCGAGACCCAGGAGCAGATGTGCTCCTTTCCCTCTTCATTACCAGCACACGTTAGGACTGCCTTAAAGTCCCTGATCGCTCATTCTAGCCTCTTGGTCTCCATTGGCTGTCTTTTCCTTTGGGAATTAGTTATGCTTTTATGTTCTTTGCATATTGAATAATTTTTGGTGCCCTGGACATTGGAGGTATAATATGGAGATGAAGACTATATTATATAATTATGTAGAGAGCTCATGTTTTGTTTTCTCTGGCAAGTTAAACTGTTGGATTTGGTCTGCAAAAAATGTCCCAGGGAAGCAATTCAAATCTCAGCTGAGTTCTTTAGTCACTATCTGGAGAGTTTGGAGCCTGCCCTGTGAGTACATTGTTCATCAATACCCAGAGGCTGGCTCTCTCTCTCTTTCTCTCTCTCTCTCTCTCTCTCTCTCTCTCTCTCTCTCTGAATGAGACAAACTTTGCAGTCACTCAAGTCCCTTCCCTCCTTCCAAATGTCAACTTTCTCTTCTTCTAAATATGCCCTTCAGTTTTTTGTTTTCCAGTGTCTCCAGACAGTTGTAGCTTTTATTTTGCCTAGAGTCAACAGTTAGACATGGTGAGAGTCTTGGGCCAATAGCTTACATCACCACATCAGAAGTGGATCTCTCTCTAGTTTTTAAAAATGACCATTGTAGCCGGGCAGTGGTGGCACACGCCTTTAATCCCAGCACTTTGGAGGCAGAGGCAGGTGGATTTCTGAGTTCGAGGCCAGCCTGGTCTACAGAGTGAGTTCCAGGACAGCCAGGGCTATACAGAGAAACCCTGTCTCGAAAAATCAAACCAAACCAAAACAAAAAAGACCATTGTAGGGCTGCTGTTCTTCAGAAGACTGTCTCACAGTTGAAGATGACTAGGGAGCTCCTGACCATCATGTCAACATTTCAGGCTAGAGGAATGATGGAGGGTAAGATCTGCTCTCTAGGTGCAACAGCCACTGTTTAAAGAGTGTTCTTGTGGCCTCCCCCAACAGCTCCCACTAGTCAGTGTTTACTTGTAGAGTTAGCAATGATATATTATTGATAAGCTGGGCACATTGCTATCCAAAAAGACATTAGTTACGTGATGACAAAAGAGGAAGAATGACTCTTGAGTAAAGTAGCTACAGATAAGTCATAAGATAGTACAGAGACTGAACCCATTATACAAGCAAGGTTTAGTGGCACATGCCTGTTGTCCCATCACTTAGGAGGTACAATCAATAAAAACTCAAGTCTAAGGACAGGTTTAGCTACACACTGAGACCCTGTCTCAAAGAAAGCAAAGGTAATACAAGTTAACTACTTAGTACTCATCCTGAAAGACGGAGGCACGCTATAAATGGTGACTTGATAATTGCTGTAAGGTTCACAATACATATAACTCAAGGAGTAATAGGAATCCCAAAGAGAAACAGCTAGCCCGGCTTGAGATGTAGGAGTGTCGAAGCTAGCCCGGCTTGAGATATAGGAGTGTCGAGGAAAACTTCACAGAGGCAGTGACTCTCAAGCCCAATCCAGAAGACACATGACTGTTGACCAGGCCAGACAGGGCAGGGGTCCCAAATAGGTGGGACACCACTGAATGAGGTTAAGGAAGTAAGAATAAGAAACACCTTGTTGTGGTTAGAGACATAGTCATCTTCAAATAAAATATGGACCAGCAGGCACAGATGTGAGAGGGATGGTTAGGGAACAATGAACAGAAAAGACGTGATTCTTTTTTAGCATCCAAAAATGTGCTCAGGATCTAGTGTGAGGCAGTTTTCTATGTGGGAAGGGAGCAGTCTTGTTGGAGAAGCAGAAGAAATGTATATATACACTGTGGTGGTTTGAGACTGTCCCCCATAGGCTGATATATTTTAATACTTGGTTTCAGTTGATGGAACTGTTTGGGAAGGATTAGATGGTGTTGGAGAAGTTGTGTCACTGGGGATGGGTTTTGAAGTTTCAAAAGCCCACATAATTTTTAGTTAGTGCTTTCTCTTTCTCTCAACTACTACTGGTCCAGAGCCATGCCTGCTGGCCTATTGCTATGTTCCCTGCACAGTAGGCATGGACTCTATCTAACCTTCTAACCATGAGGCCCAAATTATTTATTTCTTTAAGACAAGGTATCTCTTTGTAGTCCTAGCTGCCCTGGAACTTGTTCTGTAGACCTGGTTGGCCCTGAATTTAGAGATCTGCCTGCCTCTGCCTTCTGAGTACTGAGATTAAAGGCAGGCATCATTACCACCTGGCCAGTGAGCCTCAAATTAAATGCTTTCTTTTATAGGTTGCCTTAGTCATGATGTTTTGTCATGGCAATAGAAAATAGAAAAGTAACTAAGACACACACACACACACACACACACACACACACACACACACACACACACACACACACACACACACACACACACTCAAGCGCGACATTCCTTTCTGGGAACTCAGGGCAGAGATGGAGATATGAACTGCATGGTCACTCTGGTCCTCTAGTGATCCAGGCTTCTTGTCCTCCGTAACTCTTCTCAAAGATAGGAGCTCTTAAAAACATGCTTGACACGTTTGGTCAGGCAGGAAGTGGAGAGCTGATAACGAGGGAAGGAGACAAGGGAGAGGGCAGCTTAGCTGGCCTTCTCCTGCCTTCTCTGTCTTGTGATTTGCCAACTAAACTCTGGACATAGACAAACAGGTCTCTGGGTATGCCGGAATGGGGGAGGGGTATACTTTCATCACGTGTAGTGGGGGCCAGGCTAGTGTCATCTTGCTGTGTGGATGGAACATCACTAAAGGGTCAGCTACGAAGCTTCTCTTAACTTCTTTTTCCAAAAGAAACATCTCTATTTGTTTCTGTTGCTGCTTCTCTGGAGTAGTTTGCTTCTTTCAATGCAGTTCAGTTTGCAGAGTCCACTTTTGAGATGCCAAGGCCTTGTGCTGGGCTTGAAAAAACTCTTTCTTGATGTTTGTGCTTGTGTGTGTGTATGTTTGTGCATGTGTGGGTAAGTGTGCATGTATGAGTGTGTGAGAGTATATATGTGTGTCTATGTGTAAGACTGTGTATAGGTGTGTGTTTGTGCGTGTGTGTGTTTGTGCATGTGTGTGTGACTGTGTGCATGTATGTAAGTGTGTACATGTGTGTGAGTGTGCACAGTGTGCATGAGTGTGTTTTGGGTGTTGAGTAATAGATAAGGGAGCACAGTGGATTGATTTCCTCTGCCCTCATTTATACTGCACAGAAACAGCCATCCTCCCGACCATGTCTCTATTAATGGGCATTCTAGATACTCCTGAAGCTAAGTGTCCATAATGGCCAGATAGCCAATGACAAGGTGTCCTCTGGAATAACTAAAGTACTGGGACAACACACTTCCCACCATTTTCACAGAACCCTGACCTTTGTGTACACTAAAAGCGCCAGCAGGAGAGTCTGCCCTCTCAGAGTTCCCGCCTCTTGCACAGACTCAGATCCTCAAGGTCAGGGACTCAGCTTTGTGTAAGATTTCTGAAATTCCATTTGCTTCCTTTAATCGACTTAGACAGCTCACTCTCATTTTACTGATTCCTCCTCGAGATTTAGAACGAGCTTTTAATGAGTAAAGGCAAACGTCCTCCTCTCACCCATCTGCCTCACTCGGTTCGCTGGCCATGAATTTCACTCCAAATTAATTTTTATCCCAACATGAGCCATTGTTGTTAGCATTTTCTTTGTTTTCAGTTCTCTCTCATGAGCCCGGCGTACTGGCATCTGGTATAATCTCAACACTTGGGAGGTGGAGGCAGAGGGGTGGTGAGTTCAAAACCAAGCTGGGCTGTGTAACAGGACACTATCTTAAAAACAAAACAAAACGGGCTGGAGGGATGGCTCAGCGGTTAAGAGAACTGACTGCTCTTCCAGAGGTCCTGAGTTCAATTCCCAGCAACCATATCGTGGCTCACAACCATCTGTAATGGGATCCAATGAACTCTTCTGGTGTGTCTGAAGATAACAAAAGTGTACTCATATACAGCTACAGTGTACTCATATACAATAAATAAATAAATAAATATTAAAAACAAAACAAAACAAAAAACTGCCTCTTGTTCCCTCGCTCTTCTTTCTGGAACCATTTGCCCCTTTTCTTTTTTGTTCTTTAGTGAAGCATGTATTTTTTCTGAGACGATTCTTGTGCTCTTACTCCTGAGTGAGAGTTAAGCCAGGCTTAGAATTCTGCAGAGGCCATCAGTATGCCAAAGATGCTACCTCACTGCCCCTCACTTCAGCGCTGTGGACAAGGCCCCCTTAGCACCCAGCGTTCTCAGCACCCTAAAGATCTTTCTTGTCTTCTGTGTGTCTGCTCACAAGTTCCTGTGCATTCCATCTTCAGAGATGTCTGAATCGAGTGATTTCGTGTGTTTTGAAACTGCTAGCCATCATTTCTTCAGAGATTGACTGCTCCTGGGTCTTCTTCAGACGATTCCGTTAGCACCCATCAAGCATCCAGCCTTGCCCTGGGTTGTGTTGGTGGCTCTCTGGCGTTTCCTGTTTCACCATTCCTGTAATGTAGTGTTAGTGCTTCAGCTCTAGCCCCTCCCCCTCACCAGTCTCTACTTGGTTGTTTCATCCGTCTCTTTAGACTTAACATCTCAGTAATTTGCTTCTGTTTGAAGAGATTTTATTTATTTCCCAAATGGTCACATTCAAGTTACTGTTTCTGGATTGAGTTTTCAATTCTTGGTTTTACTTCATTAAATGTTTCAAACTTAGAAATCTCACATGTTCTTTTGGCCAGTCCATAGTCTTGAGTTCTTCCAGGGACTCTCCCAGCAGCTGCATCTTGCTGTTCTTGTCTTATACCTTAGCTTTCTCTGAGTTCTATTTGCCCAACTATGACTCTATAGAGAGCCTGCAGTGCCCAAAGGGTGACTTGTGACTCTTCCAGAGAGCTACTTGCTTGGGACTGCCTGTTTTCCTGGATGAGCAGGGGATAACGTAGAACCCCAGACTCATGGACTATAGGCTGCAATTAGGCCTGTCTGTCAGGAGACCCCTTATTTTATTTTTTTATTTCTCTGCTTGGACATGAGCCAATATATTTGTGTCATCTTGTCTCCCTTTGCTGGTGGCAGAGATTTTGTTTTCCAAGTCTATGTTTTTACTGAGGGTGTAGGCCTTTGAGGAACCCAGCTTTAATGCTGGGTGGGGTGATCATACCCACCAGCTTTTTTTTCTGTTGCTTCAGCCCTGAGACTTCACTGTGTTGGTGTCAGCTTATGCCCAGAAGGTGCCCTGGCACAACACTGCCTCTCCAGACTGAGACCCTGAGTCCTTGTCACGTCTGACATTGGTAGTCCTACTCCTCCCAATTCACCTCTGCATTTAAAAGATATTTGGCATAGTTCCTCAGGTGCCTTTACTCTTAAAGAATATCAAATCCACAGCACCCTCAGGAGCAAAAGTCCTCGTCAGAACGTTTAAGTATGATTAGGAGTCAACGCCATGCCAAACTCCTGCCATTTGGTCCAATGTCTTTAATTGTTTTGTGTTTTGATTCTTAGCTCAACGCTAGTTCTTAAGAAGTTTCTAGCTCTGGTCCTTGGTTCTAGGCCATGTGCAGCTCCTGAGCTCCTGCTTCACTGTACCATGGTGTTGGAAGCAGCCCGCATGCACCTTCCTCAATGTGCTGGCAGACACACTAGCTCAGCACAGATGTGGCACACAGTCATTGGCAAGGCCCTGCCCTGTCTCAGCACCTCCTGTCTCTAGAGACATGACCTTGGTCTCAAGCCTTTGTCTCCCTGCTAGACAGCTTGCCCTACCTCTTTCCCATGCTGGGACCCAGGGAGAAGACTATGGGAGCCCCAGAGAAGTTTGCTTTCTGTGACTTAGAAGAGCACTTCTAAAGAGTCTACTGCTGACCTCAGGCGTGTACATGACAGTGCACATCACTTACTAGGCAGGTGCTTCTGGAAGGGACCCATCCATTTTTTTATTTTCTCTTGAGAGCTTACTGTATATGAGAACACCTGACGGCAGAGTCATAATGTCTGCCACCAGCTCTTGAGTTCTGCGGTGCTGTGAATGGTTTCCACTGAGACGTGTCCTGCTGGGGACACTCCAGTCAGCTCCAAGTGTTTTGGCTGCTTGAAGTGGGGCTGCGCCTAGAAAAGAACAGGGAGACCTAGATCATGTATTCAATCAACCCCTTGAGTACTTTTAAGTGCCAGACATTTGTTCCTGGCTGCTTTGGCCATAGGTAAGAACGAGGTCTGGCTTTTATTTCCCAGGGATCTAGGAAGAGCCTGATACACACAAACCCCTGTGTGTCACCTAGCATCACCTGCCCCAGTCTCTCACTGCACAGATGAAGTATCTACGGCCCAGAGAGGGAAAGGAACCAGCTCAGGGCTGCATAGCAAATGCTTATATCTCACAGAGAGTGGGTTTGACAATGTAGGATGAGGAGATTTTGCATCTTGTGTTCCCTGGAAGTCACCCGCCTATCAAGTGACCTGCACTGTCATATACATACCTGAGGCTAGCAGTAGACGCTAATGCACTCTGAACCTCTGGGGCTGGCTTGGCATGACTGCCCCCCACCCCCCACCCCTGCGCCCTTTCCTGAGTTCTCCAGGCAAAGAAGACAGCTTGAGCAACTTTGCTGCAGTCTAGGTCAGGGGATGGGAAGGCCTTCTTCTCTCACCCCGTCAGAGTCCACACCACACAGCCATGGTTATCAGGCTCCGGCTGGGACTATCCTGGGCGTGCCGGGAGGTGCTGGGGCTGCAAGCACAGCTCAGGACAGGCTGACCCGGCTGGGAGGAGATAATTTCAATCTGCATCTCCAGACAGAGGGAGAAATGTAAACACAGGCGGCTGGGCCAGCAGCCCTGACCATGGGCCGGGTGGGCAGTGGGCATCCTGCTGTTCCTGTGTTCACAGAGCCCACTGTGGGGGTGTCCCCATGTCCTGTGAACAAGAGGATACAGCTGCTTTGACTGTAGACATCTCTACAGGCCAGCCTCATCCACAGAGTACCTGAGTGGTGAACTTGGCTAGTGGGGGGAGGCAAGGAGTTATGAAGAGGGCCTTGTCCACTGGCAAAGCTTGGTCCCATCGCCCTCTGCCTCATAAGCCCATATGGGGCCTCCTTCCATGGCTCACTTGATTTCTCCATGCCTCAGTTTCCTTCTCTGTAAAATGGAGATTATTTTAGACCAAACTTTATAGTGGTATTTGAGCTTTATTGGTTCTACAAACCATTATCACCACCTCTTAGGGTCTAGAACAGCAGTTCTCAACCTTCGGGCCGTGATCTCTTTGTGGGTCAAAAAACCCTTTCCTAGGGGCTCATATATCAGATATCCTGCATACCAGATACTTACATCACAACTCATAACAGTAGAAAATTACAGTTCTGAAGCAGCCACAAAAATAATCCTATGGTTAGGGGTCACCACAACATGAAGAACTGTATTAAAGGGTCGCAGCGTTAGGAAGGCTGAGAATGCCTGGTCTAGAGAATCGAACTATAAAGAAAACCCACACAGCCTCCCTCTCTCCTGGGGCTGAGATGGCAGGTAAGATAACATGCTTGCTGTAGGCCTGGAGCAGGGCAAGCACTCAGGGGTGACTGTGAGTGTGTATAGTGGTTGGTATAATTAGCTACTGATAACACACCACCACGCCTGGTCTGCCTCTCAGTCCCCTCACTCTGTCATGACTGACTTGGAACTCAATTGCTGCTTAGTTGCACTCTCCTCCAAGAAGCCCTCCACGATTTCCTACAGGCTAAATTGCTACTCCCCTCCCCACTTCACCCTGCCCAACTTACTATAGCACTTGCCACTGACCTCTGTTGTGTTGATTACCCTTTCTGTATCCAAACTTGGCTGTGTGTTCAAGATAGTGCAAGGTCCTGCCTGTCTGCTTCCCTAGAGCCTGGCACATTATAGATGCCCATTATGTGTTTGTTGACTGAAGACGAGTGTAGCCATCACGTTTCCCTTCAGGGCATCTGTAAGTTATAAGAGTCTATGACTAAGAGTCGCTAAGGATCAAGAGTGGGATTGTGCGTATGGGGGACAGAGTCATGGTCACTGGCGTTCATTAACGTCCTTACAATGGCAAAACACCATTAGGTAGCTTTAATCTTTAGCCCACGCCTGTGAAGTTTGAAGGATTATTTCCCTACCAATTTTAGATGAGAAAATAGAGACCAGAGCGGTTAAGTACCTTGCCCAAGATCACCCTACTTGGAAATATGCCTGGGGTCGGGACTCACACCCATGTAGGAAACATCTAGAGCCAATGCAACAGTGTGTATGTGTCTACATATGTGTCTGCGTATGTGTTTGTGCACACGTGTGCGAGTGTGTATGTGTGTGTGTGTGTGAGTGTAAGTGTGTATGCAAGCACGCACACACACTGGTTGGTGGGCAGAGAGTCACATCTGCTTAGGCTGGTATATTCTGGGCAGCTCCTGTTGTGCTGGCTGGGCAGGCTCTGGCTCTAGATAGACCCTAGGCTTGGCGGTGAAAGCAGCAATTCATATAATCCAAAAGGCCATTGGCCTGGCTGGACGTGCCGAGGTGGCAAGCAGGGACCACTGCAGGCCCCAGAGGCCATTGCTGGTGAACAAGTATTCCCTAACTTGTTTTGTCTTCTTTCAGCACATGCGTCTCCAGGGACTCTGTGCTGAGAGGTACAGGATGTCTGCCATTGTAGTTTCCAAACTCTTGATTTGGTTTGCTCCCTTGGCAAGCAACAGTGGACAGAATAATTGCTAGGAAATTGGTGAGAGCCTTTGGTGGGAGAGAGAGCACCTGTTAGGGTACACATTTATGTCCCAGGCTTCATACATTCTAGCATGGGGATCTGACCTCATTGTGCAGTTGGGGGGAAAGGGTTTCTGAACATGATTTGTCAGCCAGGCCTTACTCTCAAGGATCTGTCAGGCTAAGGAACAAGACAAGACAGTGAAGATGCTTAGCATGGTTAGGAACCCTCTGGAAGAGTGGGCACTTGTAGCTCCCAGTACCGCCTGGGCAGGGTGGGCTGGTGTGGGAAAACTTGGACAACGTTGTAGTTGGAGGGAATCTGAAGGATGAATTTAAGACAGCTAAAGAAATAAAATGGAGGATACTTCAATGGCCTACAGGTAGCATAACTGGCTGGTGGGAAGAGAAGGTTTAAAAAAATACTCAGTAATCTGGTTAGGATGGGGAGCCATGTCTTCATGCCCCCACACACATTGGAACATTGAGGTGGTGACTGGACGCCTACATTGAAAATGCCTATATACATGTTTTCTGTGCAGTGTAATTTATCAGGAACTTTTAGTTGGTCACATTTCAATGTGAATAAGGGGTTTTTTCTTCTCCCTTGAAAAGCTCTAGCTCTTCGCATGGGGATGAATGTTGAATGATGAAGCAGTTCACCCTGTTCAAAGTCTGACATGCTGCCTCTCCTGTCACATTCCATGCGGCTCTCAAACCCCCTGGAACCTGGTGACACACTCAGTTTATAGCCCCTCTGAGACCAAACAATCTCGTTTGCCCTGCCCTGCAGGAAGCTGAGAAACCTGATATCTGCCCCATGTTCACCTCTTGCTAGCCCTCAGGGAGGAAGAGGCCTTTCTGGCCTTCTGGTACAGGAGCATGACTTGGCTCAGGCCCCAGACTCTAGGGCTTGGCTCTGAGGGATTTAGGGCAGTGTTGGGTGGCCCCCTGACCAGACCACCTGCTCAGTACCAGCTCACTGTTCCTATGACCAGCCCTGCCTTGTTCCCAGACATGGAACCCTCTTTGTGATAGATGAAAAACTGCAGACAACAGGGCTGTGACCCCACAAATTCTGAGAGAGGAAGACTGAAGAAAGCCATTCTCAGTTGCATATGTTCTTGCTGGGGTCCTGAAGAGGGTGTTGGATCCCCTGGAACTACAGTTACAGGTGGTAGTGAGAGACCATGTGGATGCTGAGAATAAGACCTGGGTCCTCTGTGAGAGCAGCAAGTGGTTTTAACCACGGAGTCATCCCTTCAGCCCTCGGTTTTTTGTTTTTGTTTTGTTTGTTCGTTTGAGATAAGATTTTACCTAGCCCAAACTGGCCTTGAATTTACTGGGCAGCCCAGGGTGAGTTTGACTTTCTGATCCTCCTGTCTCTACCTCCCAAGTGCTGGGATTATAGCCACGTATTACCAGTGTTTGCTTGTTTGTTTGTTTAATGAGGTTGTAGTAGCAATCCCAGGGCCTTGTGTGTGCTAGGCAAGCCTTCTACAAACTCACCTCCATGCCTTGCCCGTCTCTAATATTGCTGTGGTTGGTTAATGTGGTCTTAGCCCTGTGTTTCCTGGATGGCTGAAAAAACACTCGTTATGCATGTTATCCCAGAGTAACTATGAGCAGTGCCCCCTTTTAATGTCCCACAGTTGCCCTTGTTTGTGCTGTAATTGATAATTTACATGATCACCCTGGTCTGAGCTGTGGGCTGGGCTTCAGCCATCAGTGCCCACTTACCTAAGTGCGATGGTGTGTTGGAGAATATCCCTCCTCCCCTGGCCAAGCCTGCTAACATGGACAACAGGGATCCAGTACCAGCATGAGTGGGGCCAGTTTGAGCGCATGCAGGATTGGCCATACAGTACTTGGGGGCTTGGTCAACAAAAATCCTGACTCTGGAGTTTGGAGATTAAAGTATCCCAGGGCTCAGTCCAGCCGGTTGCATGGAGGCCTGTGTCTGCAGCTGGGAGCCAACACTGCTGTGCCAGGCCAGGGAAGATTATACTGCAAACAAATATGAACTATTGGTCAGGATTACCTTTTTTTGTTTGTTTTCCTGATAAGAATAGCAATAGTCATTATGTAGTTATAACTATCTTTAATTAAGCCTCACTTAATTGCCAGGTTATAGATACTTGTATCTGCAAAATAGTTATGCATAAAATATATACATCTAATACAGTTTTGTGTAGTAAATATATATGAGAAATAGCATGCATATACATCTACATATACGCATATACACATGAACACACACACATCTACACACACACACACAAACACAGACACTCCTTAAATTAGTCCACAGTTGCTGGGGAGTGGGGGGGGGGGCAAAGATATGAAGGGATAGTCATGTCACATTATTAGTAAATGGCTCAGTTCTGTGTGACCTTGGGGTCTGTGCCCCTGGTTGTCATCCCTTCATCCTTTATCCTTTCTGTCAGAATCAAGTATGCCACTCAAATAACCCTGCCAGTCCAGGCTGGGACTGAACAATTAGGAAGGAGGGGTGGATGGGCCTGCTGGGGACCTTTCTGTCCCAGCTTTTCCCTTGCCCCCCCTGGGCCAGTCCTGCCCTGGAAAGGCCAAGCTTGGGGCCACATGAGTTGCCACTAAGCTGTCTTTCATCCGCTCCTGCGGTGATTTGTTCAGCGTGCAGTGCAAATTTCCCTGTCTCAAGACATGGAATCTGGTACAGCTTTGCCTGGATCAATGTCCAACCCCTTTCAAGTTCTGGAGAAAGTTACTTCTCTCCAAAGTTCAGACCTGCCAGACTCAATAACTCTACAAAAATGCTTGGATGAAAATTGCTCCAAGCAATCCCAGCGGAAAGCCAGCACCTCACCCCTCGTTTAAAGTTATGATCCTTATCATAATTAATTCAATAAAGAAGTAATGTGCTTCAACCTGGGCGGAGAGAATAATTTTCTGTCCTGCCTGGTATAAACTTTCAACCAGGGACATTTAAACTCTGGGTCTGAGCTCTCGAAGCAAGTAATAAATTGCAGACCCTGGCCGGGCTGCAGAACCCTAGCTTAAACTGTAGTAAACCGGCCACTGTTGGAGAGGGGAAGGTTTGGATTCGGGTGGGCAGCTCCAATAAATGTCGGAGTGTTGTTTATAAACCCCACAGTCCCGCCTGGCCTCCGCTTTGAGACAGGTAGTAGCGTTTGTTTGTTGAAAGCACCAGAGCGTTTGATCTTCTGCTTAGAAGGCCCACCTTGAGCCTTTCCTTGGAAATCCGTTTCCTTCTGTAATTGAAAGGTAGGATTAGCCTAGCTTGCAAACACACTCACACATTCTTAGGAGACTCGGGCTGGGAGATCATGCAGGTCTCTCTCCAAGCTGCTTTTCTACTCTTCCTCAGAGGTCATAGTGATTAAAGTCATTCTAGATTCCTTTCTCACTCCCTGAGAGTGAAGAGTCTCCCATGTTATCCCAGAAGACTATTAGGTTCACAGACACAATAACTTTAGCAAGCAAAGTCTCTTGAAACAAGTTAAAATAGAAAGTAAGTGAGTCGGGAAAAAACGAATTCAATAACGGTTGTGTTCTAAAGATAACTCCAGGGGTCGAGGAAGTGGAGCCCCTTAAAGTCATTCAATTTGGGAACATCAGGGCCATTGTCAGACGTGCATTCTTTCAGTCCTGGCTTACGGTTTTGAGACTTCTTGAGCCGGGCAGACAGCGAGCATGCATTCCAGAAACTCAGGGTTCCGCTCTCCGTTCCACAGGGGTAAAAGCAGTCAGGTTACCAGCACCACGCCCTGGAGTTCACAACGAGGGATGCAGTGATGGGGCTTCCTGCCTGCCTTTCCAAACCTGCCAGGCTTGTGCAGCACCCACACCCAAGACCGTAGCCAGCTCTGGAGAATCAGTTAAGCATACTTATGGATGACATTCATCAAAACACATAAACTACACACACGAGGCAGCTCTGGCCCTTTTTGTAACGTGAAAAATACAAAAGCCTGCCCATGGATGGAGCAAGAGGTGTCTTCTGAAAGAGAGATGGTAGGGAGAGCCCAGGAGACCAGATGGTACAGAAGATAGATAAGCCAAGCCTGGTACCACCCCACATACCCTTTGGATCATGGAGACATAGCATAACTATGTGTAGAAATAATAATGGCTATCACATATGTCAAACTTTTTTCTGCAGATTTGTGAGGGAAATTAGGATTTTCCATGTTTGTCTTACCCGCATTGGTATTGGCCACCCCTTGAGGGTCCGTTAGTTTTTGGCACAGTCAAATAACATGCAGGGATGATGTTTCCTCTTGGCCTTTATAGTTATCTTTGTGTGTGTGTGTGTGTGTGTGTGTGTGTAAAACTCCCACTTTAAGAATTGTTATGCTGGAGACCCAGTTTATAAAGATATGAAAAAACTCTCAATGAGCTACTGGCAGCTGGACCAGCTCCTAAGCACTCCACTCCAACTGCATCTCTCTGACCCTGTTCTGGGCCCATTCTTCTGGGGTAAGGGGCCGGAGAGACAGTTTTCCTGGGTCTCTTTCCTAACTGGCTTAGGTGTCATCGGTGTCTGTGAGGTAGGCTTCCCTGACCTTGTCCCCAGAGGGAGAAATGACCTTTATAAAGCTTTCTGGGGCTTAGGCCAACTCTGCTCAATGCTTTCAAATAAAGCTAATTATGCACTGAAACAGCAGGACACAGGAAACCCCAGGATGAGTACAGGAGTACATGTTAGAGCAGCAGCCCAGAGCCAGAGAGCCGGGTTCCATCTACTTCATGACACAAGCATTTGAACCAGCACGTCTGACCAACGCTCTGAACCCCCGCTCATGCCCCCTTCCACCCCCGATCCCTCTTGGATTGATTAAATTGGCTCAAGATGACACCAATAATTGGCTCAAGATGGGGCTTCGACAGGCCCAATGATCCATATCTTCACATTCCCTAAAATCAGCCCTTTCAGCTCTGTGTTGGATTTAGGATGGTTTACATTGGCTCCGTCACAAACATTTTAATAAAGTCCCAGAGAAACCGCAAACGGGTGACATCATTGGATGGTGTTAAAAAAAAAAAAAAAAAAAAAAAAGAGTCCCATTTTGTAAGAGAGAGGCTGGGCCTCCTGAGTATGGACTGGGTCCCCCCCCCGGCCCCCAGTCCTGGTTCCGTCATTCTATAATCCTCTGCTGTAATTAGGACCATAATAGTTAAAACGAGGTGATGCAGGGGGTGACTGACAAAAGACATTAGCTAATAAGTCAAAAACAAATATGAATATTTTGACATAAAGTAGCCAAGAGGATGAGAGACTGTAGGTCGGATATGCAGGCCCCAGGGTCGAGGGGTGTACATGTTGCAGCACTAATGTAAGGACACCCCCATATCCCCTGTCCCAGGACAGAGTCAGGACAGCAGGGTCCTGTCTGAGGACCTGGCGCTGGAGAGGGGATCTGGTCTGAATCGTGGGATCCCCACTGAAAGAGTCTCTCTCTGAGGAGTAGGCTGTTGGGAGTTTGCATATTTTCTTTGTACTGTCTTGTTTGTTTTCTCCTGAATGTTCTCTAAGGGTTGATGTTAGATTTTTTTTCCTGCTTTTCAAAAATTTCAATTAAGTCCAGTGAGTATAACTACCTATCCGACAGACAACATCTGAAATAAAATATATAGTGGTGGCTCTGTCTGGATTGTGGGATTGGGAGGACTTCTGGCTTCTCTTCTGTTATTTTTATAATGGATTAAAAACTTTGACAGGAAACACTTGAACTTTATGAAATCAACTCACTTCATCCAGACGTGGAGCATGCACATTAGGGTGGGTCATTCCTCTGTGGCTCAAAGGATAAGCTGCTGCCTTCATTTCAGTGTCCTACTGAACTTTGAAAACATTCTATTTATGTGGTATGGACTTGAAAGAAGGAAGAGATTCTGAAATGGCCGGGTCCAGCTTCCCAGAGAATAGCCGTCTCTCTGTCCGTGGGGCTGAGGTGAGCATGTGTGCGTGGGATCCCCTTGTCTCTGCTGTTACCTCCCCAGAAAGGACCAGTGCATCTGATAGGTGTCCTCTTGTCAGATTGCTGGCTGAAGTTGTATGGTGGCTTTCTCAGAATAACTGACTTATGCTGGCCATCACGGCCGATGGACTCCTCTGTGACTCAGGGTCCCTGACACCTGAGTCCATGTTGATCACTTTTTCTGGTGAGAGACTGCAGGGCAACTTTGTTTAGCTTCCTCTCTAAATATGTGTGTCATGGTTTCATGAAAGGGGAACCTGGGGACCTCACAGTTCACTTGAGGCAGAGAAAAGTAAGATGGCATCAGGCGTGTGTGACTGTGTTCTAAACAGTGCAGTGTCTTTTAACTAAAGGCTAAATCAGGCAGGGACTGCTTACAGAACCCAGCCTCACTTCCATACTGCTGGGAAACACTCACTGGCTTCACTGCATACTCTTACTACGGGAATTTGATCTTTTTCTTAGCACTGAACAAATGAATAAGCAAATTTGTACAGTGTAAATTTATTGTTTTAACTCCCATTTGGTCCCCCCAAAGAGTGCTGGATTTGAGTCTTTCCTTCCTTCTTCTGTGGAGCCCCCCTGTTTTTCCAGAGGGAATGAAGGACTTTGGGGTGAGACATATGGGAGATTCAAGTCACCCCATTTTTCCCCTCGATGTGTAACCATGAATAGGTTTCTTCATGATCCCAGGGTCACAGCATGAACGGGGTGTAAGATGAACTGAGTGGTGTAAAGTCCTCGCCCAGACAGTCTGACAAAGGAAGCTGATGTTTACAGACTCCAGGTGGGGAAGCAAGGAGACTGTGGTTTCAGGTGTAGCTGGCTCGCTTTAGGTGTCTGGATATTCTCTCTGGAATTCAATTTTCCCACTTACAGCATGGGATTCAGCTAAAGCACCAAGTGTCAAGAGCTCAGCTGCTCAGCCTCAAATCTTGCCCTTGCCTTTACCCTGCGCCAGTTTGGGGTCCTGTAAGTTGCAAATCTCGCTCTCTATAAAATGAAGTCCTTGATGGTTAGGAAACCTGAATGCCAGGCTTCAAGCATGGTAAGAAGCTTTTGTGTGTTTGCTTTTGTCATTGTTCTCACAGTGATCGTCTCACTGGTTCCTTCTGCTCCCCCACCCCTTTAAAAAACTGTATCCCAATTTCCCCTGCCTCACATTTTCAGGGAAAGAGTGATTTTTATTTTGTTCCTCAACATTAAGGTAACTGCAAACATATTGCTGAAAGAAAATAAAAGGTATGTCTCCCACTTTAGTCTGCAATAACTTAAAGAAACAGACTCAGGGAAAAAAAAAAAATCAAGGATCCAGCAGTGTCTTGATTCTGTACAAATGTTCGCTTCCTTCAAAGAGGCAAGAAGGCAAGTCCTGCCAGATCTGATTGCGCAGACCCCGAGGATCTGATCGCCCGTCACTAAGGCTACTAATCAAATTTCCATCCAATATGCTCACGCAGGATTTCCTGATCAAACACTTAGGCCTGCCCCTCCGCACCCCTGTTAGCTAACATGTTTTATACGAAGAGGGGTCATCAAAAGTGTAATTGCCTTAAGAAACTTAATCCCACGTTCTTGTCAACCTGAAGATAGCTAATGCACCGGCTAGCTGATATTTTTGTAGCATCAAGAATACACCAGAAATTAGGATCTTGCTCTCCTTTCTCCAGCAGACCTGGAAACCTAGGTACACTGATGTCCCTCGAAGGCCAGGTAAAAAGATAAGTTGTTTTGTGATTAACTGGCTTTTCCAGGGAAGCAATGTCATTTCCACACAACGCTAGAAACCTGGAACAGGCACTGAGGTCCAAACCCAGTGGTTTTTCCTAGTCAGCGTGACATTAGTTTGGCCTCTCTGTCCAACCCTTACATGGGAATGCTTTTGAGAACACTGCACCCATATTGTCTTCTTATTCATTCATTTGACTCGGGCTTTGGAATGTTTTCCAAAGAGGTTTGCTAGATTCACAATGAGAAAGGACAGCAGAAAGTGAAAGTACACCACCCTAAAGGGGTCGTGTGATCATTGATCTTAATGTTAGTTATTGTGCTCAATAAAGCTAATTAAAATCATTACATGCTTGATGCTGGCAGATTATATGGATACATTCTAAACACATGCCTAACATTTCAGTATTTTACCATGCTCTAATGGCTTTTATGGAAAATTGAGGTGGGTTATTGATTTCTTTTTAAGCTCTTCATGAAGACATTTCTCATATTTGAAGCACGTATTATCTTTCTCCAAATAATCATTTGTATAAGTATCTTTCAGAGTGTCTTTTCTGAGTTTCCCCTATTTTTAACATTCAGGTTAAAACTAACCCTGGAAGGAGTTGCTTCATTAAATCCATTTGCACACACGAGCGCACACACATACAATATATATATATATATATATATATATATGCACAGACACACTACCTCGTTGAGACTTGTGGTTTGAATGAAAAGTGGCCCCAGTCAGGTTGGGATAAGTAGGTCAGGAAATTTAACCTGACTCTCCCAACCCCAGCCATCATCCACAAGGTCTAGAAAGGCCAGCTTTGTCAAGGCTCTGGGATCCTTGGTGTCTGAGTGGCAAAACGGATTTGAGGTCCTGTCTGTTCTGTTCTAACATTTGCCCCAGACTTCTCTGGCAGCGCTGCCTCTGCCCTGCCTCTGAGTGCAGTACGCCGCCGCCCCCCCCCCCATGTGATTGCCCTGACTCCACTCCAGGGGAAGGTCAGAGGTCATTTGCATGGTCTTGTTCGACTGCTTTGGGCTGACAAAGAAAATATGTTCCTTGTGTTTGTAAAGGGTGGCTACAACCTGCTTGAGGGCCAAGTGAGACAAGTTTAGAATAGGTCAGAATGCAAATGAGGTGAACGGAGGAGAAGAGTCACTCACAGAGGGAGGCTGGGCACACACCAGCAAGCAAGATGGGGGTTCTCCCCTAATTTTCTAAAATATTAAGCAGCCCTTCGATGTCATAAGGGTCTGCAGAAATGTCCCTCACACCTAAGATAATCTGGTCATGCTGACCTCAAAAGCCTGTGTTCCCACCCAGCCCCCAAGAAAACAGTATGCAAAGTTTGCCCTGGCTAACTTTATGTCATGTGTACACACAACCATACCTGGGTGCTACCCGAGCCCTCAACGTCTGTGTGACTCGAAGAAGAGGGAGACATCTGTGAGGAAGAATAGTTCTCCAGTGTCCTGGATGCCGAGATACAAGAGGAAACCCTCACACATTAGGCCATCAAGTTCTCTGGGTGTCCTCAGCATCAGGGGTGGTTTAGAAAGAGGGCTTCCCAAATTCCCTACAGTATTTCCCTTCTTAGCTACCATAACCACGGTCTAAATAAACAAATCAATAAAGTTATAAATAAATTATGACCTCATTACATTCAGTATGAAATCTTGTTGAGCCCCGACTGTCCTGTATGTACGTGCTGAGGTGTCACCTCTTGGAGCGGTTAGAGTGGCCGTTTCAACTCATCTCATTCATTCAGTATGGTAACTCTGCGTCTTGTCAGGCCCTGGTGTAGGGGCTGGGTATAGGCTGACTAGATATGGGCTAGGAAGGCTTTTGCAGGAGGTCACTCAGTCCTGTCTTTAAGTTGGAAAAGGAGTCATGGTGCTTCATGTCATCAAAGATATGGCTGTGCACAGAACCTCTGTGAGGAAAGAATTCTTAGCTTGTTTTGTTGGAGGGAGCAGCTCTTTATTTTCATACAGAACAGTCTCTTTGAACCAAGGTCAGGCTGCAAGAGACAGACTATGTTACCGTTCACTTCCCATATTCTGCTAGTTGGAAAAGATATATGGCTTAGCAGCTGAATTTAAAAATTGTTTTACATGTAAGTGAGCAATTAATTCAGAGGACATTTGTGTTTAAAGAACCCAAATAGGTCTTGGAGGCCAGTGTCTGCATTTGATGGACAAAGATCCTGAGCCCCAGAGGATAAAGGACTTGCCCTCAGATGGATTGGGAGTTACCAGGCAGCAAGTAGAGCTGTGTTGTTAGTGTAGAGACATTTACCAAGGAGCTTACAGGACAGGCCTGTTACTCCAGGCAGCCGCAGAGCTCCACAGGGCTCAGGAAGCAGTTCGGACATCAAGTTTCACATGGCTTCAACTTTGTTTTTACTCAAATGCATCTGCAATTCAGAGTCACCCTATGCCTCCCGGATGGAACAGCTCAAAAGAACAATGGGGATAGCTTCTCTCTGTGTAATGATGTCTGATCTTTGACCTTTAGGAGATCTGTAGTTAAACCAATGCAGCTTGCCAACTTCCCTTTAAAAAAAAAAATAAGGAAAGAAAGAAAGAAAGAAGGAAAGAGAAAATGAAAGAAAAAGCCATTAGAGTTCCTGTCAGAAATCTGAGCATAAACGAGCGATTTCAAATACAAACAGAGGAATTTGGAAAGGCAGCTGATCCTGTACCACGGTCCCAAATCTTCTTTAAATTAACTCTGTGTCGAAGGCTGCATCCGAAGACCTTCCCTTTTGTCTGATAAAGGAAAAATTGGAACAGTATCACGTCTTAGGATCCGGCAATCATTTGGTCTCCTTCCAAGGAGAGATTTGCTTTTGAACCTCAGTCTAATTGCACATGTGTCTGGCTTTAACTGCTTTCTCCTGTAACTTTATTGCCATTTAAAATTTTCTCGACTTACTGACCATCTCCTAAATGGGGGTCTTCTATGTGATAAGGCACTTACTCCATCGGAAGACAAGTATCAGAGCTGAGCATATGCGGTGATGTTGTCTTGGGAGCAGAAAACAACAGTTCTGTGAGGGCTGCTGGAGAGCAAGGTGAGTTCACTCACTGCCCCAGTGCTTCCTGGGACTGTTCCTTATCAAAGCGTGGGATTCCTTATCAAAAACACGTGACCATGGAGAAATACTTAAAGAGCCATGCCTTGGCCCACTTTCCTCTGGTCCCCATCACTTCTGAGATTCTTCGCTGAGAGAGCTCCAGCGTGTCCCCATGGAAAGGCTCTCATCCAGCATTGACTTGAGTTTGAAATCTGCTGGCTGCAGACTTCCTGAGAACCATGGCTATCTAGGCTGCAGCCCTGTCCTTGGTCCCAGTCCGAAACACACTCAGTCTGCTTCCTGAAGCTGATGTACTTTGTTCCTTCCTCCCTTGAAAACTGTGAGCACTGACTCAGCCCCAGGCCCGCAGAGATCCCAGGCACCTGGTGTGGGTTCCTCTCTTTTCCTCTCTGCCCCCCCTTTACCCCTTCTCTCAACCTCCCCTCTTTCCTAACCCTTTAAAATATGATTGGAGGAATGAATTTAAATGTTTCCAAAATTAAAATAATTTCATAAATGAAAATGTCCTTATGATAGTCAAGGGTCTCAAACTAGGGCCAAAGAGCAGTAAGCTGTCCAAGGACTGGGGAAACCTCAAGGCCAATAAGCATGCTAAAGTCTATACAAATGCAAATCAAATCGACAAACAATGTTTCGTTTCTACCTGTCAGATGGGCGAATATTTTAAAGTGTTGAGAATATAAAGTGCTAGCAAGGACAAGGAGAAAGGGGTTGGTGTGTACGATGCTAGAAGCGGTGCGTAGACAGTAGGCTACATCAGACATCGATACAGTCCAGCCAGAGGGCAAATGCTTGACAGTTCAGAATTTCCATTTCCTAGTGTGTACCTCCGTTGAGTACCATCAGAGTTGTGGAATGCTACATCTAGCCTAGAGAGACATCTGCTATCACTTAGGTTTATAAAAGGAGAGAATGGAAGACTAGATAAATGCCTATCAATAAATAAATACATATTGAGTCCCCAGGGACTTGGCCTCTTGATGCAGACCCAGCTTAGCTCTCCCTCCACCCTCTCAGACTTCCCTTCTAGCCCATCTACAATTCTTTGTGTCAGCTGACAGTACCCAGAAACACTTTCTCCCAGAGACCCCCCAATGGCCACACCCAGGAGTACAGATCAGTGCTTCTGAAAAGCTGCTTCTTGCAGTAGACCCACAACTGGACAGGGTCCAGAGACTGAGAGACATTGGAGCACTTGGTCCTGAATGGGATGTCTTCGTCAAATCCCTCCCCTCAGGGCTCAGGGAGCCATGCAGAAGAGGAGGCAGAAAGATTGTATGAGCCAGAGGCACTGGATGACTTCAAGGAAGCTCCGTCCTCGGGATACAACAGGATTGATGCACATATAAGCTCACAGAGACTGTGGCAGCACGCACAGGGTCTGCATAGGTTGAAGCCAGGTGGCGATCCCAGTGCTGAGATGGGAAATGGACACAGGCTCCCACCCCTAGCCAAGAGGCTATTTTCTTCTGCTTGTATTTTAGTTGTTTTTTTAGATAGATGAAGGGAGGGAGGGAGGGGGAGAGAGAGGGAGAGGGAGAACGGGAAAGAAGGAGAGAGAGAGACAGAGAGAGAGAGCGAGTGCATGGAGCTGGGTGGGGAGGATCTGGAAGCAGTTGAAAGGGGAAAGCTTGATCAGAATATATTGTATGAAAACAAACATTTTCAATAAAAAAAAATACATATCTGCAACCAAGGAGCTAACCAAGCACAGGTTAAAAATATCCAGAAAATGTTTCTGCATTCTGCAGGTACAGACTTCATTCTTGCCATTATTTCTTATGCATTAAGTACATTAGGTGAAAAGAGGAAGATTTGAGCAGAGAAAAGACTCTAGCAAGGACTGCAAACTAAAGCAGGGGGCCAGAGAGACCTCATTTACTGTTCCCACCACGGGTCCCCACTGTCCTCCCGGTGGCTCTCTTTCCTGCTTTGTGATGTGCCCATAATTTATTTTAGTCCTGTTTTGATTATTTGATGCCCATATTTTTTAAATTATCTTTTTTTATTCTTTGACAATTTCATACGTGTATACAGTGTATTAATATATCCCCTCCCACTTCATACCACACCCCACTGAGTCTGACGCGCAGCCCGCTGTAATACTGGCTGGGTTTTTGGCTTGATCTGGTTACTGTGGGATCATGAGTACAACAATCCTGTCATGATCAGAGTGGCCTGCCTCACCTCCTCATCCCCTCACCTCCTCACCTCCTCATCCCCTCACCTCCTCATCCCCTCACCTCCTCACCTCCTCATCCCCTCACCTCCTCATCCCCTCACCTCCTCATCCCCTCACTTCCTCACCTCCTCATCCCCTCACCTCCTCATCCCCTCATCCCCTCACCTCCTCATCCCCTCACCTCCTCACCTCCTCATCCCCTCACCTCCTCATCCCCTCACCTCCTCATCCCCTCACCTCCTCACCACCTCACCTCCTCACCTCCTCATCCCCTCACCTCCTCACCTCCTCATCCCCTCACCTCCTCACCTCCTCATCCCCTCACCTCCTCACCTCCTCA
>CM052706.1:23382632-23424456 GCA_028551405.1 Uromys caudimaculatus
CCCCTCACCCCCTCACCCCCTCACCTCCTCACCCCCTCACCTCCTCGCCTCCTCACCGCCTTCTGTCCTGGACATTCTTTCTGCTCACTCTTCTGTGATGCTCCCTTAGCCTTGTGTGGTACTCATACATATATGTCCCATTAACGGCTGAGCACTCATCACTGTGATCAGTTATGAGTGATTGCATAGACTGTTACCCACTGCAGAAAGAAGCTCTTCCATCCAAGGCTGTGAGCAGCACCAACCTGTGGGTACAAACACAAATATTTAGAAGACAGTTTGACAGCATGTCCATTTAGCAAAATAACCACAGCAGCTTTCTTCCTAGGCCCATGACCTCATGAGTCTAGGGTTTTTAACCAAGTTCAGAGCCATATCACGAATTCACTCCCATGAAGCAGCCTTCAACTTCAACTGGAAAGTAGTTGGTTACCTATAATCTATATCCCACCTGTGGGCACATCTTACCTGGCAAGTCAGTATTGTAGCATGCGGACTCCAGTCCTGGATAGGACCACAATGACTTGTAGAAAGCAGGAAGGAAGATTTTTTTTCAGATCAGTTCCAGTTTGATTTCTCTATGTCCTTAATACAAAATATGTTGGCTCTTCAGCAATAAGGTTTTTCCATCTGTTCCTGGTGGGCAGCTAAAAGCAATGGCCTTTGGGGGGCTTTGGGGCCTTCGGACCAATAGTTAAAATTAGCAACATGTTTCTAGAATAATATTTTCTTTGCTGTAGAGTCCATCTTTAGGTCATTATTTAGAGATATATGCATAGAAAACTTCCTAGGTGATTGAATGTCTAATATCTGTAGTGTGATCTCTGAGTCCTTCTCTTCCTCCTCCTCCCCCACTTCCTCAGGCTTCCTCTTCCTCCTTCTACTTCCTCTTCCTCCTCCTTTTCCTCTTCTTCCTCCTTTCTCTGTCCTTTATCATCCTCCTTTTTATTTATGATGCTGGGGATAGACCACAAGGACTTGTGCATCTAGGCAAATGTTCTAAGATTACATCTTTATCCTTGATATATCTTTAACCTTAGTAGATAAACTTTGATGAACAATATTAATCACCAATTGCTTTATTGCATTTAATAGTGCTGCTGAGAAATACTGCATTAATATGATTTTATTCCTCTCTATATTACTCATTTTTTTTCTTTTTGACAGCTCTAGCAGTAAGAAAGAATCCTTAAAACTGGAAGATGCAAATCACTTACTTACTATCTATTATTTATTGCTGTGTTCACTGATGCTCAGTTCCAATCAACCTTGAATTTGGTTTGGAAGACCCAGAGTCTCTGCTTTGGGACTGTGTTCTCTTCACTCTTTGGCAGTGTCATGGGGGGTTGGGTGGGGGAGGGGTGACTTGTTCTGTATTTTCCTTTGAAGTTCTCTGGTAGAGAACTGAGTTTATCGCTGTCCTGGATTCAAATCCTCTCACCATTGCTCTCTATATAACGCCTTTCTTTGAACTCTTACTTTTTCTCTCCCATCACTAATTTGTCCCTCCATGCCCCTCTCCCAAGAGCAACCCTTCCTTTCTCATAGTTTCTGGCATTTATCCTTGCCCTGTGTGGTGACTTTTTTCTACACAACCCTCCCCCCCTTTTGGTAGGCCTCAGCCTCTGTGCACACTGGTTGTTTGTCAAACCCCTCAGTTCACGGATGTTGCCATTTTTGTCTCCCCCGGAATCACTTCTTGTCTTATTCCCATTTGTGTCCTCATCAACCCTTGTGTCCCCACCCCTCCTTGGATCTTTCTGCATGTTCCTGAAACTGTGTAGAGTCGCCCATCTGTGAAGCTGTCTTCAATGTATGCGCATGGCATTTTGTTACAGACTGATTTCATATGCTTCTCATCATGCCTTGGTTCTTAAAGTCCCTCCTTACTGCTCTGTGTGAATGCAGTCCTTTGCCAAGAGCTAGCAGCCCACCACTTAGGACACCCATTCCCCCAGGAAGGACACCTCGCTTGCCTCCACGTCAGCCTCCAGGGGCAGGATGATGCATAGCCTCACACATGCCCCCTCGTGGGCTATGAGGGTTTTTCTTAGAAATGGATGCCCTAAAGGAGCAAGCTCTGCATCATTGGGTACAAGCTGCCTTAGCGCTCTCCTGACAGATAAGCAACCGATGGATCGCTGCACTCTCCTCTCCTGGCGCACGGAAGTCTTATATTCTAATGCTCTGCCAACGCTGCTGTTGTCCAATTTCTTAATTTTTCCAATCTAGAAAAGTACAGGATCTTTCTTGTTTTACTTATTTATAGCTCTGTAATCACTAGATATGTCAGCCTTCCTGTCATGGCCGCCCGTTCCTATCATTTCCTCTTAATCTGGGGTGGGGGTTCGGTTTCCAGAACTTTTTATGTTGTTGGTTTTTTTACAGACACTTATAAAAATGATATTTTTTTCAGGTTAATGTGTTAAAATTTTCTTTCAAATCTTCTATCTCTAGTTTGGTCTATGATGTTGGTCAGTAACAAACAATATCTCAAATATTATTTAATCAAATTCAACTTCTACTCGTTTGTGATTTATTTATTGCTGAAGATGAACTATTTTGATATTTTGTTTTTAAAACGGTTTTCATCTCTGAGATTCAGAGATTTTTGTTCGTTTGGTTGGTTGGGTTTTGCCTTTTGTGAACTTTACAGTTTTGCTTTTTTTCTCTGGAGGCTTTGATCCACTTAATCTTGTCACTATGCATTATTCTAGGTAAGGATCTTATTTAGAATGTTCTCTTATATAGATCATTGACTACGAATCTATTAAACAATGTAGTCTTATCTGCATTTGTGTGGTACTCTCTATATTAGATTCTCTTTTGTACAAGGCAAGTCTCGAGTTCTGACTTGTTCTCCATGTTTCTGTCCTTCTACTGGCATAGCCAATCCTGATGGCCTTGTAATGTGTCTCGGTAGCTAGTTGGACAACTTCAAATAAAGCTTCCTATAGCCCCTATAGGAAGGTTATTTTTCCTATAACCTCCCACATGTGTTTATCAATCTTTTTAAAACTCTCATTTAGACTTTTAATTTATGGTTGTAGGGCATTTTGCATACCCCTGTTTAAGGGTGTGGGATATCTATACATAAAAATCATCTTTTGTGCCTTTGTTAGGATAGAGCTATTGGGTATTCTTTGTTAAGATCATTCTTAAATATAGCTTTTGTTCTCATTCCAAAGAGCGTATTGATTTCATATATTTTCTTGCTCTTTATGGCTTTAGTGAATGACGTTGATCATACTGCTTGATATTACATCTAAGCTCAAGCTGCTGGTATACAGCTCCACAGGCTGAGTGGCTCATACAAACATTCATTCCTATGGTTTGTGAAGCTGCAAGTGTAAGATCACGGTGTCAGCAGGCCCAGTGTCTGGCGGCAGAACAGTTTCCTGGCTTATTCATGACCCTTTCTTGCCTTGGCTTTCATGGTAGAAGATGTGAGAGGTGTGTGAGTGTGAGACCTCTTTCATAAGCACCCCAGTCCTGCTCACAAAGTCTCCATCAAGACCTGTTCACTTCCTCTGTACCGACGCCACCTCTCAGTATTCTCACTTTGGGCATTCGGATCTGAATATGTGAGTTCAGGGAAACGCATTCAGATCATAGCCTTATATAGGACAATTTGCTAAACCTTCTTTTCGCTTAGTATTTGTTTGTTGACTCATTGGCTTTCTTGCCTGGGGCTTTTGGAAGGCTAGATCTTTGAACTATTTAGAAGCTGTGTGTTTGTGTATGTGTGTTTTAGATTTGTGTAAATGATATGGTGCAGACTCATGCTGTTCCTGTCCTTTTGTCACTCAACACGGTGCTTCTAAATACTATCCATGTTTTATGTGCCCCCACGGAGGACTCCGTTTGCTAGCTGTGAAGTGTACTATTAGGCTTTGTTTATTCATTTTCTTAATGATTAACTCCCAGGTTGCCCCCCTCCCCCAGCCCCACTGTGAGAAATGGCCTAGAGACGGGCGCAATGTTCTTGTTCCTTCCTGGAGCCGTGCATCAGTGTCTTCCGAGCAGCATCGGGAGCAGAGACGCTTGGTCATAGGATATGTGCATCCTGGATTTCACTAATTCCTTCCAGATTACTGTACCAGTCCACAGAGCCACTGATGTTGAAATGTTTCTACTCATGTGTATGCTATCACCATTTGCTATTCTGTTTTATAATTGTACACTTTAATGGCTGCAAAGTTGTAGCTTGTTAGACTGATTTTCCCCTAATTACAGTGGGGTAGAGTATTTCTTCATAAAAATGTTAGTCATCTGGGTTTCTCCTTCTTGATTTGCCTCTCTCGATCTGCAGAGCCCCTTTAACATTCTGATAGTAAGTGCCGCACGGCACGTACCTCTCCCAGTCCACCAGAGCCCCTTACATTCTGAGGGCTGCATGTACCTCTCCCAGTCTACCAGAGCCCCTTACATTCTGAGGGCCGCAGGTACCTCTCCCAGTCCATCTGGACCTATCTTCTTTGTCCTGGGAACTCCTTGTTGATACTTTGTAAAATACACTCCCAGGAATCTCGGTTGTGTATTCTTGCTCTTCCTTTCAGTGTCTCTCGTACTTTCTGTATGTCTCTGTTTCTGTCTCCATCTCCATTCCCCTCCCTCCTTCTCCTTCCCCCCCCCCCCCCGTCTCCTCTCTGTGTGTGCATACGTGTGAGTTCAGGTACGAGCAATGATAACCTTGGATGTCTCCGTGCCTAATGCCCTGTTTTAGACAGGTCTCTTGCTAGTCCCTGATGTGAATCCCTTGTGAGCTGGACCACTGGCTGCCAGGGATGCCTGCCTCTGCTTCTTACCCTCCTCAGTAGCACTGAGAGCGTAGTTAGACACAACTGCACCTGGCTGCATATGGGCTCTAGAGATCCAACCTGCTCTGATGCTTACAAGGCAGGCTCTTTACTGCCTGAGCCATCTCCCCAGCCCCAGCCACTCTTGCTGTGAGTCTTTTGTTTGTTTTGTATTTTGTTGATACTATGAATGGTGTCTTGTTTATTATACATTCAGTGGTTATGGCTTCTGTAGAGAACAATTTTGATATTTGGCAACTGATATTTTTCTAACCTTCCCAAATCCTCTTACTATTTCTATTTTAAAGTCCAATTTAGTTATATTCTCTGTGCGGGTAATAAAATTACTCACAAATGATAATATTGATTATTCTTTCTTCCTTTATTATATCTTGGTTCATTTTATTGTAGTCTTTGGTCTGAGGTTGCTATTGCTCAGTCGGACTTAGCCAAAGCAGGGATAGTGAGCACCTTTGATTAGCTGAGGGGTTAAAGAGAACCTGTCTAATAATAATTCCCTCAGAGCTCGATGCTTGGCTTCATGCCTTAAATCTACAGCCATATCAAGATGAAGAAAGCAGAACTCTTCTTAGTTTCCTGAAAACTTTTATCAAAGTTATATTTTTATCTTACATAATTAGACTTTTGGTTTTTGCACCTAATAATATGTCCATGTGGTTTTCTCCCTTAGGCCACTAAATGCATGGGATATATTAACTTTTAAATTTCCCTTTTGAGATGATGTGTGTTCTTTTAAAGGCTTTTAAAATACATGTTTGGATTCAGCTGTTTTCAAGGAGTTAATTTTATGTTTGTTAGAAGATCGTTATTTGGCCTTGGAGTCATAGAGACAAGTACCTCACAGCAAGCCTTGAGCGGTCTAGACCGCTTTGTGGGACATCTTATATGATACAGAGTCTCATGGTTTCAGGTCCTATCGACCCCTCCTTAAAGCCACCAGATACTGAGGTAAAGTAAGAGGCAAGAATGAGGCAGTCTTTAATAATGGAAATTACATTTCTTTGGTGGGCCTTTTATCTCTAGTATGCCATTTAGTCATATTTGATACTATGAATTCCTCCTAAATATTTAATCGTTCTCATAATTTAATACTAGATCTTCATAATTTAAAAACTTCACCTCTATTGTAACTCGTAATGATGTCTTTTTTTTTTTTTTTTTTTTTTGAGACAGGGTTTCTCTGTGTAGCCCTGGCTGTCCTGGAACTCAGAAATCCGCCTGCCTCTGCCTCCCGAGTGCTGGGATTAAAGGCAAGCGCCACCACTGCCCGGCCTCTTCTTTCTTATCATGTATTTTGCTTGTAATTTTGTTTCTTTTTTCCTTTAACAGTCTTGAGAATTTGTCAGTTTTATCTGTTTGTTAAAATTTTATTTGTCAGTGCTTCTAAGGAACCAATTTAATAGTTTCTTAAAAGTTATTGAGGTGTTTTATATTTGATTTCTTCTATTTTACATTATTTTATGTTTTATTGTTTTCATTTTTTTTTTTTACATTTAGCAGTGTGTGTGTGTGTGTGTGTGTGTGTGTGTGTGTGTGTGTGTGTGTGTGTGTAGGGGGCATTGGTTATGTACATGATGGTGCACCTGTGTGGATGTCAGAAGATAACTTGAAGAAGTCAGTTCTCTCCTTTGCCATGTATGTTCTGGAGACTGACCAGTCACAGTACTTGGCAGCAAGTGCCTTTCCCTGCTAAGCCATCTTGTTGACCCTTTATTTTTTTTCCTTTGGAGTTCTTTTTTCTCTAAGCTTTAGAGTTATCAATTTGTCATAAGGTCTATTTATCTGTGCTCTATCTATGGGTTTTGATATATAGTATAATTCAGATGGCAAATACTTCATACTTTTAACCAAAAAAATTTAACATTTAATTGTGCTGTTGTTAATTTGCCAGATACATACAATCAATCAAGAAGGGTATTTCAAAATCTCTAAAGTGATTAACTTATGATATTATAGGAAACTAGGAGGTTGATTTGCCTTGAAATCTATGCTATCTCTACTGTGTGACTCTTCCTGGAGGGACAGGAAGAAGCACTTCTTTACCCCAGATAGGGAACTGATGATCAACTACAGAAACAACCACAGCCAAGTCTAGCGCGGCGAGTCGATGAGCGCATCGGAGTTACTTACAGAAGCATATAGAGGTGTAACTAACAAAAACATGGTGACTTAAAGGCAGATGCATCACTGAAAAGCCCAGCCCAGGATGAGTGGCAGCTCACAAAGCCGCCTCACTGCAGCTCCCTGCGCAGCTTGCAGACAACTTCCCTGAAGAGTCTCTTCTCTGAAGCTTTTTTTACTCTGCCTTTCAGAGGGAGCCTGGTGGGGCTGGTTGGAATGATGTCCGTGAAGACGTGTCTCTGTTCTTCTTTGCCTGCCTAAGGCACCTTCTGATTGCTCGAAATAAAAAGCCTGTGGCCCGCCCATAGCAGAAGGAAGAATGTAAAGTGGGACATCCTGCAGAGAGAGGAACTCTGTGAAAGATTCGGGCGCAGCCGGATTCACCAGCAAGATGCGGAGGAAGTCAGATGTCTGAAACTGAAGAGAGATAACCAGCCACATGGCAGACACAGAATAGTATAAACACGAGTTAATATAAGTTAAGAGCTAGTTGGGGAGCAAACCTAAGCCGAGGCCATAAGCATTGTAAATAAAAATAAGCCTCCATGTCTGTATTTGGGATCTGGGGTGTACATAGAAAAGCCCGAACAGTTATAGACCTCATAATTTCCTGTGCTTCTTGAGTGTTTTAAATTTCATGAACTTCTGGTATCTTAGGAGCCTCTCACCTCCCTCCCCCAATCCCCCACGAAAGAATGTTTCAATTTGGAGGAAGTAGAATGTTCCTCTTTCATTTTCTGTTTTTCGTGTAGTGCCTTCTTCAATCCCTCCATTTCCAGAATTAGATATCCTGCTTGAAATAATTCCTTCTAGGCAATGTATTATTGGATTTTTAAAGAGAAAGAAATCCTGAGTTGTTTTGATCTATGTAGCGGACTCTATAAAGTCACACCCATGGGAGGTTTGTTGGGGAGGGAGTACACAGAGGCTGACTCTGGGTGAGGGTGGAGGGAAAAAGAGAATGGGGAGAGGAGGGACTGGCCTTTTTATAAGGGAATACAGCGCATGTGCAGAGGAAAGATGTGCCACTCCTGGCCACAGTGAGAACATGGCGCATCTTCTCAGGGAGCTAGTGATGACGTCTGCTGTTGCTAGGTCCCTGGGGGCAGGCTGTGGGGATGCCTGGTTGCTAACAC
This sequence comes from Uromys caudimaculatus, assembly GCA_028551405.1. NCBI lineage: Eukaryota > Metazoa > Chordata > Mammalia > Rodentia > Muridae > Uromys > Uromys caudimaculatus. Next base: position 23,390,710 of record CM052706.1, read on the forward strand.
TGAGAACCTTTGTTTTATTTTTTTAAATATTTGTACAGTTGATTATATATTATATGTATTCTTTTCTGTCCCCAACTCCTCCCCAGTTACTGTATATCCAGTCAAGTTCACGTTCTTTCTCTTTAAAGAAACAACCAAAACCAAAAAGCGCGCGCGCGCGCGCGCGCGCGCACACACACACACACACACAAAATGTGGCTTTGTACCCACTTCCCATCCTCTGTGCTGGGATTTTTTTGTCTGGCTTGAGAGCATGTGCAGGTCTTGTGCATGCTGTCACAGTCTCTGAATTCACATGTGCATCAGTCCAGTTGTGGTCTGGAAGAGCTGTTTCTTTGGAGTCATCTACCTCTTCTGGCTTCTGAAATCTTCCCAACCTTTTCCATACATCACTGAGCTTTGAGGGATTCAGGGCTGAATGCTCCAAAGTCTTTCACTCTCTGCACACTGTCTCTGTGATAACTACCATCTATCACAAGAAGACGCTTTCCGAAGAGGCTGGAATGACGCCCTGCTGATCTATGGGTTAACATGTCATTACGACTCATTTTATTGCTGTCTTCATTTAACAGAATAACAGTAGTAGATTGTCCCCTACAGCATATGGCCTGTCTAGTCTCAGGTTCTCGACCTCATTAGCAGGGTCAGGTATGGGTTCACCATATGGAGTGTGCCTCAAATCCAATGTAAAGGTCCCGATCACTCCCGTAACACCTGTGCTATCACTGTCAGTGCACTGTGCAGGCAGGTTGCAGCTGTAGCACACAGAACCTGTAGCTGCTTGACACTGATGATAACCTTCCTTCTTCCAGCACTATGAAAGCTGGCGGGTAAGGGGGAAGCTTCTATTTGAGCACAGCTCAACTTCCATCAAAGCTAGTTGGGCAGATATAATCAGATTTGGAGTATCAACCTTACTGTGATTACTGTTATGCTGGGACTTACTTTAATGTTTGAGTATTGTTTTTCTTTTTGCTATCTTTTTGTATATTTCCACTTTCTGTTTTCCTAATTTAAACTATTCATCTTTTGATGTGAACGTTGTGCATCTTACACTTATTCTTCTCTTTTAATTTATTCTCTTGCCGTTTTCATCTTTTGCTTCTTCTTTCTGAATACAGTTCCTTGGCTGTGTCTTATTTCCTCTGTTTTCTCCTTCTATCTACCACCATGTTTCATTCCGAATTCTAGCTCTGAAATATTGGGGGTTTTATGTTTGTTTTATGCAGATATTATCTGCTGACACTACAGTTGTAGTATTATCTTATTTGTTCAAAGAAGAATAGGATTGGATGCTTACAAAAATGTTGAGTTATTAAATTATTCTTGTTCTAAAAATAGGCATTATTTTGCTGAAATTCACATGGCCTCAGGTGTCCTATGGTTGCATCTAAATTTGGTGATCCTGTCTGTAATTCATAAACCTCTCAGGGCCTCATAGGGCCCTCTAAAAATCACTCTCTCTGTCTCTCTATCTCCCTCCCTTCCTCCCTCCCTCCCTCCCTCCCTCCCTCCCTCCCCACTAGAGTTTTTGCAATATGGGTTTGCGTGGTAAAGCACCTAAGACCTTATGTTAGTGAGAATGTTGTTTTACCATCGTGGGTAAGTTGCAGTTTGCCTGAACCTGTCCTTTTACATTTCTCCTGTCAACCTTCTGACGTCATTCCTTGTTTCCTACACCTAGCATTGCCATGGAGATGGTAGCCAAGAGAGCCTAGCCCCTCGCTAGATGGCCTTCCTTTTCTGTCTGGCTGCTTAGAGTCTTCCTTTTTTGTGTTTGATGCTCTTTGTACGCATGGCAGTGTGAACAGAACCCTTTTCTCACATAACACGGCAGACTGTTCTCCCTGTGGTGCGATGCTAATTCTGTGAGTCTCACAACTGCTGTTTCTTAGCAGATTTCTTCCTCTGCTCGTTCCATCTCTGCTTCCTGCAGTTCACTTGTTTGGTATCTGTGCATTTGCTTTTCTGCTCTGTGCCCTGTCTTTTCTTCGGTGTTTGTTGGTCTTTCCATGACACCACAGGGGACCACTTCTTAACACAGCTAGAGAGTGTCCAGGTTTTCTTTGGCTTTCCTGCCAAGGCTCACCTATCCGGCCACCAGCAGCTACTTAGTCCATGAAGCCTGTGCTTTGTGCACATAGTATACAGTTCTCAGGTAGCACTGTCCCTTCTGAGTCCTGCTTTTTCTCTCCGAACCCTCATTATCTTTAAGGGAGTTGAATCTTTCTAGTTTAAGTTGCTTGTGCTTCTAGTCTTCTCCATTTCACCTGCTGAATACTGTCTGTCACATTCATACAATGATTCTATATTTTCTCTTGATCCAAAGGTCCTGGGGATGTTGCTACCCACACTGGTAAGGTGCCGCTGGAGATGGGCTCTGCCTCTCCTTGTTTATTAAGATTATTTTTAATATTTTTAAATTGTATATGTGTGTTTGTGTATAAGTACATTCATGTGAGCAAAGTGCCTATGGAGGCCAGAAGAGGGCACTGGATTCCCTGAGGCTGTAGTTACAGATGGTGATGAGCCATCTGACATGGGTGCTAAGAACTAGGTCCTCTATAAGAGCAGCAAGGACTCTAACCACTGAGCAAACACTCCCACCTCTCCTTCTTAAGGGCTTTGGACAGGGGGAGTTGGCCTGGATGTGCCTTGGGCAGAGGGGCTTCTAGCATTACTGTCTTTATTGCTACTGGCCCCATACTGGCCCTGCTGACTTCTCAAGCCCTGACCTTGCTCTGTACCAGTGACTAGCAGTGGGCTAGCCAGTGGGAGGAGAGAACACAGGATGTGGCTAATGCTTCTGAACTTCCTACTGACTGTTCCACGTCCCAGTGGGACTTGAGAGCTATCATGATATTCTACAGCTGCTGTCTTTTTACCTCATAGAAGCCAAGGGAAAACCATGTTATTTTCAGAACAGTGTGGGAGAGAGAAGGGGGCAAACCCAAGTCTCTCTTCTCCTCTCAACACAGAGCTATGGAGACACCTTCTGTGGCTGTGGAATGGTGGAGTTGTCCCAGAGTCTATTCATTGGCCAGACTTGCCAGCCTCCCTTGGTGCCCTGGAGTGGCTCCAGGCATAGTCTCTAAGAAGCCTGCACCCACAGGGGCGTGCCTTCCTAGAAAAGTGTTGGTGTCTTCTGTTTCATCTCACCCTCTCTGCCCACTTATCCACATCATCTTAGATGCTGCACCTTCTCAGACCACAGCTCTCCATTATTCTTTTGCTGTGAATCCTGGGGAAGTCAACACAATATCTAGTGTGCTCCTCTACCTGTCAGATGCCTCCTCCTACAACTGAGCACTTTGGGTGGTCTTCTTTAAAAAAAATTTTTTTTGACCCCATAAATTTCATTTTAAAGACCTTGATTGTCTTTTCTTTTTCCTTTCTTTCTTTGTTTCTTTCTTTCTTTTTTGGTTCATGATATGACACACTCTGTTAATTGTCTGGGAACATTAATGTATCTTTAAAATTGCTTCCAGATCATTTCCCAATTCTTGCCTTAGGTAATGGTTATTTGTGTATGGTGTTTTTCTTTCACACAACTTGTGTGCGTGTGTGTGTGTGTGTGTGTGTGTGTGTGTGTGTGTGTACTTGTGTGTGTGTACACGTGTGTGTACGTGTGTGTGTACACATGTGTGTGTACGTGTGTGTGTACACGTGTGTGTGGGTGTACGCATGTGTGTGTGTGTGTACACGTGTGTGTGTGTACGTGTGTGTGTGTACACGTGTGTGTGTGTGTGTGTATGTGTGTGTGTACACGTGTGGGGGGGTACGCATGTGTGTGTGTGTGTGTGTGTGTGTGTGTGTGCTCTTTTTGGTAGTCCCTGTGCACTGATCTGGAAATGCTATTGGTCATATCTATCAGCCTCCTTCTAGTCATACTTCTATAGAGGGAGGAAGTGGGGTGTGTCTGGGGGAGCAGAAGCGTATGTAGTGGCACACACCTACACACTATATTCAGGGGTACGGCTCTTCTTGTAGACTTCTCTGCCCTACACTTCTAGCTTTGGCACTGAGGCCGTGGTCTCTGTTGCCCAGTGCCTAGGTACATGGATGGGGAGAGGGATCCATGGGCCTAGCGGTTCAAACACCACCACCACCTCCGGATGCTCCACCTCCGGATGTTCGCTTCTTTCTGCTCCCCATTCCCCCATTCCAACCACCTCTTCACCTTGGGTTGTACCACATCTCATGTTGGTGTCAACTGAGAGTCTCTATGTATTTTACGGCCGTCAGCCTGACTGTGTGCTGTCTGTTGAGTACAGCCACTTCTGTGACTACTTCATTTTGCCTGCACTCCTATGTCTTCATGCTTTTTGTTTTGACATGGTCATTTGTGGAGGAGGCAGACATGCCCATTGTGTCACAATAACTAATATATTTTTATATTCATTTAGTTGGTATTGATCTCACTATACAATAGCCTAGGCTGTCCTCAAACTTGCATCTTCCTGTCTGAGCCTGCTCAGTTCTGGGAATAATTTATTATTTCTAAAACTGTTATTGCTTTAAAATAATAATAATAATAATAATTATTATTATTATTATTATTATTATTATTTACTAAATGTTAAGTAGAGAAAAATCTTAGAGAAGAGCAACCATACTGATAAGTACTGGATAACAATGAAAGGGCTGACAAAACTTGAGGCCATGGGTGGAGGTTCCCTGTTCCTCCCATAGGAGAAACAGGCCTGGAGCAGGGGGGGCCTCAGTCCCCTGATCCTCCAGCATTCGCAAGGCTGTAGCTCTAGTCACTCCGTCAACTCTATCCCATCCCTGTGCAGCAGGGACCTCATTGATGACTAGAAAAGACACAGGGCCTAATACTCGAATCTGGACAGCCCTGTGGCTACTCTAATGTTGCCACTCTCAGTTTTGAGCAGCTATAGGCGTGGGTCGCCCTCCACCCCCAGATCCAGCGTCCTTCCTCCCTCTCATCGCCCCTCTCCTCCTCCCCTCATCTCCCTTTCCCTTCATCCAGGAAGAAGAAAGTCCAGAGCTTAAAAGCCTTGGGCTTGGTCCCTTGTCCAGGAGAGGCAGAAGCAGAACCTCTCAGCTCCTTTTCTGAAGCTCTTCATGCAGCAAAGTTAAGGTAAATCTACTGTAGCCATGTGGGTAAACAGCTACCAGGCTGTTGCCTGGCAACTGTGCTTCTGCTGCATGGACCACCATGCCTATGGAGGTCTAGATTGTTCTTAGAAGAACATTGGCCTGCCTCTTGGTCTGTTGCAGTTTCTCTCTGTATAGCAGCTCAAGATAACTTATGTACCTGTCTAATGACCAACAGGGTTAGCCCTTCTCTCTCCCAGGGCTCTGTGGGGTCCATCTTGGGTGTGGTGATTTGAATATGCTTGGCCCAGGGAGTGGTACTGTAAGGAGGTGTGGCTTGTTGGAGTAGGTGTGATCTTGTTGGAGGAAGTGTGTCACTGTGGGTGTGGGCTTTGAGAGCCTCTTCCTAGCTGGCTGGGAAGACAGTCTTCTCCTGACTGCCTTCAGTACAAACTATAGAACTCTCAGCTCCTACAGCATCCTGCCTGCCTGGATGCTGCCATGCTTTGCAACATGGTGATAATAGACTGAATCTCTGAACCTATAAGCCAACCCCAATTAAATGTTGTCCTTTATAAGAGCTGCCTTGGTCATGGTGTCTGTTCACAGCAGTAACACCCTAAGACATTGGGTTTTATGAATAAGCAGGAATGCTAGCGTTTGTGGGCATGGAAGGTGTCTTAGTCAGGGTTTCTATTCCTGCACAAACATCATGACCAAGAAGCAAGCTGGGGAGGAAAAGGTTTATTCAGCTTACACTTCCAATTGCTGTTCATCACGAAAGGAAGTCAGGACTGGAACTCAAGCAGGTCAAGGAGCAGGAGCTGATGCAGAGGCCATGGAGGAATGCTGCTTACTAGCTTGCTTGCTTCTCCTGGATTGCTCAGCTGGCTTTCCTATAGAGCTCAAGACTACCAGCCACAGATGGTACCATCCACAAGGGGCCCTCCCCCCCTTGATCACTAATTGAAAAAATGCCTTACAGCTGGATCTCAGGGAGGCATTTTCTCAACTGAAACTCCTTTGTGATAACTGCAGCTTGTGTCAAGTTGACACAAAACCAGCCAGTACAGAGGGTAAGAATGAGCAGAAAAGAGGGCCATGTTGGGGGGGGGGGTTCTAAGCCATGAGGCCATCCGGCCTTTCCTTTTGAGACAGACAGCTCTGCCAACACTAGAGACATAAGATGAAGACCTTTTGTGACAGAAGAGGCAAACTTTCGTTGGTGAAACTTGAGGGTCAGCCATACTGAAGTCTAAACCAAGGAAGTTGAACTTCACCTCAGGGCCTGCCCTATTCTCACATGCAGCCACCCTGAGTAGGGCCAAGGAAGCCACTAAGCATCTTGTGGGTGTGTATGTGCGACAATTCTGAGATGTCCAGTGACCAGGGCATTGCTAGGATCAGCAGAGGTGACAAGAACCCAGGACAAGCTCTGTGCTTTGGGCTGAGTCTTGGGGAGACGCAGGGAGCTGGATCTCTGGGTCAGCAGTGAACTTTCAACTATCCATTTATATGAATAGATATCTGGTCACCTGGATTTTGTCCTGTGGCTACATTCAGTGGGATCCCTGCCCCGGGCTCCTGTTCAGGGTCCTGATAGCTTACATAGGTCACAGATGGTTCTACCATCTTGAGCATGTCATCACTATTTCTATATCCCCAGGCCTGGCCCAGGCCTTGGCAGGTGTTGGTGGCTAGGAGTAGGTGGGTGGGTGTTCAATTCTTTCTGAACTTGCTGAGACCAGCTGTGAGATAAATCCTGGGTCGTGGGAAAGCCCAAAGTAGGATCCCTGAGCCAGGATGAGGGACTCTTGCAGGTGCTCTCTATGGAGCCCCTGACTTCATTCAACCCCCACTACCCAGCCTCTCTCCTGGGGACAGCCTGGCCGATGCATGGGAACTCAAGGCTCTGGCTATGTTTGCCTCTGCTAATCTGAAGAATGTGCTTGTTTTCCCTTTTGGGTTGGAAAGCCCTCAGCAGCTCCCCTTCATGGTGATAGGGCGTTGGAGGCCGTGGGAGCCAGAGGGCAGCATCCTAGCTTGTCCTCTTGCTGGTTGGCTCCCTTTCTAGAACTCCAGTGTTTTCTGTTACCTCTGGCCTGCATATCAGAGTTCCCAGGAAACACATCACTGCTCTGGATTTGGACACATCAGTCACCTCTCCATCCTGTGACAGTCCCCATGTCAGGGCATACCCAGGCAGGTGCCACTGTCTGGGCTTTACAGACAAACGTGGAGTTCAAAGGAATAAACTGATATTCATAGCTCTATAGCAGGTAGGAGCGGAACCCAGGAAGAGCCTTGTCCTTAAACACCCCCACTCTAGATCTGAGGTGCTGCCAGGTCCGTTGATCAGTCTCTACTCCACTCTGAATCTCTCGAGAGCAGGAACCCAGGCCTGGCCCCATGTCCAGAACTGTGGAAAGCACTTAGTGAGTGTTTGTTCAAAGAATAAATGGTGGATATGAGCCCTTACTATGTGCCTAGGGGTGATGTCTTGACCTTTCCAGGTATCTGCCTGTATATCACACAGACGTCTCACCCCAATGATTCTGAACACATCTGCCTCCTTTATTCACACCTGGACACAGGCACTGGGCAGTCATCAGCTCAGCAGCTCAAGCCTGAAACTCGGGCTCTCAGGCTAACCCTTGCACACCCCCTATCATCGTGTCCCCACTTCTGTTTCCTGTAGTTCACCACCAGGTATCCCAGCGATGAGGTGCGTGCTCTGCATACTCTGCAAATATCCTACAAGATCCTGTCAACCTCAGCTTCCTCCCGCAACTCCACTTCACCCACTCTCAACAAAGGATGAGGGGACTTCCCGGGTCTCCTATACAGACATATCACTTAACAATTTAGACTCGGAGGGAGGGACCCTCAGTGCTCATGCATGACACCAAGGTTCTGGGGCAGCAAGGCAGCTGAAGGCACTTACTGGGTGATACTGGGTGCCCAGCCTCTTACTCTTCAGCCTTAATAATGATTTCCCAGCCAAACACTTGTAGACTCAGCCAAGGAGCAGTTATTCCTTCTAAAGTGGTCCCAGAGCCCCTGGACACAATGCTTGCTCCTGGGTGGAATTCTTTCCCATTATTTATATCCCTGATCATCCCTGTGCTTTCAGGAACAAGCCCAGATGCTGTCTTCTTAGAAGCAACCTCTGCACACTGAGCAAGCTCCCCTTCTCTGGGCTCCACAGTCCCCGCTCAAGCCCTTTTGTGTAATGGGCTTGCAGTGACCCCTCATATATTCGTGTCCTATGTGCTTTGCCCAGGCTGGATCAGTGAAATCCAGCAGATGTGTCCAGGCCCTTGGCAGGAAGACATGGCTTCCTTCCCTTAAGTATTTGATGTAGGCAGCAGGACTCATGGTCCCTTAGCTAACTCCCTGCCGTGCCCAGTGTGTTCTGGAACAGAACTGCTTCTACCCAGTGGCATTTCCTCCATCCCACAGAGATCACCTCCTTAGACCTCCAGACCCGAATCAGCATGCAGAGGGAGTTCAGAACCCGGTCCCTTGGGTACCATTTTAGAGCTCTAGGGCAGCTTTCCACCCAGTCCTTCCCCAGCCATACCCAAAGCCTCCATTCATTTCCTAGGACACAGGAGATCGCACGGTAAAGTTAGAGGTGAATGTTCTTTCTATGTTGGATCAAGAAAAAGAACAAGAATTAACTTCTCACCAAAGGGTAAATGGCCAACATAGCACACTCATTGAGCCCAGGGGTGAACAGATGAACCAGGGTGAGGAGTGGGGGTTCTCTGGCTGCTGAGAGATGGGGAAGAACCTTTGCATCGCAGAAGGGGCTGAGCGGTGTGTGTACCTACAGAGCACAGCTCTCACGTATTCCACTGTGGAGTGTGTGTGCTCTGCACTTCCTGGAAGCAGAATGAGGTTCTCACTGATACTATGACCTCAGGGAGCTGGGCACACACAGTAGCACCCAGTAAGTGCTTGCAGCTGCCTTGTTATCCCAGACTTGACCTACTAGGTGCTCCTCATCAGCTCCCTTGCCTGTTTGGGGATGTGTTGGCAGCAGGACATCCTGGTTTCCCTGGATGGGGCTGGAGATTTGGGGGGGGGGGGGGGGCAGGTTCCTTTCCCATGAACTCCCTGCCCTTTCAGAGGCCAAACTCCTAATGAAATAGAACAGCTCCCATGCGGCAGTGAAGCTGAGGCTGGGAAGCCTGGGAGTTCCTCCAGGTCCCAGCCCAGCTTCAAGGTCAGTACTCCTCTTCTGAACTGTGCACTTCCTAGTGACGCTGGAAGCAGCTCTGGCCTCTCATATACAGTCAACACATATTTATATAGCCAGACGGGGGACATGGGCCCAAATAGACAAAATCCTCTGCCCTTATCCAGATTCTAGTCTTGAATATTTGGGTGGTCACCAAGGAAGACAGCACTGAAGAAAAACATAGAAGAGGGGCGGAAAGGATGTCAGAACCGAAGGATGAGGAGGGCTGTGAAATGCTGCCTTCTGCATGTGGCATTACCACTGAATTGTGGCCTCTCGGCAGCTAATAAAACCTTCATGAGATCAGGCTGGCCAAGACTCCAGGGTGGGGAGCCATGGTCAAGAGGCTTAGCTTAGGAGCTATTCACAGTTGATGGCCACTAAGAGAGGGAGAGTTGTGTTTGTGTAGGGTTATGGCCATTGGTAGGTTGCCTAGACTCAGGCGGATGGCCTGACAACCATGGCCTTGTGGGAAGCACTAGTTGTCTCAATGGTGTATAGATGTATGAAGGAGCATATATGTGTACACATATATATGATGTACCATATATACATATACATGTATATGAAGTACTGTGTGTGTGTGTGTGTGTGTGTGTGTGTGTGTGTGTGTGTGTGTGTGTGTGTATCTCAAGTTGAGAGGGAGATGTGTTGGGGGATATTCTGGTCAGGACTTGGGGAAGATAAAAACAAACAATGCATTATGCACATGCGAAAATACCAAAGAATAAATTAAAAATAGTATATATATTTAAAATACTGGGAGAAAAAGTGACCTGTGGATGAGTACAGCTCAGAGAGGTAACTGAGGAAGTGCCCTGGGGAGGCAGCAGTCCTGGTGCCTAGCTACGAAAGGTTAAACTTTGTAGATTCTGTGAGAGTCACCTATGACTCTAAGCTATGACCCAGCTACCCTAGGTAAACCTGGGCAGTTGAGGCAGCTCGCCAAGTGGAGAGGGAAGGGAACATGGGGCAGGACAGCAGCTAAACAAGTGACTTCAGGCAGCTGTAGAGATTGCAGAAGGCCAAAGAGAGGTGAGAATGGAACTCGAAACCCAGGCACAGAGCAGACAAATGGACAACTGCCCCAGACCAGGCTGCAGGGGTACCCAGGGTACAGCTTTTCTGGGTGTTTAATTGACAGGGGACAGAAGCAGTGAGGATGGCCCATAGACTTGGGAACACCAGAGAGAAGGTGGGGAGGGCTGAGATCTCCTATGCTTTTTGGAAAAAGATGGGGCCATTCTTGGGCTGTTCCGGAGATTAATGGCCAAAGACAAGGGCCTCACGCACCACTAGGAGATGATTTTCAAGACGCTTGAAGATCATTGGGAAACATTTTAAAAGGAAATTGCTCACAAAGCAGCCAGAGGCCCGCCAAATGTGCTGGCGGATAGCTCACCAGGCGATGCTTGTAATCTAATTGCCCATGAGCAAGAGTTTAAAACAATATTTACGATGTGGAAAAATAGCTCATGATTTGATTTGTACAGAAGAAACACGCCTAATGAGTAAATTAGATTTTGATCTTGCTGGCTCGGGTCCTGTGGGTGGAGCTCTGGCTCTTTGGAAGGCCAAAGCCCTCCTGCCCCCTTGTGTCCCCAGTGTGGTCCTAGTGACAGCTCTGGGACCTGGTGGGGTAGGTCTCACTACTTGCTCCAAGAAGCTTTCTGACTGCTCCAGACTGCTCTTTGACTCCAGCAGCCTTGAGTCCATGGTACACATCTGGGCTGTGATGACATGGAACCAGCTCTTCAGTCAGGGCTAGGCCTGGTTTTAGTTGCTGCACTGTCTCCCTGAGGCAGCTGATGTGCCTTACAGCATAAACCTGCTACTTTCTTTTTTTGAGTTATTAAATGGAGCTGCTCTGTTGACGTTCAGTCCTTCTGATTGTTCCTTGCCCATTCTGTTCTGGAAGCAAATTTCCTTTAGCAAAGCGGCCCATCCTACACTCAGGCTAGACAGTCTTCACAGATCTGGCCAATCACAGAAGCCTGTCTCTAGGCCACAGTGATTGGTTTAAGGATTATCACATGACCCATAAGGATGCTTGCCCAGAGAGGCAGGAACATTGTTTAATCTGGAATTACTGAACGGGGCCATCACAACCTACCAGAAGCTTTCTTGTGGCCTTCTGATCCTTCCCTTTGTGGGAACACTTTTAAAAGCAAAATCAAGACCTTAGAACTGAGACAGAGAAACAGAGACCTGGACCTGTGATCAAGCACTGAAAACCAGCAATTGGTCATTTTAAATCAGTACCTTTCACTTGAGATTCCACGATTTCAGTTTAGTCTTCCCTGTACTGGGACCAGAGGTTCCAGTTTATGTTAGCACAGGAAAGAGCTGACACTCTACAAGGGAAAATTTGGAGAGTAAAGCCTAACTGGCCAGGGATAAAGCTCATGGTAGAGTACCTAGCATACGACACCATGGGTTCAGTCAGAGAGAGAGAGAGAGAGAGAGAGAGAGAGAGAGAGAGAGAGAGAGAGAGAGAATGAATATGATCTTAATAAAAACAAATGAACGAACAGCTTTGGGCATAATTCAGAGCCTTCTTAGGCTCCCTGAGTGCTTTGGGAGTTTGGTGCCTCCATAGTGCTGGTGACAGAGAAGGAGCTGGGCCAGCCTAAGGCACTGAGATGGGAGCTGGGAACAAGGACTCCCAGCAGCAGAGAGTGAGAATAAATGTCTCTGAGTAGCATACAGTATCACTTTAGACCACAGGTTCTAAAAGTCCCCAAGGGAGAAGCAGACAGAGACTGGGCAAAGGCTTCTGAGTGGGGGATGGATTCTGTTAGGTGGCAAAGAAACCTAAGTCTCACTCGGTACCTGAGGCTCCTCCCAGCACTTCACACACACACACACACACACACACACACACACACACACACACACACACACACACACACACCAAACCTCTCCTTCCCAGGGGCTCAGCTTCATTTCCCTTCCCCCAGCATGCTCTCTGTTTGGCTACATGTTTTCTTGGTTCTTAGTCTCCCTCTTATCTTCTGGGTTCCCAGGTACTCTCTTTGCTCCCTCTCTCTTCTCTTCCTCACTCACTCTCTCCCCAGCCCTCTTCTCTCATGGCCATGTCCAGACTGGATCCTTCCAAATGCCTCTGATCATGCTCTCCCTCATATCTACAATAAACCTCAGTCTCAGTCACACCTGGGAGCAGTCGCCAGCTATGGCAGTGGCTTGCTATAAACACTATCCAGATGGGCTCACCCAGTTCAGTCACTACAGTGTGCCTACCACTTGCTGACCCAGACTGTCCCTTCACTTGTGTGGTGAAGACAGTAAAAAGCAGGACTTGGTGGAGGCAGACAGACCCAGCATGGTGTCAGTGGATGGATGTGTATGGAGAGGTAGGCTTGCATCCATCCGTGGTAGGATCTATATAGGCAGAGAAAAGTATGGTCCATTCTGTCTCTATGGTCAGAAGAACCACAAGGGGACCTCACAGCTGACATGGATAGAGGCAGGTGACGAGTGCCTTCATCTATAGAGCCTTTTTGTCCAGTATTCTGACAGTGGCAGGACTGGCACTCCAGAGGACTCCCATAGGCCACCTCCTGAGAGACAGATAATATCACCTCATTTCACACAGGAGGCAGTTAAGGCAAACTGCTGAGGTCACTATGGAGGGCTCAAACCCAGGGTGAGCAACTCACTCATGTTTTGGCAGTTTTCCTGGTGTCTTGATGGCTCTTGGGAATCTATGCTTTTTGTTCCCCCACCAGTAAATCTACAAAATGGGTTCCCTGTTCACGACCCTGGCTGACTTCCCAGTCCTCATTCGATGTCACAGTAAAAGAGTGGGCATGGCAGAGATGCCCTCCCACCTCACCCCACTTCAGGAAGGGACACTGGCTGGAGCCAGAGCTGGGCAGCCTCTCTCCTTTGCTGTCCACACTGTCCCACTACTCCAATTGTGGGGATGAATGTCAGACTTCAAAGGCAGCAGCTCTCCAGTCCCCAGTCCTGAGAAAGCACCCAAATCCCAGAACAAAGGCCCAGTTCCAAACTTCCATCACCTGCTGAGCACTTAGCAAGGGCCTTAATTAAAGGAAATGGAGCTTGTTGGGGGTGCGAGCAAGGATTGAGCGAGAAGGTCGGAAACACCAAAGATGCCGCCATTTATAAAGCCAGATCGCAGCTAATATCCCAGCTGAATTCAAAACAGGGCGAATAATTGGAAATCTGAGCAGGGTGAGCGGAGGGAAGGGTGAGCAGATGACAGAGGTTTGGCAGCTGTGGGAAACCCATGCCTGGAGCAATGTGGTTAGCACAAAAACTCTCATGGAGTGTGTGACTCAGTCTTGGGGCCAGCACCAGTCTCCAGGCTGACTATGAATAACACCAAAAGTGTGTCACTCGGTTTTTTATAGGTACTATTTCATTTCATCATTTGAAAACTGAATAGGTAAAGCAACTAAGCATCCTCTAATGTAAACAGGCATTTCCACCCCCCATTTTACAGACTGGAAAACTAAAACACAGCGGGGTTAAAGGATTTCCCCAGGATCTCTAATTTATAACTGGTTGTGCTGTGATTAAGGATCAAGGTGCCTGTCTCTGAGAACCAGCTGAGAAGAGCACAGCGGGGCTAAGATCACTTCCACCCCCATCTCTGCACCAAGGCTCCCTTTTGCTGCTATTTCCTTTCCTGAGGAGTTGGCCCTCATTTCTGGCTGGAATACTTTTGGACAAACACTGGCACTCATTTGGCTGTAAACATTGCCCAGCTACAGAGCACTGGTGGCAAGCCTGAGACTGCGTAGTCCCTGTTCTAGACAGTAAGCACTTCATCCGCCCTTCCCAAGCGGCGTCCTCTCCACAGACCAATTAGGCGGGTCCTTTCACCATTCCCATTTTGTATAGACAGATGCTCAGCTTCAGAAAGGCTGGGTGGATTCTCCTTTGTCCCAGAGCTACAGGATTCAAATCTTAAAGCCCAGGTGTTATCCAGTGCTTATTCTCAGGAAACCCTAATGTAGGTGTACTTACAGGCAGCTGCTCTCCTGGCCGAACCATGCTCACACACCACGATGGGATGATCCCCAAAGGTAGGCAGGTCCCATGGGCCGTGAAGTGTGCCTTGTTCGATCCTGATGGTCATAACCCTGGCACACCGCTCTGTTCCTGCAATGCCCCCATCCCATCTTCCTTTGTGAAAGGACTGGAGGTGCCGGAGAGAGAATCCACACTGATTCAAGGGGCAATGGAAAAGAATGAAAATGTATGGACATCTGAGTCATGAGTTTCTGGTGATTTCTGAGCCTTAGTTTTCCTATCTGTGATATAGGTCCATAGATTCAGAGGGAAAAAATGTATAGAGAAGGCTAGTCCTGTTGCTGCCACTAAAGTCCCCACCCTCTCTGGAGAGCAGATGAAGAACAGAGGAAAGGCCCTGAGAGCAGAGAGGCTGGGCTCCTGCTCCAGGCTATCAGTTGGGGATACTGAAAGTAAATCCAGTTGTTCAGATAGACATACAAGGAGTAAGTCTGGGACCTCGCTGCTCACAGTGCTAAAAACTGGACATATCCACTGATACACACCCCAGGCATAGGCCAGTGGCAGTGAGATGGGTCACAGCAGTTTCATCCCCAGGTCACTAGCATGAGTAATTCAAAGCTAGCTGTCCCACAGAAGTAGCTTGGAGAGCTGGCTCCTCCATGATCCTGGCTCCTTTCCGACATTTGTCCTGGTCTGAAATCCCGTTTTAGAGATTTACAAATCACATGATTTATAAACTGCATACACAGAATTATTGGCCAGGCTGCTGTGGCATCTTTAGGTGAGTGTAGTGGGGCACTGTGGGAGAGTAGACAGAGCCTGGTGGGAGGCTCTAAGGTCACATCCTAGAGAGCTCTGCTGGTCTACATCAAGTCCAATAACTTTGGCCTCTGGATAGTCCAGTATGCCCAGAACCAGAAGACAGGGACAGGCAGACTACGTGGCATATGCTACTTTCTATACTGTAAATTCTTACAGTAGCCTGGTCTGGAGCCATCAGCCTGTGACTGGATGTGAGGCTGGGACAAGATATTGGCAGCTGGCTCTCTCAAACCTCAACACAGACTCCTGAAACCACAAGACAGATTCACCATGAAGCTGCAGAGACCCTGAATCCAAGACCCCTTGTGAAGGGATTGTCCGAGGCCTATACATCATGTCCCACGTACCTCCTCCTGGCCTATACCCCTCCCATGTCCCTTGCTTGTGTGTTGAGTGTTCTGGAGTGGCATGGACTTGTCCTGATTTCCTTTCTCATCCTAAATAAACACACATTTTAGTCTTGATTTCTGTTTCAGTTTTCCTTTTCTTAAAGTGAGCCTCAAGCACTGTATATATTTGCAGCTGTAAAATCTGGATCTGCCCCAGAAGTAAATTACATTGCAATTTATCATTCAGAGAGTCTTGATGATCGTTACCCTGTATCTTGGAGTCGCAATGGTATATACAAATTGATCACTGGGTAATTCAGTGCAGATTAGCTTCCACGTGTCTAAGCACTGTGCAAAGTTCTCATGGCTCGGGCTTTGATCCCTTATAAACAGTGGTTCAAGGTTCTCTGTACATACTGACCTTCATTGTCTTCTCAAAAAGATTGCCTTTATTCCTTACGTCCCTAAATAAAGCTTTCTCCCTATGTCTTTTAGCTTGCTCCCCTGCCTGGAGTGTCTCTGCCCACTCACCTCCCTTTTGGACTTTGTCAACTGCTTTCTATATCAGTTGTGCAGACAAATGAGGCTTTCATTATTTGTTCTGTTGATACAGGGCAGTCCACTCATTGATACAGGGTAACCCATTCATTGATACAGGGTAACCCACTCACTGATTTGCAGATGTTAAGAGAATCTTGCATTGCTGGGGTAAATCCCACTTGGTTGCTGGTGTTTGTGCTGAGGAAATGGGCCAGTAAGTAAAATACAAGGGTGAGAACTTGAGTCTGGACTCCTCCCCCAGAACTCATATAAAGAATATCTCCAATCCCAGTGATCCTGAGGCAAGATGGGACAGGGGAGACAGGAGGATTCTTGGAAGCTTACCTGCCAGCTAGCTGGACATATGCAAAGGTGAACAAGGAGGCCCTGTCCCAAACAAGAAGGGGGGGTGAGGACTGACACCAAGAGTACCCTCTGGCCTCTACACACTCACCGTGGCTTGCGTGTGCACCTACACACACACACACTCATACACATACGTGAAGATTTGCTGATATTTGTTGAGTATTTTTACATTTGTGTTCATAAGCACATTGATCTGTAGTTTTCTTTGGTTGTGATGTCTTCGCTGGTTTTATTTTCAGGCTAACCCTGGCCTGACAGAGTGAGTTGTGCGTGCCCCTGTCTATGTTTTGGAAGGGTTTGTGAAGTGTCGGTGTATTTGTGGCAGCATTTTGCCCATGAGGTCTTCTGGACCTGGGCAGCTTTTGTGTATTGAGGAAAATTTGAAATTGTGAATTCTACTTTCTTGTTCTGGATCTATCTATCCTTTCTTTTGTTTCTTTTGAGGTCAGCTTCAGTAGGAATATGTTTCCTCGAAGTTATCTGGTTGGCTGGCACATGCCACAGTCTGCCTTGTTATCCTTCCGTAGGTCAGTATTGATGTCCCTTCTCTCATTATGACTTCAGTTATCTGAGTTGTGTATGGATCTTTTCAGAGAACGGGTCTCAGTTTTGTTGAGTTTTTCTATCATTTTCTATCTTTTGTTTCATTTCTGTTCAATTCCATTTCCTTTCTTCTACTTGCTTGGGGTTTACTTTGCTTTTCTAGGAGAAAGTACTAGAAGAACCCTGGACATTATATAATACAATCGTAGTGTTATAGAATAATGATTGACACCTCTGAGTTGAAAATACCTTACTAAGATGCCAGCTGCTAAAGGCTAGTGGGGATGATACAGCACCTGTCCATCCCACTCCCAACCTCTAATCTACATCAAGGAATGGAGTATTTGAAAGGATTCCAAGAGTCCTTTCATATCCTCTCCCTGTGTGGAAGAAAGGGGTGCTCCCCCACAAGTTTAGAGGACTTCAAAGTACTGGTAGAACTTGGCAGGTGGCTATCTGTGGGAAAGTTGGCACCCACCAAACTGCGGGACCTTTCCTGAGCTTGGAACCTCAGCCTATCTTTCTGCCTGTGGCTGGGAGAGGAGAGTAAGTGGTGGTGGCCCATATTACCTGGAGTGTGTGCAGGAGGAACTGTGAGCATTGCTGCTCCTGCTTTCCAGGATTCCAGGGAGCTGGCCTGTAGTGACAGAGAAAAGGGCAAGACAGTAGAGAAGACTCGTGTGCATGTTTCCCATGGGTCATATGATACCATAGCGGTGCTGGGGCTC
This sequence comes from Uromys caudimaculatus, assembly GCA_028551405.1. Classification (NCBI taxonomy): domain Eukaryota; kingdom Metazoa; phylum Chordata; class Mammalia; order Rodentia; family Muridae; genus Uromys; species Uromys caudimaculatus. The sequence continues at coordinate 23,408,370 of CM052706.1, forward strand.
CAACTGTCCTGGTGCCTGCCTGGAGGCAGTGCGGAGGGTGGATTGGGAGGGGGCGTGTGCTGGGGAAAGGGGTATATAGAGATTAGTTGGGATGCATCCCATAAAGCAAGCAGATCCCTTAAAGAGCCAACAAATACATGCCTAGTAAGAGGGGTGGCCAGCATTATAGGGGCAAATGGCTGGTCTTTGATATCCTTGAGGAATCCACAGATAGGATCAAGAAGGGCAGGGGAGAAGACAGAGAAATTTTGTTTTACCCTTCCTCCTGTGTTCCTTCCCTTCTACCTCTTTCTCATCCCAGCCACAGAATGCCCTGGGACATGGGAAAGAAAGCACAATAAGGATCAGGTCTCCTTCCCTACCAGAGTTACCCAAGTATCATGCCATTGGTAGATACTGGGAACCAAAAGGATATGGAACTGGGGGTTCAGCTGAAGATGTCAGTAAGGCATGCTGCCTGGGCTTTTCATTACCTGACCTGGCTGTGGGATCCATTGAGACAGCGAATGGACGGAAGTTAAGACTTGAGAGCACTTTGGAAGACGCCAGCTAGAGAATTCCGAAGCTGATTCCTGATTCCCATGTGTCCCTGTTCTCAATGGCCCTTCAGGATCCAGGCAGGCCAGGAAAGGTGTTCTGTAGTGTCACCCTATACTACTCATGTCCCAATTCTGTGTGAAGGTCATAGACAGGATGTGCTGACTCCTGTCACCCTCCTCTGCCTCACTGACCTGAACGATGGATGGCTCTTCCTCTCAAAGATGGAGAAACTAAGTCCAAGGAGATTTAAAAAAAAAAAAAAAAAAAGCTAGCCTGGGATATCATGCTCAGGCTATGAGAGGCTTCAGGTCCACTAAGGATCCCTAAAGTAGGAAACCAAAGTCATCCCCTGCATGTTCAGTGTGGAGAACTCTTAACTTCAAAAGGACTCAGCTTAGGGGAAAGTCACAGACAGGAGGCAATGGAAGGAAACACACTGGGTTTCCTTTCCATCATCAGATGTCTGAGGAAACTGAGACCCAGCCCCTGCTGAGATGTGGAAAGGGCCTGTGGGAATGCCAGTTGCAGAAAGTGCCCACTTAACACAGTGTTCTCCGAAGTCCCACCCATCCATCTGAGGCTGCCAATCAACTCCCCGGCAAGACACACACACACACACACACACACACACACACACACACACACACACACACACACACCACCTCTGCACAAATGGCTTTGATTAGGCTTAGCTGTAGGTTCAAGAAAATTTAATCATCTTAACCTGTTTAGTCTTTTTCCTTGATGAAAATCACCAGTCAGATTCCAGCGAGAGCTGTGAGCTCTGAGCTGCTGTCAGCACCGTTGTTTATGTTAATACGTTATAGGCATGAAATGGAGAGAAGTAGCATTAGAAGTCCTGGGTGAATTAGGGAGTAGGGGTCCATGGCTGGCCTCTCAGGGATCCGTGGCTGGCCTCTCAGGCCAAGGGGCAGGAGTTCTGGCTCACTGTTTATTTACGAACCTCCTCCGCCTTCAAGAAAGCATGCTGGGAAATGTACTGATCTGGCTTTCAGTGGTGAGGACTTAGCTTCTGCAGAACTAGGGGACTGGTGTTCCGGGGAGACCACTGGGCAGCCATGTGACCTCTATAAGCATCAGCTCCCATGGTTGAGCTGGTAGTGGGAGAAGAGGGGGACAAAGGGACAAAGGGACTGCACAGCGTGGTGCACAGCAAGTCTCCATGGAGACCATGGGATCCCTCCTACCCAATGCTGCCCTAGGCACTGATGGTGGCTAGTCACCATTGGATGTGGAGTAGTCTACTGGGGACAGAGCAAAGGCTCTAATCCCAAAGCCTGATCCCATTGCTGTGGTAAGCTTCTGAGTAACTCCTGAGGAGAGCTGACTTTCTCCTTACCTTTAATATCCACCCCCTCTTTCCCAGTTGGAATAGTGGACAAATGGCCACATTTCTTAGCATCTGAGAGGCTAGGTCATTGGGACTGTATTCGGCCATTGAAGTCCAAGAGGGAATGTGGGTGGAATTTCAGGTGAACCTGGAGGAGAGGAAGTAACTGAGTGTGGGGTAACTGGGGTAAACAGGGATGTCCACATGGAGATCTACTAGCACCAGTGTTTTCAGTGACTTTCTTTACTGCCTAAGCTTGGTTGTCCTGGAACTTGCTCTGTCAACTGACTTTTAATTCAGGAGATCTGCTTGCCTCTGTCACCTGAGTGCTGGGATTAAAGGTGTGTACTGTCACACCTAGACTTAATCTTTTCTTTACCCGGAACTTGCTCTGTACCAGGGTGGCCTTGAACTCACATATCTACTTGCCTCTGTCTCCTGGGATTAAAGATGTATACCACCACAGCTGGACCTAAATTTTTCTTAGTTCTTTTTTACAAGATCTTTATAAACATGGCTACTATGCCTAAAGATCTGGACCACAGGTGTGTCCTCCATTTCTGGATTGTAGTTCATGCAAGATAGAGTCAAGATGGCAGCCAAGAATTGCTACCACAATCTATTCCTTGCCCATCTGACATATAATCATATCTCCTTATGTCCAAATGAAAACAATAACCAGGTCATAGTAACACCTAACATGATAAAACCATCCCTTGTTCAACCGCAAATGCATAAACAATAAACTTAGCTAAGCCACCACTCCCTTAATTCCATTTAATATCCTTGAACACAGAATTCAGCTCCATTTTACTTCCTGGTGCTCCCTTGCTCCTTGAAACATACACTGTTTAATTTTTTCCTTGATCAGCTTGCTCCTTTTCATCAAAACGCTCTTCATAAGAGTGAGCATTAGTAACTACACAACAGGATTTATACTAGGCTGTTTTAAGATTTCCTTTGCTGCCAGGCAGTGGTGGCACACGCCTTTAATCCCAGCACTTGGGAGGCAGAGGCAGGTGGAGTTCTGAGTTCGAGGCCAGCCTGGTCTATAGAGTAAGTTCCAGGACAGCCAGGGCTACACAGAGAAACCCTGTCTTGAAAAACCAAAAAAAAAAAAAAAATTTCCTTTGCTAATGCAATTAATCTAAATCTCTTCACTTTAGCCTCGGGCAGACTCTTCAGACAAGGGCAAAAAGCAGCCACATTTGTCTCTAGAACAGTCTCTAGGCCACATACTAACATTGTTCTCTTCTGAAACCTCCTGAGCCAGGCCCCAGGGTTCAAATCACCCTCAGCTCCACTGTCTTCCATACAGGTGTTCAAGGTTTATGCTGTTAGGAAAGCTACTTTGACAGTGATATCAATGACTGCAGATGCACAGCTGAGAAAGAGGGACACACAGAAGGCTTCTGTGACAACCCTTACTCCCACACAACCCCCCACCCAAGTAACAGCCTAAACAGGAAGCCATTGAAGAGAACTCTTTAAAAGTGTGATGGTGTGCTGAAGGGCAGCTCTCTACAGTGATGTCTTCCTGCAGGAGTTGGGAGGGAAGGAATCAGTTCTACTTAAGGGGCAGGCCACTGAGTTTGACCATGCTCCAGTGAGTACACAGATAACACAAACTGTGTGGTGTGTGGTGTGTGTGTGTGTGTGTGTGTGTGTGTGTGTGTGTGTGTGTGTGTGTGTGTTGTTTTATTGGAAAGATCACAAGGGCAGGAGGACAGACATGGAAGGAGTGGGAATTAAGTGTGATCGGGGTGTATAATGTGAAATTCTCAAAGAATCAATAAAAATATGTTAGGGAGAAAAAAAGAAAACCTGGTCCCCAGCTTGTAGCTTTAGGAAATGGAGCCTTGCAAGAAGCGAATCACTGGGAGTTAGTAAGTTTGACTTCCTACTTCCTATCTGATTTTCGACTCTAGATTGTGGCTGTCATGAGACCAGTCACCAGAACCCCTGGCACTGTGACCTGCTCTAATGGTCCAGACTGTATCTCAAACAGTAAGCCAAAAATAAACCTTCCTCCCTTAAGTTGCTTCTCGTCAGATATTGGGCACATCAAGAAGAGCATGTGTGGAGGCAGAGACGTCTGTTCCGAAGAGCGCCTGATTTTGCAGAGCAGATGTATTCCATGGCTGAGGCCAGGTACACAGGGGAACCTGTGTCTATGATAACATACATGTGTGCATGTGTGTGTGTGTGTGTGTGTGTGTGTACTATACTAGTATACATGTATACATACTTCCATTACATGCACACATGAAACCATATATATATATATATATATATATATATATATATATATATATATATATATATGCAGGCAAGTGTACAAATACACACATGTGCATACACATGCAGACCTACATGTTCTTCTGGTCCCCACACACATAGATATATACTCCCCTGACATGCACAGAGATAATGTATATACACACTTATGTAAATGCAGATCCATACACACTTGCAGCACATGCATAGACAAGTCTGTAACTACAGATACATATATGTGCACGGGTATTATATGTGCATGTACCTATACATGTACTTCCAGTGTGTACACATGGATATTTGCCCACATAGGTATTACCTGCAGGCATATGCACTCATGTGTACATACGTCCAGATAGACATGTATTCCATCTTGTACACACTCAGACATATAAAGCCACATGTGCACACATATCCAGTCGCATGCACATGGGTACATTCAGTATGTATACACAGATCCACACCTACTTCCAGCTTGTGCACACACCAGTATATACCTTCTGCACCTAGGTATTCAGGTATGTAAATACACACGGGTAGCCAGGCCAATGTGTACTTCCAGTGTATGCCCATGCAGATACACACACTCCCATGCACACATTCAGGCAAGTATGAACCTACACACACATGTACATACACCCAGATGTATGCTTCCAGAATGTGTCCACAGAGACCCACACATACTTTCAGTGTCTGCACACACGGCGGGCAGAAGATTTGAGGCCGGTGGTGGGACCCACTCCACGTGTGCACATCCCATTCTGGATGGAAGGAGACATAAGAAATTGCTGGGTGTCTTCAAGTGTTGTCTGCAGGAACTCTTTTGAGAGTCAGGTAAATGTATGCTCACTTCTTGGGTTTCTTGAGCATGGGCCTCCCTCCAAGCAGGAACGTTCTAGAGTCCAAGGCCAGTGTTCTAAGGCTCCAGTCCCCAACTGCGAGGTGAGATGGGCAAATCCCTGTGCCCGACCCTCAGACCTGCCCTCTGATGATATAGTGCCCCAGTCCCCCTCTGAGACTGGATGTGAACGGTATTAGTTAATTGTTGGTTACTGTGACCAGATACTAAACAAGTTCAAAGGAGACTTCACCTTAAGAAAAGTCAGAGGGATCTTTAAAGTGTAGAAGATCTGATCATTTTTATACCAGAGAACACACAGCAGGCACAAGGTCATAGAAATGACACCCACCATGAGGAGGATCTAGAAGGCTGGAGGGAAGACCCAAGCTTCCCTCTGAAACTTTCTGGTGGAGCCCAGGGGTGCCAGTGTGGCTGCAACACAGAGTCCTTCTCCTCTAGCTGAGCCAGGCCAGAGGGCGGGCCTCTGCAGAAGAGGAGTGGTCAGCAAGACTTTAAAGAGATGCTGGAGGGAAGGCCAGAGTGGTACTGAGAAAGCCTGTGGCTTGCTGCTCCATAGGACATGGAGGTGTTCAAGAAGAGGGGAAGGCAGATCTAGAGCCACCCTCCAGGGAGACAGGAGGGACCCAAGTGACATTAGCAGCAGCCACTGTGTCTCAGAAAGGCTGGGCTAGGCAGTTAGAGGGAGAGGTAAAGCCTTCCTACCACAGCCTGGAGTTCTATCCCCTGGAGGACAGTGAAGAGGGGGGCGAGGAAAAGTCCTGGAGTCCATTAGGGTCATGGGAATTTGGTTGAGAAAGTCCTAGAGATTTCATTATGATGTGACCCAAAGGCTGGCCATGGAGGGCCGTGGGGTTCAGGAGCAAAACTCTGCTGATAACAGGAACACATCATTCTGTCCACTAGGCTCTGGGTCAGAGACTTTCCAATTTCCTCTGCAGTGTGCTTAGTCTCCCTCTTATGAGACAGGGCTTCTCCCCTCCTGCAGCTGGGGGGACCTAGCTCACGCAAAGCCATAGCAGCTGGACTGGGTCTGTCTGACTCCAGTGCCCATGTGTGTCCCTTTGTGTCTCCAATGCCCATGTGTGCCTGCCAGTCTGCTGCCTGGTGACCCTGAGACAGCATGTCAACTGCACTGACCACAAACAGAGCTGCAAACCCAGAACAGCACCCTCACCCTGCTGGTGTTCCCATGTTGCCCATCCCCAGCCTTGTGGCATGCCCACAGGATGGCAGAAAGCAGAACACCAAGGCCGGGACCTTCTTCCTTCCCCATGTTCCGCTGAGCACCAATTTGGGGATACATCTGAAGTCTGCTCTCAGTCCAGGCCCTTTGCACACAGACACCAGAATGATTTGTCATGTAGAGAGCGGAAAACCATGGTGGGACATCTTGACAAGCCCATCACGGAACTATGAGGCAAGTCCTCAGCTTCTGGTGCAGACATCTCCAGCCAAAAGATCCTACCTCCAGATGCAGCAACCTCTAAAAATAGCAGGTAGAGTCATCTCTCTGACTAATTGTTCGATGCGGTCCTTCTATGCCATCTGGAAGTGGGTCTCGTCAATGTACCAGGACGTTGCCCAATTATCTGTGTGAAGCCTCTTTAATGCGGGCTCCCACAACAGAGGGACCGCAGCTGTCTGCTTATCCCTAGAGGCTGCTCTGTCTGGGGACATGACACTATAGCCTGGACCCCAGGCTTGGCCAAGGGAAGCTGTGCTCCCCTGTAGTTGAATCCTGGACACGAACAGGCAATGAGCACAGGCATGTGAGCTGGGGTCCTGCCTTCTGCTGGAGATGCAGGGGCTGGAGCCTAGGAGGACTCTCTTGCCAGCATCCTTGGCAATCAAGCCAGGAGTGTGCACCCACCTCTTCACTGGGCCACAAGCATTATAGATTAGTACCCAAGGAAGACAGGGAAAGATGAGGAGTGGCCAATGGCCTGAGGCCTTTTATCCTTGAAATTTGAATACAGAGCTTGAAGTCGAAGGATGAGCACAGACTGCCCACGGCACTCAAGGTGCACTCAACTAGGATGGCCCAGGAGCACTGTTCTGATTTTGATCTCTGTTCACAAGGAACTTCACTGCTTGGACTCAGAGAAGGAAAATGATACACAGTGACCCAGAAAGCAGAAGGAGCTGACCGTGGGTGGTGGCGGCAGGCTGCAGCCCTGGCTGCTCCATTGCCCTCTCAGCTCGTCTTCTCCAAGACCTGAGTCTACATATGGAGCCCAGCAGTGGGTGCCCTGGCCAAATAGAGAAGAACTATCCTGGGCACTGAGAGGCTCTTGAAATGGGCAGCTTTGGGGAGCCCTACTTCATCCCTGAGCCTTTCAGGAGTCTTGACATAGCAACAGCAAAGCACAGACTGAGCTGTAACCTGTCTGCTCAGCCTAGAGCAGCAAATGTGCCTGCTTGAGTCAGGCCTGCATGGGTTATGTCCTTCACCCGTGTGACCAGGCCAGACTTGTGCTACAGCCCATGGAAGAGCTTCTGCTGGCAGAGTGAAGTGAAGCTAGGGTGAGCTGCAGCTACCTGGCTAAGAAATGAAACCCTGTAAGCTGCCTGCTGGGACTTTTGGGTTGGGAAGTAAGCAAGCAGCAGGCCTGTTCTCAGGAATATGCAGTGTAGTGGCTCAGATAAAAGTGAGACTGGATGCAGGGCCACCAGGCAGGGGCTGGCGACATTCACTTTCAGTTCTCCTGAGAGGAATGTGGGAAAGGAGGAGTCTGTCCTCCCAAGAAGTGGGGGAGGAAGGGTGAGTTTCTTTGGGTTTCATGAATTACACTCCGATAAACCCCTGTGTCCTGGGTGTTAGATGCCCCAGAGTAGGGGAATGCTAGGGAGGGAAGTTGGGAGTGGGTGGGTGGGTGGGTGGGGGAGAACTCTCATAGAAGCAGGGGGCGGGGAGATGGGATGGGAGTTTCCGAAGGGGAGACCTGGAAAGAGGAAAACATTTGAAATGTAAATAAAGTAAATATAAAAAAAAAAATAGGACAAAGACAATGATATTTGCTCTTATAAAAATGAATGAATCTATAGAGAATAATATTGTATACTTCTCATATACAAAGTATTGAATATAAAATCATATGAAAGATACAAGGGTGAATAAGACACAGTCTCCTCCAGGTAAGGAAAAAAACCAAAAAACAAAACCCTGTGCCAAGCAGGTAAGGGCCAATGAGGCTGGATGCCTGCCAGAGGGCTGGACAGATAAGTGAGTTCCAGTATCCCCAAGTAAGGAACCACTGTCCATGGGGTGGGTGGGCATCAGTGCTGGCTGTGACAACAGGAAGTTGGGTCTCCTTCAGTGATACTTGGGGCAAGGAAGGCCTCTATGCCTGTCTGTCAAGGCCTGAGCTCTCCTGCAGGCAGTATTCCTTAAAGAAACCGTCTCCTTCCAATGCCAGTATGCCTGGGAGGTCCCAGGACCCCAGCATGGGACAGCAGAACTACTCAGGATAGGACTGTGCCAGTGCAGGTCCTAGGGGACCTGAGAGGAGGCTGTTAGTGCTGTCATCGTCTCTCCAGGTCCCTGGTCCTGCCTGAGGCATGGGTCAACCTGACCTGATGTCAGGCCAACTTCCACACTATCAGCCTACAGTGACGGGGCCTCACTGTGGCCATGGGTTGGCCTCTGGGTAAACTCTTGATTACTTGACTTCAGTTCCTGTGGCCCCAAAGAAGGCTGTGGGAAGTTGACCTGGAACCTGTCTGGGAGGTAGAAAGTGAGGAGAGCAAGCACAGAGCACCACAAGTGTACGGTAGGAACCATTTCTGCAGAGACTGGTGTATATGAAAAAGAATGTTCCAGAAGGAAGCAGAACTTTCTTGCAAGAGTGCCTCCCATGTGCAGACACATGTCTACAATGTGAAGTGCATGGTAAATGAACGCACCAAGGGCAGCCTCCACCCAGCCTTCTCTCTCTCTCTCTCTCTCTCTCCCCCCCCCCCCTCCTGGATTCCCATCTCAGTACATGTGAGCCCAGGGCACCTACATTCTGAGGATGCACTATTCCAACGTCCTTACCTCTCCACAGACACCTAAGCCAGGCCTCTTCCCAAACCCTACTTTCTCCACCTGGGAATTGGAGTCATGGTGACAACCCTTGACTGGCCTACTTTGAATGTGGTGATCACATGTGGATTTCAAGGATAGCCAGAAATCCAAGTGCCTCTATGGATGACCAAGGGCAATGTGGACACTGAGTCCCCCTCCCCCCCCCCCCACTCTCAAGATGCAGCAGAGAGGGTGGCCCTTCTTGGGATCACCAGGCTCCTGTCCACGGATGCTATTCTCTTGATGCTGCCTGGCCCTGGAGGAGAGGAAGGAGGGAGGCCTGGATCTGATCCCAGCCTGGGCATTCACCATCTGTGACCTGTGGTCCTCAAAGCCCCACTTCCCTTGTTGTGATAGGGAGGGATCAACAGTTACCTTGAATGCAGACTCAGAGGGTAGAAGAAGCTAACAAGCTAGGTTAATATAAGCAGGCAGAAAGAGGCTTCCATGCAGCTTGGCTAGGTCCCTGACTGCTGATACTTGGGAGATAGCCTATTTCTTGGGATGACCTTAGCAGGTCCAGAGTCCCAGGTAGCCTGCCATGGACATGCCTATCACCTATGCTGTGTGAGTTCTCCCATGTGACCCTCTGTTCCTCTGCTCTGGAGTCCTTCTCCCACTCAACCTGCTCCTGAGGCACTAATGGGAAGGGTAGCCTGGGGTACAGTTGTGCTCTGGCAGTGCGGCGACTATGGTTCTTTCTCAGTGCAGACAGTAGCACCCGTGCAGACTGGGCTCCTGCCTACATTCTTCCCTGCCACCTGCCATACTGCATCTCCCATATTGTTCTGACTTCATGTTCCCATGGAAACATGAAGTGATGTAATGATGTAGGGGATTGAGGCAAAAGCAATGTAATTGCAATTTCTGCAGGGAGGTTGAAGGAGGTGGGACTCAGCTGGAACCGCCGGTCAGGTACCTTGCCTGCCTTGGGAGCCTGGTAGTCAGGTTGCAGATTCCTCATCTGCTCTCTTGCCTCTTGCTCCTCCACAGCAGCCCCCCACCTCTACTGCAAACCTGGCTGGTTCTGACACGGCTTTGAAGTCGAGTGCCTGTGTCTCCCACTCAGGCTGGGCTGGGCTCAGCTGGATATGAGCTATGCACAAGGCAGAGGTTGGGGCCCACATGGCTGGAGGCACGGACAAGAAGGCTCCCTTGCCAACTGTGGTAGACAGGGAAGGGTGGGCACAGGTAACACAGAGCCAGCACCTCCAAGGAGCAATCAGTGAGGTGTATATCCCAGCTGGGCCTCGGGGCTCACCCAGTGCAACTAAGGGAGGTCTAGATGCAGTAGGCTCAGTGTCTGCCAAGTGAGTATGCACATCGGCTTTCCTGCTTGAGCAGGGTCTGTAAGTACACTACACTGGGCCCTGCTGGAAAGCATCCAAGCCAGCAGCATCCAAAACCTGCATGTCTAACCCACCGAAGGGCTGCTGATGCTGCCTAGTTTGGGGACCAGGCGTCATTATCCTCCGTGGAAGAGATGGGCTGAGTAGTCAAAGGAAGCTGGCTGGCTGAACCCCACTGCGCTGGTATTCACTATCAGCTCGCAGGGGCGGAGCTTCTATTGTGCCTCCATCCGCTTATTGGATCTTTACAGGCTTTGTCAGTGGGGTCATCACACCTATTGTAGAGGGGGGAAAGCTGGGACAGAATAAGGTCCTCAAGTCACCCATCGCCCAACAACCAAATCAAAATTGTTTGGGGTTACCTGGAATTGAACCTAGAGGGCTTTACACATGCCAGGTGGTGCTCTCTGGGTTATAGCCCCAGACAATTTTAATTTCTTTAAATTTTGAGACTGAACTCAGCCTCTATTCCGAGGCAGGCTTTGGACTTGCTACCCCCCTGCTTCAAGCCTCTCAGGTAGCTGGAATTACAGACCTGGGCCACCAGGCCTAAATCAGGAATTAAACCCAGACTATTGTGGGGCTCTTGGAGTCCCACTTGTGGTTTAGTGATAAAGATGTGGAGACATCTATATAGTCTAAGGCAGTCGGCCTTTTGGCTGGGGCAGTCTCTCCGCTGGCTTCTAACTCAACTTCTCTGCCATTGTGTCCTTCCACATGGCTCTCACTGCTCCACCTCCTGACCTTGTTCCCTTTCTTCCTTCTGTCTCCTGCATCTCTCTGCCTAGTAGTTCTGCAGGTCTTCCTCATCCAGTTGGCTTTAGGGGCTGCATGACCTTCCCCAGGGCAGGGCAGCTTATCTTCCTCTTTTGGGTGTGTGAGAAAGGGACAAACATTTGCATATCCTGCTAGCCTGGCACTGCTGGCCCAGCGATTCACAACTGAGAACAGAGGAACTTCCTTTTTCATAGCTGGTAAATACAATATTTGTGGGTTATCCCAACACCAGACAGCATGTTCCTTGTGTCTGTATGTGGACTTGAGTACTACATGGTCTCAGGATAGACAAAGGGGGGGGGGCTGGGGGGGTTGACTGTGCCTGCTGAGGACAGCCTGAAGCCCGGGAAACCAAAATGAAGAAAGGTGAAGGTGTAGCACACCTGACAATGGGACAGAGCTGCCTCTATGTAGCCTGGTGTTTCTGGTCTAAGCCAGCCCCTTGCATCCCTGCCTGAGTGTGCCCCACAGGGGAGCCATTCTCTGTGGGGCAGGGTTGAATCTATAAGGATTAGAAGAGCTCCAACTGACAGTATCAGAGCACTTGAGTGTTGGCTAGCACCTTTCTGTCTGTCTGTCTGTCTGTCTGTCTATCTATTATAGCTATTTTGGAATCCCATTAGCCTATATTTTATTTTGTAACTGAAAGAATCCTGCCCTCATCCAGTCCATTTGGTTGGCTGTATAATTTCTAGAGAGAATGTGTCTTGCGGTGTGCACCTGGACATGCATAGAGACCTGTGGATACATGTAAGTAACTGTCTCAGCAAGTGTGTGTGGCATACAACATGTGTGTCCAAGTGTGTGCTTGGGTGTGCAAAGATGTGGAAATGCACATGTGGGGGTCTGAGTGCATGCTGCCTTGCTCCCTTGGCTTCCCAAATGGGCACTGACCTCTGACTGTGAACAGATGTGCAGAGCAGGGTAGGCAGAGATCATAGCTGTGTGGCTGCCAGATCCAGTTCTGGGGCTCTGAGAGGGGCCTAGGGAACCTTCGTCACCCAGTAGAAGAGCACCTTCCCCTTGGCTGCCCTGGCCAGGAGGCTGCCTCTCCCAATTCACACACAGCTGTGCTGCCAGGTGCTGGCCAGTGGGGGACTTGGTGCTTTAGAGGCCTGACTTGGTACTGACCTCGCCCCTTGACCCTCTCCTCTGCTTCTCTGCCCTTTCCACCCCACCCTGAGACTAGAAGTTGTTGCAAACAGAGGCCTGTCCCTCCCCACTCTCTATAACACAGGGGCAGAGGTGGGAGGGTGGGGAGGTCGTGGGGGCAGGTCTTTCAAGAGACCAGATTTGCAGTCTCTACAGCTGTAGCCAAAGAGAGATACCCCTCCCCCAAGGGGGACAGAAAATATCAGAAGATGCTATCCTACCTCCTGTGTTGGGTACTTCACAGCCCCTGGCACACAGTAGGCACCTTAAAATAGTCTTTAAAAGTCTATTTAATTTTTTGTTGTGTGTATGTGTGTGTATTCTCTGTGTGGGTTTTGTGCATGTGCGTGATGTGGGGTGCTCTAGGATGAGCAAAGATGGTATCATCTCCTGGAGCAGGAGTCACAGATGCTGTGAGCCACCGCATGGGTGCTGGGATCCAAACTAGGACCCTCTACAAGAGCAGTGGCTGGTCTTAACCACTGGGCGTCTCTCCAGCAGCTTAGAGATGTTTATAGAGTCCTTAATAAGAATGTCTAAGCCAGGCAGTGGTGATGCACGCCTTTAATCCCAGCAATGAGGAGACAGATGGAGGCACATCTGTGAGTTCGAGGCCAGCCTGGTCTAGAAAGTGAGGTTCAGGACAGCCAGGTCTACACAGAGAAACCCTGTCTCAAAACACACACACACACACACACACACACACACACACACACACACACACACACACACACACACACACACAGTCTAATGAAGGAGGAAGAGCTAGAGGCTCAAGAGTAGAGGATGGTGAAATCAAGAGGCAGCCAACCCCTGGACGGAGAGCACGGATCAGGAGGGGGGACCTGGGTAGTAAGAGTGATTCCTTCAAGTTCCCCAGCTTCAAAGGCCTTGTCCACCCCCACCCTTGTGCACGCCAGCCCTCCCAAGGTCAGCTAGTGCCAACAGCTTTATCTTTGCTTTCCTTGGGCAGCCAGTGGCTTGAGATGACCGTAGGAACATCAGGCGTCCTGGAGATCTGGGTTCTGGGGCCAGAGTGCTCAAAGGGGAATACCAGTTTGCCCTTCCTCCCTCTCTTACCCTGCCCTGTTCTGGCTTTAGAGAGATGCTGGCAATGAGCCTGGAGGGGAGAGGCAGAGGTCGGCAGTGTTGTGTTTTATAAAAAGACCAGGAAATGTTTTGTAGAGTGAGGTATGGTGAGGTGGGAGGGGTGCCTTGGTGGGCACGTGCTGAGGCATCTCTTGCCTCTGAGGTACCAGCCATAGGACAGGTACAGTGTAGAATAGAGCTTATTTAGGGCATGGGAAGGGGAGTTGAGAAAGGAGCAGAGACAGAGAAAGACAGAGACAGACAGACACATGCACAGAGAGAGACAGGGGAGGACAGAGAAGACAGAGAGAGCAAGGAGGGGCCCAGCAGCCCCTTTTATAGCAAGCCAGGCCTACCTGGCTATTGCCAGGTAATTGTTGGGCGGAGCCTTGAAGGAACGCCAACAGGCAGGGCTAGAACCTGAAGGCCACACTTGATCAAGAAGATATTTCAGGGCTGAGCCTTCCATCACCACGACATACCATCACGGTTACCACATGGCTCTGCCGTGGGGGTTCAGCCTGTCATGCTGCAGTTGAAGCAGAGACTCGGGGAGGCTAAGAGGCTTTCAGTGAGGTGGGATGGGATGGAAGAGACAGATCGTGAAGGGGTCAGTTATGCCTGACACCAGACCCAGGTATTCAGAAGAGCAGGAGGCTCCGGGGGTTGGGGAGGAGGCAGAACATGACCAGCTGAGATTTCGGGCACAGTGACTTACACTATCCCCAAGATCCAGTTGCCGAGAATGCACCTCATGTTCCTTGAGTTAGGAGAGACGCCTGACTTCTTTGCCACGCCTGCCAGCCTATATTAGGCAAGCCTTGGGCCTCCTGCATGCAGCAGGGGAAATTAGAGCCAATCAAGACGATTTCAAGGCCACTGCTCCTTTCCAGCAGCCTGTGACCATGCCTGTTAACCAGCCAGCAGCCCGCATGGCCTGATACCACAAGCAAATGACCCTTAATGGGGAGCAGACCTCCTCCCGCCCTCCCACCTGCCTGCCTCTGGGTCTGCCTTCCTGCTCGAATGTTGAACTGAACATTGACCCTGGAGCCCCTGTTCTGCCCTAGTGGCAGGACCTACAGGGCTGGAGCTCTGAGGGTCAGAGTGGTGGGTGGGGCTGGTAAGAGCCTACAGGCAGCCCCTGTCCGACCGGAAGCAGAGCTTTTTCAGTTGTGGGATGGGCCAGCCAAGCCTCAGCTCACCCAACGTAACTACTCCTAGGTCATCTAGCTCCTTTAACTGTCCACTAGAGCGTCCATAAATTCTCTACCCATCCTTTGCAAAGGGACTCCAGGAAGTCTGTGGGCTAGAGAAAATATATAGTGTCCTGATCTTGACTATGGTTGACATAGTGCTGGGGTAGCAATAATATGCTCTGAGAGCACACTGTCTTGACTTCCAGGTCCTTCCCACCACGCTTTTCTCCAGCTGGGCCTCACCGGGGGAATCTGTGTCTAGACCAGCGGTTCTCAAGCACTGGTTGAGACCCCTTTGGGGGTCAAGCAACCCTTTAACAGGGGTCACATATCAGACACCCTGCATATCCAATATTTCCATTACAGTTCATACCAATAGCAAAATTACAGTTATGATATAGCAATGAAAACTTTATAGTTGGGGTTCAAGGGTCACAGCACTGGGAAGGTTGAGAAGCCCTGCTCTAGACCCTGTATCCATCTGCCTGCTCCCCTCATGAGGTTCCCCAGAGCACAGCTGGTTACTTTCCACTTTGCCGTCCTGTGGTCCCCACAGCCTTGGAAATGAGAAATAAGCCCCTGAAATGGCAGGTTTGTGGTGGCCTTACCTGCAAGCTCCCCAGCCCTCCTTCCTTCCATGAGCCAAGCCTAGGACACCAAAAGTCAAAGGGACACCAAAAAAACACAGCAGCCAAGAGAAACATTTCACAGGAGCATCTTTTTTTTTTTTTTTTAATTTTTATTTTTTGATACTTTATTTACATTTCAAATGTTTCCCCCTTTCCAGGTGTCCACTTTGGAAACTCCCTATCCCCTCCCATTCCCTGCCTCTACGAGGGTATTCCCTCACCCACCCACCCGCCCAACCACTCCCGTCTTCCCACCTTGGCATTCCACTATACTGGGGCCTCTAACACCCTCAGGTCCAACGGCCTCTCTTCCCCCTGATGGCCAACAAGGCCCTCCTCTGCCACATATGTGGTCCGAACCATGGGTCCCTCCATGTGTATTCTTTGGCTGGTGGTCCAGTCTCCAGGAGCACCAGGGGGGTCAGGCCAGTTGACACTGTTGCTCCCTCCATGGGGCTGCAAACTCCCTCAGCTCCTTCAGTCGCTTCTCTAACTCCTCCATCTGGGACCTCACACTCAGTCCAACGGTTACTGTGAAGTGAACCTTGGGTATTCCGAACTTTTGGGCTAATATCCACTTATCAGTGAGTATATACCATGTTTGTTCTTTTGTAACTGAGTTACCTCGCTCAGGATGATATTTTCAAGTTCCATTCATTTGCCTGCAAATTTCGTGAAGTCGTCGTTTTTAATAGCTGAGTAGTATTCTATTGTGTAAATGTACCACATTTTCTGTATCCATTCCTCTGATGAGGGACATCTGGGTTGTTTCCAGCTTCTGGCTATTATAAATATG
>CM052706.1:23424956-23470832 GCA_028551405.1 Uromys caudimaculatus
AAGTCTATGAAGAATTGAGTTGGAATTTTGATGGGGATTGCATTGAGTCTGTAGATTGCTTTCGACAATGACCATTTTTACTATATTAATCCTGCCAATCCATGAGCATGGGAGATCTTTCCATCTTCTGAGGTCTTCTTCAATTTCTTTCTTCAGAGACTTGAAGTTCTTGTCATACAGATCTTTCCCTTGCTTGGTTAGAGTCACACCAAGATACTTTATATTGTTTGTTACAATTGTGAAGGGTGTCATTTCCCTAATTTCTTTCTCAGCCTGTTTATCCTTTGAGTATAGGAAGGCTACTGATTTGTTTGAGTTAATTTTGTATCCCGACACTTTGCTGAAGTTGTTTATCAGCTGCAGCAGTTCTCTGGTGGAGTTTTTCTGGTCACTTAAGTATACGATCATATCATCTGCAAAAAGTGATATTTTGATTTCTTCCTCTCCAATTTGTATCCCTTTGACCTCCTTTTGTTATCTAATTGCTCTAGCTAGAACTTCAGTTACTATATTGAATAGATAGGGAGAGAGAGGGCAGCCTTGTCTAGTCCCTGATTTTAGTGGGATTGCTTCGAGTTTCTCTCCATTTAGTTTGATATTGGCTACTGGTTTGCTGTATATTGCTTTTACTATCACAGGAACATCTTAAAAGTATCAGGACTAATAAAAAAAGAGGAGGAGGGGCTAAGGATATGGTGGTTCAGTGGTAGAGAGCAGGCCTGAGGTGTGGTGTGGCCCTCTGGAATGCATTTTGGTGCTGAGGTGGGGGTTGGGGCAGGGAGAGGAATCGGGAGGGAATCTTCGATGAACAAATTATCAACATTGTAATGAAGTGTGGACTGACAATGAGTGGAGAGAAGCGACTGTCTGAGAATGTGGCAGGGTCTCACAGCTTGGGCTCCTCACCCTACTGTTGGTTCTGTCTTTTTCTCAATCTGTAAAGAGGCCGAGCCACTGCTTAGAACCCTCAAGTAGCTTATAGCTCTTACACAGACCATCCTCCCCTTGGGACTCTCCCTTCTGTCTTCATGCCTCCAGTCTCCCTGTCCAGCCTTTAGAGTTCTGTCTCATAGTAGCTATGGGTTTCCTCCTCTCTTTCCAAGCTTTGTTAAGAGGCTTCTGGGTTCCTTTCATCAGCCACCTGGCCTGGGATCGCCGAGCTGTGGGCCTCTGGAGTAGTTGCTGCCTCAGCCACTGCTGTGCAGTGGGACATGAAACAGATTGTCCTCAGTTGTCTCTGATAGGCAGAGTGAATGCATAGACCAACAGAAGAACTGCGACCATAAGTCACATCTCATCTGAACTCACACTTTAATCAAAATGAACAAAGCCGCGGGGCTCCTTGGACCCACTGCAGAATAAAGTCAGTGATATTTTGGTCCAACAAAGAGATTGGAACAGCCTGAAAGTCTTGGCAATAGAATTTGGTCTATACTTAAAAAAAAAAAAAAAAAGCAGAAAGAAAGAAAAGAAAAGACCTTTATTTTTCATGATTAAAGCCCTGCCACTTGCTCTGAAAGATAACATAGGCAAGGGAGGCAGTGTGGACCAGTCTTCTCCAAATAAGGCAAAACCCAACTTTCCTTTATTTTTAGCAGTGAGTTTCCAGCTTGAAGAAGGCACCAGTCCATGGCCAGCCTTACACAGACCACTAACTCCCAGAAACGTGTTAACAATTCATGGAGATGTACACTTTCCTGAAGCGTCAGGCTGTCCCTTAGGGAAAGGGCCCTCGGACAGCCCGAAGCCTGAGCCTGCCTCCCTCCATGGCAGCTCTCCAAGCAGTGTTGGACAAGCCACTGAGACAAGCCATCTCTCCTCACTCTCTGGGAGAAACTCAGGGTTGTCCTTTTCTGATGTTAGTCAGCCTGACACAGAAGCATCTCTGAAAACAATCATGTTTCCTGGACCATATGCAGACCTGGTGATCAGCTGGCTTCATGAGGAGCCTCTGATAGCTGAGCCCACTGCACAGGTTCTGGAGGGACAGACATTTAAAACAGCTCTCCCCCTTTACATCCATGACTTGATTGTCTTCATCCCTACAAACGGTAATATGACTCATTTCAACCTTCCACAGCTGCCAGGGAACGAGAGCAGAAATCAAACACTGGGCTCTCCTCTGAGCATCCTGATGCTGCATCTGTAAAATGGGATAACATCAGGATGAGCTAATCCATGAGAGAGGCAGCCAGCCCACTGCCTTGCCATCTGTGTTTCCAAAATGACTTTTATGGCTTCTAACATGGTGTCTACTTCTAAGCTTTGTCTGCAGCGAACTCGTCTTTCTCAAATTCCTCTGGGTTTGGCTAAGAGCAATCTGTTTTTCCTACATTTGTCAAGTGGCTTGAAATCCCCAGTGCCCATTCATGTCCCTTCCAAGGGTTAGTGGAGCACCTCTCATTATCTTTCATCGCACCCCCCTCTGCACGAGGAGTAAAAATTACATTTGAGTAGAAGTCTGGCTATCGATGCCCATAAAATGGAGACTTTGGCAAGACTCATTCGCCTGGGTCAGAGCGGGAATGAGGCCCAAAAGCAGTCCTGAGCATCTTTAACGATGTGTAGAAAGAGAGGGGCCTCTGCCCGCCTGGGCAGATGGACACAGCTGTTAACAGAGAAGGCCCTGATACTGCAACCAGCATGGACAAACGATCCCCCTCGATGCTTCCTAGTGGAGTTAAGAAATTTTTTGTTGATTGTGCCTTTGAACTAAGGTCATTTAAGTATACAACAGATGTTCCTCTGAGGGAAACAGACTTATAAAGTCAAGAACACAGAAGGGACCTAATGGTTCACTGGGGGTGGCGCATTAAGTTCATAGCAGTTCAGCTCCTCGAAATTAAGTTAAACAAAACAATGACGCGATTTTATGCAGTAAAGACCTGTCAAAGCAATCAGCCTGGGCAGTGGAGGGCCCTTCAGTCATCCTTTCTCTAAAGATAAACGGGGCCACCGTGATGGACATGCTGGCTGCTGTGGTGAGGCAGTCCTTTGTGTGGTAACCCAGCACTCAAGGCTGAATCACCCAGGATGGTGGGAGGCCGGAGCATAGGGGGAGAGGGTGGGACAGAGTGAATACAATGGCAGAAGAGCCATACTCTCTGGCTTCCTTCCTGCCTGGGTTAGCCTGCCAATGGGCTGAATCGACAGTCACCATGGAGGTAAGGTTGGCAGGGGACTGGATAATACCCCTGCCTCATAAGCCCCTTCCAGCCTACATTGTCACATGTCAGACTCTGCCAGGAGAGCCTTGTCATCGAGACTATTTACCAAGGAGCTTCTAAGTGTCAGGCACACTCCTGCAGTGTGTTCTCTATAGCAGTGTTCTCCTCAGAGTCTTGTCTGCACCCCTGGAGCAAGGCTGGAGACAAGTGAATTTGATTTCAGCAAGACCAGGAGATCCTCACCCTGGCCTTCAACAGCTGTGTGACTTCAGGCAAGTCACTTTACCACTCAGCCTTGTTCTCTCTGTGGAGTGATCAGATTTATGTCACAGGTCACATTAATGGGGCTCGAGGGAGGAAAAAAATGGATAAAAATCCTGTGTGGTTCCTGGCAGTGGGCATGTTTCTCCTCCCTTCTCAGAGGAAAAACAGCACAGCACCCACGCCTTTAGAGAGCTTACCGTCCGGATGGGCAGGCAAGCTCCATGCCCACAGGCAGAGAGTTCTCCCAGGTCATGGAAAGGCTATGTAATGAGAAGCACAAACATGCAGGTGCTTTAAAGTGGAGCGGAGGGGGGCCACTTTGGGTGATCAAGGACGGGGTTTGGGAGATATAGGTCTTTGGTGGAGCTGGCAGATCCCAGAAATGGAAAAACAGACATTCAAATCAGGTATAACCGGAGAACATTCTTCTAGTGCCAGAGGTCACATTTGAGGTCATTAGTGAGACAGCCAATCTGGTTAAGCATGAAATTCAGTGGGTCAGTAGGTAAGCGCTAAGATCCTTGGACACCAGGCTTAGCTTTCCCTAAAGAGAGCAGTAACTCAAACAGCTCTTTGAAACAATGAACAAAAATCAAATTAGTGTTTAAGATGTGTCCAGGCAAGAGTGGGGGAAACCTGGCACATTCCCCTCTCCTGTGTTCGTGGCAGACATTACTAGTCAATCTCTTCCTGGAGGCCAGTGGAGGGTTTGGCAGCTGTGACAACATTCTTATCATGGAGTGAAGAAGGTGCACTCTGGTTATTTAAGAGTGAGTTTTATTCCACTCTTTACTCCAAGGCCAATAAGGAGGGAAAAGGCTCATTGTTAAGGTTTTGTGGTCTTTCATCTGAAGAGTTTGGGGTGCCAGGACTCTCTCAGCTTTCTAGCTGCTGTGTTCACCATCCTGAGCAGTCTCTGGTGCCCCCTGTTGGATGCCTGATGTAAGTCTCACTGCCGCAGTCTGAGCCTGGCTTGCAGGGAGAGGGGCTGGAGCCTGGTGGGCCTGTCTATGGGGCCTCTGTGTCTGAGGTTCAGCAGAAAGTGGTGAACTGTGGTCTGCCATCTGCACCCTCACTGGCAGCCATGTACGGCTGAGATGTCTGACTGTTTGGGCAGAATCTTGGCAAGCTTGGCCTGACTCTGGAAGCAGGATGGAATTTTCCTGAAATGACAGAACCATTTAAATATTTCAGGGCTTTCTAAAGCTGCCAGAAATAGAAGGCAAGTCTGCCTCTCATTGGTGAAGTTTCCTTTTTATTTGTAAATAGAGCCAGTTGTCACCTGGAGGTGGCAGCTCCCTGGGCCCACTGAATTCAACCCTCCCTTGCAAGAGATGGCAGTGGCCACCCTTCAGCCAGCCAGAGCTCTCCATCTCTGTCAGGGCTTGACTTCATGTCCCCTGGTGTTCTAGGAAGTTCCAGAGTGAGGGCAGCTCACTGAAGACGCTTCTGCTATAACCTGGAGAGGGACCATACAGCTGTCCTCCTGGGGTGCCCACAGCCATGCTCCAGCCCTGCTGACCACTGGTCAGCACAGTGCCTCCACTCCTTAAACCCTAGCAAATGCTGTGCCTGTGCCTCTGCCTCTGAGAAAGCCCAGAGGCCCAGCCACTCCCCCATCCATCCTCACCGCCATCACCCACCTGGAGGACCATAGCAACCTCCTCCGTGGCCTCCTCCCGTACCTGCCACCTTTCTGCCCAGTACCAAGTAATAAATCCATTTGAAGAGCAGCAGCTGATCCAGAGCTGGTCCGGGTGCATACACACAAGCTTGGAAGGGTTGGCACATTCCTCTCCCCATTTTATAGATAAGGAGACAACAATGCAGTGGAGGTGACATTCCTGTTCATGGCAGAGTGTACTGGCTGGTTCTGTGTCAACTTGACACAAGCTGGAGTTATCACAGAGAAAGGAGCTTCAGGTGAGGAATTGCCTCCATGAGATCCAGCTGTAAGGCATTTTCTCAATTAGTGATCAAGGAGGGGAAGGCCCACTGTTGGTGGTGCCATCTGTGGGCTGGTAGTCTTGGGTTCTATAAGCAAGCAAGCAAAGCAAGCCAGGGGAAGCAAGCAAGCCAGTAACAACCCTCCATGGCCTCTGCATCAGCTCCTGCTTTCTGACTTGCTTGAGTTCCAGTCCTGACTTCCTTTGGTGATGAACAGCAACGTGGAAGTGTAAGCTGAATAAATCCCTTCCTCCCCAACTTGGTCATGATGTTTTGTGAAGAAATAGAAACCCTGACTAAGACACAGAGGCAGTATGGAAACCCAGCTTGTCCAGATTCAAGAGATGAACCTCAAACCCTCCTGGCTCCCTCTTGCTGTGTTGTCAACTCTGTGCTGGCAGATCACAGGCTGCCCACTGCATAAGAAGTCACAGTCTTGTCCATCTGTCCCTGAACTCTGAGGCCCTTTCCCCTCTCACTCCTCTCTGGTCAGCCTGGACTAAGGATGCTAGGCAAAACATCCTTTTAAATTTTTTTTTTTTTTTTTTTTTTTTTGGTTTTTCTAGACAGGGTTTCTCTGTGTAGCCCTGGCTGTCCTGGAACTCACTCTGTAGACCAGGCTGGCCTTGAACTCAGAAATCCGCCTGCCTCTGCCTCCTAAGTGCTGGGATTAAAGGTGTGCACCACCACTGCCCGGCCATCCTTTTAAATTTGAACTTCAGATCAACAACAAATACTTTTTTAGTATAAATATATCCTGAGGTATATGCATGCTAGAGAAATGTCCATTGCCTCTGTGAACTTCACCGTTTGCGTTTGCATATGTGCGTGTATGCAGGCTGGTGAGAGCTTGAATGGGGAGCCTGTTCCTTCTACTGGGTGATGGCTGTAGTTCTTGCCCACAGTGTTCCGTTCTGCCTACCTGGATCTCTCTCTCGTTCTTTGTGCTTCGCTAAGGCATCCCCTCCTCAGGAATTCCTTCTTGACTCCCAAGCTAAACTAGACTCCTCATTACTTTGCCACAGAACCTCCTCTTTCTCATGTAATCTGTGGTCGTGTCACCCCCCACCCCCACCCCTCAGTCACGAGCTCTTCTGGTGCCTGTAGCTATTGGCTCATTCCACTTTCTGTGTTGATAACTCTCCCTGCTCTCGGCCTGGCTGGTCCTTCTTCGTGGAAGCCCTCTGTTCATCTCCCCACAACCCAATGTTCTGTCTTCTCGAAGCTTCAGTTCAGTCTAACAGATTCACTATGGTTGATGATAGCAGCTCTGTCTGGGATTTGTGAGGGTAGGCCCTAGGAGCTCGCAGTGCTAGAAGGTGGCATGGCGTAGAGTGTATCTCTGTTTCAGTATGTATAGGAAGTCAGGACAATAGCCTGGCACCATCCTATGTGGCAGTGCCACCTTCAGCCCTGGAAGAGCCAGGCCTTTTGCCCTTGATCCTGGAGAGTTGTAAACAGACCTGACCTCAGGGAGTCTCGGAGACTTTCTGCTTCTGGCTCAGAAAGAACAGGGGTTCTGCTCACTTCCCTCATTCCTCCCCAGGTCCCCAGCTCCTCCGGGCCTGCTGTGAGTTGCGGGTAACAGAAGCCATGACTCAAACTTCCACCTTCTCTCACGCTCAGGAAGCTAATTCAGTGGTATGGATGTCTCAGCAGCCCAGGACATACATCTCTCTCTCTCTCTCTCTCTCTCTCTCTCTCTCTCTCTCTCTCTCTCTCTCTCTCTCTCTCTCTCTCCTCCTGGGTGTTTTTAGGATGGTTCTCTGGTGCCTGCACCTGTGAGCTCCTTTGTTTACACCCACCATGGGTGTGTGTGAGAATCAGTTTCCCCAATCATGGCATGTGAGTCCTTCTCGCCATTCTGATGAGGACAAGGACCCACTCTGGAATGGGGATGATGACAGGGAAACCCCATGTTCTCCTAGCTTAGGGCTGAGGCTGCCAAACACTCAATTATACAGTACTTAGCACTTCACTTTTACTCAGCGTCCTAGATCACAAGAGGCAACCACCAGTTTCTGTTTATCAAACAGTTAAATTAAGTACAAGTAATTTAATAAATATGTCCTAACAACTTAGCAACTGTTTGAGAACATATTGCATGTAGATTAAAAGAAAAATAATTATTTTTGAATTATTGTCAGCTGACCACAATTGTGGATGGCATATGTGTGCCAGGTGGGCACTGAACAATTTCTCAACATTGGGGATTGGCCTGAACACCCACTCCTATTTTCTTATTGACACGGATTCTTTTTGGTGCTTGCTTTTTATAGTAGTGACCACTAAAAACCTGGTTTCTCAGAGTTAACCTATCATTAAAACTGAGGATGTGAGCTGCCTTGAGCTGGCAGGTGTTGTGACTGCAGCATGTCACTGCATTTCCTAGAAAAGGGAGAGCGTCCCTTGGGGATCATCCATGACGTTGGTGTGTCAACTGGGAACCATGGTCTTGGGTGACTCTTGGGTCTCTTGGAGCTGAGTGCACAGGACAGCAATACTAGACAAAGCAGAAGCCCTGCTTGGTTAAGAGAGCAAGGGATGGGTACGGGGAGGGGATCAGTGAGTGTAGACCTATTCGGTGAATATTGCATGGAAAGGAAAACCACCTCCAAACCCGTGCCCCAGTGCTCCCATTGAGAGCAACGGAGAGTTTGCAGCTGAATCCAAGTCACCCCTGTAGTCTCACCTGCAGTGTGGATGGTCCAACCTGTCACCTCTTTAGTGCAAGCTGGCCATGAGCCCTGCTTAGGAGCTTCTGACCATGTTTGGCTCCCGGTCACTTTGTCCATTTCCAGCTGCTCTCACCCCAGTGTCTGAGTGAGGTCTCTGAGATACATCATTCCTGTCCATGCCCCTGTTGAGGACATCCTCAACAAGGATTCCTGTTGCTCTAAGCACAACTGACTAGGCACGGTGGCACTGCCAGGACCCGGACAGCCCCTGACCTTGTACCCTCGGTACCAGGAGGTCCTGGCTTTGCTGGGAACTAGACTCCAGGCTTGAACCTAGGTAAACCAGGAGGTGTGACTTTAACATGGCTTTTTCTCTCCATCCTCACCCAGTCCAGAGGGCCCAGTCCTGACCACTCCCACTCCAGCGTGAACCTGCTCCTAGACCCCCAGAATCTCTAGCAAGTACCTGCAGCATGTGTCACTGAGGCCTTCAGGAGACCCCAATGCAATTCCCCCTTGGCTACAGCTCAGCCTTATCAGGGCTGGTGTCCTTGCTCCCAAGCCAACTGAGTTCAGACAATCTCTGAGCAGATTGTGTTCCCAAGCCTCTGTGGCAGCCAGAGCTTTGATAACCACCTGGTGGAGTGGCCTTCAACTCTCCTCCCGAAGGAGCCCGCATGAGAACCATCTGCAGTCAGACCTCTGGCCAGATGAAAAAGTAGGGCCCGACGTGGGCTGGAGAGAGGTAGCACAAGGCAGCTTCAAAAGAGTTTGAATTTCTCTCTTCCCATTTCTACACTTTTAGAGCCCTTCTGCTCCACTGGCATAGGACCCACAGCAGACAAATGCTACAACATGGAGCCCCTGTATCATATCTGCACAGTGCCCGAAATGGGGTAAAAATGCAGGATATAGAACTACATTTTTAGCACATGATCACTTACTAAGTAACTTCATTGCTTTTACTCCCATTTTACAGACTATATAATTAAGGCTTAGGTCAGTCAAATAGCTTTCCCCAAGTCATGCTGTTAGCAATGGCAAGGCTGGGACCTGATTTAAAGCAAATGGACATTATATCAAGGGCCCCAAACACCTGTGCTGATAGACTCTCTCTGAACCTACCAGTTTAATTCCTCTGCAGAACTCATGGAGAGTCTAATGCCTGAGTTCATCTCTTTCCCTGAAGTCAGTAAAGACAAGAATCAGTCCTTCCTGCCTTCTGTCAGAGCTATTTTCAAAGATGTTGAAAGTCAATCTATCTATGGAGCACTTGCTGTTCTTCTAAAGACCTGGCAATGGGCAGTTCATAATGCCTGTAACTCCAGCTCCGGGGAATCTGATGCCCTCTCCCGGCCTCCACAGGCACCCTTACGTGTGGTGGAATATAATCATACAGACACGTACACATAAATAAAAATTTAAAAGCACTGCTTTCTTTCACGGAGAAGGTGGCCTGTGGAGGTTGGGAGGAGGAGGCATCCGATTACTTGGAAATCCCTGACTGGGTCATGGGGCCAAAATAGCTGGTAGCAAGGTCTGTGGTTGAAGGATTATTTGCCTGTGGTGCTGGGTGCAATATGCTGAATTCTCTGTTAACAAAACAGAAATGAGCTCAGTGGTCCAGAGGTGATTGGGCAACACAGACCAATCACCTTAAACTGTTGCTATGTTCTACCCGATAATGCCACTTCTGGGAATCTATCTCTAAGCGTTACTTTGAAATGCAAGCTGAGCCTTTCCTAGCACGGCTTTCAAATACTGCACATCCGACAAACAACCCTGCGCAAGCTGACATCCACCCTCCTTGGCCCACCAAGGGAAGGCAGGCTTACAATGATGACTGAACAGAGAATCTAACACCTTGAGAAAGACCTCACTGATAATGTTAAGCCACTTTTCTAATGGGGCATGTGAGGGGCTGTGCACAGATCCTCAGAATCAGAAATACTTTAGGACCTCACAAATGTAAGGAAATTAACTGGGAGGTGGCAATGGAAGGTAGAAGACCACATGCCACAGCGTAGGTAGCCTCTTTCTGCAGCCTTTGGTGATTGTAAAGCCCACACGGATTGCACTCTTCAGTGTAGTTAGAGAAAACAACCAGCCAGCCATAACAATAAGGGATGGGAAATGATCCCAGGCTGGTGCCTCGATAGATGTCGAGGGCAGGGCCAGCTCCCACGGGGCTCAGGCAAGGGAGGGCTTGGGGAATGTCAGGTGCCCGTGCCCATGTCCTACATGGGGGGGAGGGGTTGTGCTGGAGCTCTGTGGTTTGCTGGTGCTCTCTGGAGGAACAGTGTGTGTGTACATGGAGGTGGGGGCACCTCCATGGTGTTTCTGGGGTATTTCTGTATACAACCGGCAGAGCCCACCTTGCCCATTGCTTTGGCAAGTTCAACATTCAATATCTGGTTGATCATTGGAAGAAAACCACCTCACCAAGAGGGCCAACTAGATAGCAAAGAGTGTGTATTTGCTCAGGCTTCCTCTCCTGCCCTTTGCAAGCAGAGCAACATTATAGCCTGTAATACTTAAGGAAGTCATGAGAGTTTTTGAATGGGTGGGAGAAAGCAGAGCCCACACACCAGAGAAGATCTAATTTGAGGTCCGTATCCATGCACAGAAGGCTTGGAACAAGAGGAACATGGATGGCCAAGGTGCTTGACTGGGTCCAGATATTGAGCTTTGGTGGCCTTACCAAATCCAGGGCACAGTAGCACCCTTGTACCTGGGGCAGGACATGCTTGGCTTAGTGAGCAGATAGAGTGAGCTGTATGTAGGATATGCACCCATAATAATGGTAGTTTTTACTTATTTAGCACTTGTCCTGCTGGGGTAGGTCCCATCCCAAGATGCTACTCAAATGTTCACGGCGGGTCACGGGATAACCTCTATTTGAGTTGACCTCTGTTGGATTGCTGGGACCCACGCCACCTGGCCCTCCATACGGGGGAGTCAGTGAACAGTGAGAGGACATGGCTCTGGCCCTGTGTAGACCTGAGCATACCCTGGCCCGCCCTCCATTCTCGTGGTTGCCCCCATTCTGGCTTACTCCGCCCCTGATACTCAGGAGGCAAGTTGTGCTTTCAGCCCCAGTGCTGGGCACAATGTGTACTTAGGCACTGCCCAGCACCCTGCCACCTCCTGCCCTAGTCTCCAGTCTGGCTCACCCCCAGAGCCTTCTCAAGCCTGCTCTGCTGCATGTCAGGAGAACATTGCTCTCACACTTGGCTGCTGCGCTGGCCCTTTAAGCTATGCTTGGCATCTGTGTGGTCACAGGGAAAGGCTACGGTTGCTTCTCACTAATTGTTTTGGTTTGAGACTTGTTTGTTAATTTCTTAAAATAATTCTTAGGTCAGATAGCCGTGAAGTTAGGGAGAAGTGAGAAAGTCTGGCTGTGAAAACTCCATGTAGATTTTTTTGTCTTTCCACCTGTTTCGAGTTACTGCTGTGTGTTGCTTGCACGCTGCGCACTCCAACCCTTACTTACTAATAGTCCTATTTGATCACCCACGCCGTCCACCCCTCCTAGAAAGCTGTTTCTTTAGATTTACTTCTGTACCACCCATGTCTTAAGTCACAGTAGCCAAGGCTGGGAGAAGGTAGGCAGTCCCTGAGGAGTCACAGCAGAAAGTAACAAGAGGTTACATGGTGATTTGCTGAGAGGGTTCTGGGCTGGAAGAGAGCGGGAACCCTGACTGATAATTTGGGGTTTGCTAGATTTGATCCTGGTTTATTTTTGGGTTCTTTAGACCAAGCCTAGACAGCACATAATAGCAGGCTGGGCACGCGGGAGCAATGGAGACCCTGGGTTTGGAAGGATCACATGGGTCTTACTGGCTTTGATTTTCGCCAAGAAAATCTACCAGACTCCTGCCAGTAGCCGTGCAAGCCAAGGAGACACTGTGCTGTATAACATGGAGACTTACTCCTCACGCTTCCCACAGATCTGGGTGTCACTATGTTTGGTTCTGGCAATGACCCCTTTCTGGGTTGCAGATGACTGAGCTTTTGTCATATCCTCCCATGAAGGAAGAGCGTGAGATAGCTCTTTGGCCTCTCCTAATAGGGCACTAATCCCTTTCCCAAGGGCTCACCCTCATGACTTAATTACTTCATGCCCTTACCGCTAAGGATCACCACACTGGCATTAGATTTCAATGTATAATGGGAGGTGGGGGGAGGGGCTGCTAACCAACATCCAGTCCACTGAGGGTATATTCAACACTCAGGTTGTCCCTCCCCTCCATTCAAAGTGCTTTGGTGGACATTTGTCCCCCCCTCCATTCAATCCATAGTGCTTTGGTGGACATTTACCATGTGTTTGGCCGCATGGGCTAGCTTTTTCAGGAAAGAGTGAATGGGGGGTAAGAGATAGAAGAAACAGGAACGGGGTGGTCTCACATGCAGGGAGCGACCACCTAAGAGAGGCAGTGAGAGCAGCACTGTTTTCTACACACTGGCTGAGGTGCTCACAGGTGATCTCCAAGGAGGTGGCATCTGGGTTAGGTCTTAGAAGAAGGGCAGGAGCTGAGCAGGGCATGAGAAGAAACAAAGGCCATCCCAGGTAGGGAGGCCAGTAATAGGCATAACTGTCAAAGGACAAGGCCTGAGTGGAACAGAGTCTGAAAGGATGTGTGTCTTTGAATGTCCCAACTAACCTAGGACATTCCTGCTGAGGGAACAGCAGACTCTTGGGCCCATCTGGACTGGAAATGACCTTTCCTCCTGATTCCTTCCAGGGAGGATTACCTGAGATCCTTTTCTGGGAAAATGCTTGTTTGCTTCCTGTCCAATTGTCTGTAAGCAAGAAGTGACATGCCATGATGAGCAAGAGACCAGCTCCAGATGGGAGAGTCTTGGGTTCTGGTCCAGGCTCAGCTGCTTCTCAGGATGCTGCTTGGGGAGTGGTACGCATACTCCTGCGACCACTCCTTTAGAGCTGGATCTGGAACTCCACTCAGAGCCTCACATGTTAGAAGACTGGTCCCCAGCTGAGACATCATTAGAGGAAGAACATCAATGAGATGTGACCTCAGAGGTTTATTTAGCCTCCAGACCCTCCCCCTACTCTGCAAGCAACTCTAGTTCATTGCCTGCTCCAGTCATGCCAATCATGGGTCTCCTCAGGCCTGGCTGTAATGGAGCCAAGTAAGCATAGACTGAAACCTCGGAAACCATGAGCCAATGGAAACCTTTCTTCCTTTGTTTTTCTCAGGTATTTAGTTATGGCAACAAAAACCTAACAGAGGTGATGGGAGTTTCTATTGCTGTCACCGTAAGGATCAAGGGGGCTGTAACCCTTAGGCCCTTTCAGTTTAGACTATGCAGAGTCTCATTCAAAGATCAGTCCAACAGCCAAGTCATCTATGTCTTCATTGGCTAACTTTCTGGGAGACTTGTGCCACAGCTCAGAGTCATCCTCCGCAGCACCTTAGCTCTCTGAACCCTATACTCATTCCCAAACCCTCACTTACCCAAGGCATTTCTGGTTGGTTGATCCCTGTTGGTCAGCTGACTGGATCAGTATAACACATTGAGAAGGTATCTGGCTGTTCCTGCATTCAGAGGTTTCAATCTGTTGGAGAAACTCTTAACACAGAGGTCACCCTCCATAAAGGCCTCTGAATTCTGTTATTACCTAGAAAACTGAAAAATCTTTGGGAGAATTGTGCAGAAATGAAAGCTCAAAAATATTTACAAGCGAAATAACAGTTTTCCTTCTAAAAAAGTTATCTGAAGATGATTATTTACATCTTGATAACCTTTCAAAAGAATCTTTTCCCTGTGTTTAGTCCCACAAATGGGATTCTGGAGCCACATGGAGTCGTGAGGGA
This sequence comes from Uromys caudimaculatus, assembly GCA_028551405.1. Lineage (NCBI taxonomy): Eukaryota > Metazoa > Chordata > Mammalia > Rodentia > Muridae > Uromys > Uromys caudimaculatus. The sequence continues at coordinate 23,438,853 of CM052706.1, forward strand.
ACTTCAGCCATGCTCTGCTCTGGCAGCCCCTAGCTCTTGACCCTACCTCTTATCCTCAAAATGCAAATGCCACTGGAACTCTGGAAGGAATTTCCTGGGTCCTTGATCTCAAGAGGAGAAAGGGAGCGCTCTGGTGGAGTTGACTGTGAGTCTTAACTTGAGAAGAATTGTCTGAGAAGGTCAGAGGAGAGATGAGCAGGGCAGAGCAGGAATCATCCATCCATCCATCCATCCATCCGTCCATCTGTCCATCTGTCTGTCTATTCATCCATCCATTTACTGGTCTTTCGCTGGACCCCTGTTGGTAACAGATTATGGCAGACTTTATTTTTCAAATAGACCCTTCCTCCATGTTTACTCAACTCTGTATAATTTCCTTGCGGTGTGAATGTCTTACCTTTTACATCAAAGTGGAGATCCACCCACACTCCTTTTGGATAACCAGCCATAATATGACAGAAGTTATATGACTTTTGACTTCAAGTCATAGAAATGACATAGGCGCCCTCTCTCTCTCTCTCTCTTTCTCTCTCTCTCTCTCTCTCTCTCTCTCTCTCTCTCTCTCTCTCTCGCTTCCTTTCTCTTCCCTCCCTCCCTCTGCCCATAGATACTACATTAGGAGGACACCCACACAGAGAGACCCAGCTGGCCTCAGTCAATGAACAGAGTGAGTTACTGAACATTATAAGTGGTCCTTCGGATGGTTCTGGACCCTTACCAAGGTCCTGGAACTGTAAACAAGATATTCCTGCTGTATTAAACTCCTGATCTTGGAAACCTTGCTGGTGAGAGATGGCTTATTTTGAGTCACTAAGTTTTAGGACAATTCATTACACAGCAATTGTTAGCTGATACAAACGTCCTATGAGGAAGCTGGGCCAACAGGAAAGAAAAGCTGTTGGGGTCTCTGGGGAGATCCCCAGATAACAGGCAGAAGTTAGATTGCTTAATACAACTGCTACTGACATACTCTGAGCAAGTGTGCCTGATGCCCAGAGGGTGGGCATCTCTGGGACCTGAGAAAAGCTGAATGGGAGAGGTGACACTCAGCACCATGTCTAAAAGGATAAGAAATAGCTCCCTTCCCAACTGGGGAAGGGAGCGATGGAAGACGGGCAAAGTGCGAGGAGAGGACTCTCTGGAAGAAGAACCTAGACTGGAGGCAAGCCCTGGGAAATGACCTTGCAGACAGTTGCCACCAAGGCTGCCTTGCCATGTGAGCAACACATATCTCTAAGACAAGCATCTCTAATGCTGTGACCCTTTAATACAGTTCCTCAAGTTGTGGTGACCCCAACCATAAAATTATTTTCATTGCTAATTCATAACTGTCATTTTGCTGCTGTTGTAAATTGTAAAGTAAATACCCGTGTTTTCTGGTGGTCTTATGTTACCCCTGTGAAAGGATCATTCATCTCCAAAGGGTCAAGACCCACAGGTTGAGAACTACTGCTTCAAGCAGTGAGCATCCAGTAGGGCTTTGGGTTGGTAATCTTATATCTGCCCAGGACAAAATGCAGTTCAGATCACGGTCTCACAAACTCTGTCCCAGGCTAGCTAGACTCTAGCAAGCTAGCTGGTGAAACTGGTAAGGAGCCTTCTCCCAGTACACACTGCTCTCTCCTTAATAACAAGAACTACTTTGGTGTATGAAAAACAGTGGTAGACAGGTCTTGGGATCCTGATGGAGCTGTTCCCCAGAGGGGAAGAATCTGAACATGAGTCATAGAAACCTCTATGCTATAAGCTAATGTTGTCCTGCTGGGTCAGCACGGCCAGACTCTGAGTCCCTCCAGATGTTCCCCCAGATGTTGCTGATGGCCAGCTCTCTCTGAACAGTTCCTCCATGCTGCAGGCTCCTTCTCCTCCAGGAAACCCTACATAAACCCTTGGGCTCCTTGGGACTTGAGACTCTTTCATCACAGCCCTTGTACATGGTGGGTAGTGTCCTGGCTCCCTGTTCGCATGCCTGGCCAGGTGTGTGCATGGGGGAGAAGTGACCCAGAGAGCTTGAAATATGTCTTCCAAGGCCCATCCTATCACAGACATCCTCTGAAACCAAGTTTTGGATGAAATGACAAGGACAATGCTCCTTTAACTGTCATTAGAGCTGTGAAGACAGGTCTTGAGTCCGACATGTCCTCACATGCCCTCCAAAGATCATTGCAGGCCTTCCATGCCCTCACCCACTGGCACCAAGTGAACAGTGAGCCTCCATGTCTCCTGGTCCTGGGCTTTGAGTGTCTTTTGCCTGGTCATTAAGAACTGTGCCAGTCATCACTCTAAATAATGCTTGTTGGATTGAACTGAATGAGATTCCAGGCTAAGGCCATGGAGTGCTAGTGAGCCTGGCATCGCTCTGTGGCTGATAGATTTTGGCCTGTGGGCGAGTTCTCTGTGTATGTGTGTGTACACGCATGTGTGTGTGTGTGTGTGTGTGTGAGAGAGAGAGAGAGAGAGAGAGAGAAACAGAGAAAGAGAGAGGGAGGGAGAGAGAGAGAGAGAGAGAGAGAGAGAGAGAGAGAGAGAGAGAGAGAGAAAGAGAGAGAAAGAGAAATCCCACATATATCCACATATGTCTTCCATGGCAGTGTACGCTGTGTGCTACATGTTTACGTGAGGATGCTCCCTCTGAGCTGAGAGCTGAGCAGAAATAGCCACTGTATCTTTCTGGAGGCTTTTGCCTGATAGGCCCCAGAACATCCAGCTGAGCTCAACAGGACTCTCTCCATGACATTTTTTGGAAGCCCTGAGTCATAGCACAGTCACTGCCCACAGCACAGCCCACCCTGCAGCCCCCTGCCTGGGTGGTGTGCACATGGATGGGCAAGCATTTTCCCTGGCCTGCTTGCTGCTTTAAGGAACAGATTATAATTCCTGCACGGGCTGCATCTGCAACCAACTTGAGGGGGGAAAAAAAAACGTTAAGTGAGTTGAAAGAAAAAAAAACTGTAGTAAGGAACTTCAATCCAGCCAGCCATCCGTGTCATTGAATTAGGCTAATCTAAATCCTCAGAGCCTAATTTAGCAGCCTCCAGGCAACCTCTCCATGGCTCTCTGGAGTTCCTATTGCAAAGTCCTAGGCAGACATGCTCTTTGGAGACAGTAATGGCCTGGCACGATGAGGACAACAGGGCCCCTGAGGGACACCAGCTGCTCATTGGGGACCTATGCAAGAGGAAGCCTGAACCCAGCGCCTAACCTTGAATCGCTTTGGCCTCTGTGTAAGTTCTTCCACTCCAGGGCCCTGTGCCTCACCCAACCCTCCAGTACTACAGTCACCAAGAGGGCCTAGGAGGAAAAGTCCCTCAAAGGGAGGAATGGATGCCTGAACCCCACAAAGTTGCCCAAACACTGCTCAGCATATGTCATACCACAGGACTTCACTGAAACCCAGGGCTCACTGATACTGACCCACAGTCGACTGGAGGGAGATGAGAGCCCAGCCTTCTCGGTAATGCTAACTTCATCAGCACCGCTGTGAACCAGAGCTTCATCAGCTCACTGAGACACTCTCTGACTGAATTTGATGGTCCCTCTCCTACTGTTCACATTCTTCTCCCTGGACTCTTCCCTCATTCTGTCTGAGATTCACTCATTCATCTACTGCCTCCCTCCCACCTTCCCTCCTTCCATTGCTTGCTTTGTGGCTGCTCAGGGTGTCAAGAACCTGGAGAACACCCATACCTAGACTGCACACACACACACACACTTTTTCTGTTCCTTGCTTGCCTCTGGCTCCCCACTGCTCCTTTGATGGCTTTTTCTCCTCTCTGCTCCCCTCCACAGAGCACAAGAACTGATGGTGGCTAGTGGGGAGGCCTTTGCCAGGGGCACTTAGGAGAGGGAAAGGTGCTGAACTGACCTGATAAATGAACTAGTGGAGATGTGTGGCCTGGCGCCCCCACCCCTTTGATCAAAAGCCGCTGAACCCCTGATGACATCCCATGGCGTATTCCTCTATTAATCAGCAAAGCCTTGACAGATGTAAGCAATTTGTCTTTGGAGAGGCCTGGAGGGGGGCGTGTGGGAGTTGAGCTCAGCCATCAGGATAGAGGAGAGAGATGCTCAGGGGAAGGCCTGAGATGGGGGCTGCATACATGCATACTGAGAAGGCGGGAGCTGAAGAAACCAGGCAGATCAGAAAGGGAAGCGTTTTCATTTCAAAGCATATTTCTCCCTTGATTGAACGGCCCCAACTACGGCCAAACCAAGATGCTGGAATCAGGCTTCCATCCAGGGCTTAATCCTGCCCAGGCCCTGTGGGGCTCAGAAGCATGGCTCAGTGGGCTCAGTGCTGGGCTTTGGGAGGTTGCTCATCCTCAGGACCCTCCTAACGTTGCCAGGAGCGTCTGCCCTTACTGATTGATGCTGGTGCTTGCTACACAGCTTGTAGGCACCAAACACATTTAATGAGTCTGCCATGTGTGCAGAGGTCAGGAGCTGGGCACTGGGGAGTCCTAGGAGAAGCAACATCAGCTCAGCAAACCCCTGGTCTATAGGGTGACTCTGAAACCCCCAGGTAAAGTCATGGAGTACAAGGCTTCTGGACAAGAAGAGACCAAAAATAATTTAAAATCAAATGCACAAGAAATCAGGCGTTTCTGGCAGTGCTTGCCTGCATGGTATCATGTGATGTCACTGGTTCCAAGTACACTATTTGCTCACCTAGAGCTGTGTATGCCACCCTGCCACGAAATGCTGGCGACTACTGCCGAAAACAGCCTGACTCAGATTTGAGTCTACTACGTGTTAGGAATCACAATGTTTTTATTTCAGATATAAATTTTTCTGTTTTTGTAGAACCACAGTGGCTTAATTACTGAAATGGGCTTTTTATGCATGTGTGTGTGTGTGTGTGTGTGTGTGTGTGTGTGTGTGTGTGCAGGTACATGTGAGTGCACGTGCAGGTACATGTGGGCATGCGTGTAGGTGTGTATGGGAATATGTGGGTATGTGTGCAGATACATGTGGGTGCATGTCAAGGCCAGAGGACAACTTCAGGTGTCATCCTCAAAACACCATCCATCTCCTTATGAGACAGGGTGTAGGCATATATATAAATATATATAAATATATTTATATATATTTATATATAAACCTTCATTAATAAGCCTAGCACCCACCACAGAGGTAGTAGAAAAGAAAGGTTATTAGGATATGGGGCAAGTGAACCTGTTTAGAAATAGTTCTTTGGGACGATTCCAATCTTCCTTGTTCTCAGTCCAGTCCTCTAGCAAAGCACCAAACATGAATCAGCAGCTGCAGTCCAGTCCACTCAGCAGGCACCACACACAGCTCAGCAAGGGCAGTTCAATCCAGAAGAAACCACGGGGCTCACCAACTGGCCCAAGTCCGCCGAGGCGGCAAGAAGCCGCAGGAATCTTGTGAGAAGTTCTTTGGTGAGTTTCTCTCTAAGGTGTCACCACAAGGGAAGTGCAGTCACACAGTGTAAGGCAAACCAATACATGCATGTCGTCAGTGATGAATAGCGGGACGGAGCAATGCTCGAGCTCCCACTGCCCGTGGGGTCACACATATTCTTTCTAAACATCATGCATCCTTTCATGTGTTTGCTACAGCAAAACATCCTTTCACCTGTGTCTGCTTCAACCAAACATTCTTCCACCTGTCAGCCCCAGCAAAACATCATTATAACCTGAGTCTCCAAAATAAACCAGAAATTTCCACTTTAACAGGTTCTCTTCACTAGTCTGTAAGTAACCAGTCAAGCTAGACTGGCTGTCCAGTAAGCCCAGGGATTTTCCTAACCCCATCTGCCAGTGCTGGGATTACAGCACCTACCACTGCACCTGGCTTTCATGTGGATTCTGTGTGCCTTGCTCAGATTCTAAAGCTTTGATGCAAATACTTTACCAATTGGGCTCTCTCTCCAGCCTAAAAATAAAGGGGGGGGGGACTTAATACTTTCTTACCTTCATTTCTCAACACAAAAGTACCAAATTGGTATGTCTTTCAGTTAAATTATATTCATTTTACAAATTGCTATTTGAGATTCTGAATTAAGTTTCATAAAACAAACAAAAAAAAATCATTCAATGAATTTTGGCTGGAGACAAAAATTTCTAACGATTATGCTGTGGCCCTAAACAGACTCCTACCATTCTGTGCTATGTATTATGTGGAATGGTGTTCTCAGCATTGATGATTACAAAACTAAATTATTATTAGTCTCTCTGAAAAGCTTTCAAGATGCTGTGTGTCCTGCAGAATCAATATCCAACCAAGTTAATATCCTTTATGTAAAATTCACACATTTCATTAGTTGGCAAATTTATTTTTTGTCTTTAACAAATGACAAAATTATATGTATACCAAATTTTAAATTTTTCTTTATGGTTTGCCATCATCAATAAACATTGGATTTGTACACTTACTGTATATACCAATGCACCTGGGGGTCACATAAAGTTTTCCAAGGCATAAAGTATGAGAGTTGAAGACTTCTGGTTTAGAACATCAGGCAGATAGTGGTAACATGGGTGATGACTGGCCTTGTGGGAACAGGCAAGGGAGGGCATGTTTCAGGGGCTATGTGGATATAAGGAGTGTCTACCTCAACCAGGGGACACTTTCTAAGGGAGAGGATACCAGCTAGCTCTTGCTGGATGAGCAGACATGTTCATATGAGAAGGCTCTCTCTTGTCTGCTTGTTTGGAGAATTCTTGCTCACGCTGAGGATTTAGCGTGGGTTTCTTCCTCTGCTCTCCTTTTTCCATCACTAAGGTTTAAGATAAAGAGCTGTGTCTGACCTGCCGCTTTGGCCTCTGTGTCCAAGCCAGAGAGTGAGAAGGAGGTGCCAGCACAGATAATGGTGTGTGCAAAGATGTGGGGGCCAACAGAGGCAGCCTGGCTGACAGCCTTGTGGCCTGTGCATGTGTGTCCATGAGGCTGCATCTAAACAACACAGAAATTGAAAACAAAACTTTTTTTTTAAGTTTCCACTTGGGTATCTGGTCCTAAACAAATACAGCCTAGTGGTCTGACTACAGCTGGGTATTATATAATCCCCTCCAAGTGGCTTGGGAGTGGGGGAGTGCCCTGTGGATCTGTGTAAATGCTTTAAGCTTAACCTTTAAAACTCACTCTTGCAAGTGTCCGAGACTCAAGCCACAGCCAGTGTTTTGATCATGCGCCTCTTTCCCGTTCCAATAAACACCTAACACACTTTGCCAAGCTTTCTGTGGGCGGGATTTACAGATCTGTGACTCACCCAAGAAAGCCAGGGAACATGAAAAGATGTCGCTGGAGAGAAATATGCACGAGAGGATGGGAGAGGTCAGCGCCTCCACCAAGCAGGACAGACTCCCACAGCTTTTCCTAATAAACAAGTTTCCAGGCTCCTTTGAATTCTTTGAGAGGAGAGGAGCATCCGCATCCTCAGTGAGGGGAGGAAGGAAGATTATGGGCAGAGACCACATGGTCCTGGTCCTCACATGGGAGTGAATGGATCCGGGAAGACACACAGTCAGGAGGTGACTGGCACCAGGGTCACAGCTGCTGACAGCCATCCATCGTAGGTCATCTGCTGTTTGCCAGACTCTGGCTCAGACCTGTGTCATAAAGCTCTGAGAGGCCAACGTGTCTCAGGTGACCAGAATGGGAGCTGGACCTGCTGCTTCCTAAGCCCCAGTCTGTCCAGGCTCCCCTGTTATTTTGGTGGACCCTGGATCTTTCAACAGGGTTCTGACCTGAGGTCTGGACTGGAGCTTCTGAACTACATAGACCAGGGTGTCATGGTAACGGCAAGAGCCTCCAGTTAGTTTGGAATTTGAGAGTTTTTCATGGGATTTGCCCCAGTCTGTGTCCAGCATTTTGTACATATGATGTGAATTAACGCTCACAACCTGTGCAAAGGTGAGTTCTGTTGCCTTGGTTTTCCAGACCATGGCGATTCCCAGAGGTCACAGGACCTGCCAGAAATCACATAGACCGTCAAGTATTTGATCTTAACTTCCTAGGTGAGAGGGGACTGACCTCTCCGTCCCATGGTGCTATCCAAAGCTACTCTTCCCTGTTTACTCAAGGCATTTTGGTATACTAGCTTAGCACATTGCTTCTGAAGACCAAATGTGTCCCAGTGTGTGTGTGTGTGGTTACCTGTAGCTATGTGTGTATATGAAGTCACATGTAATTTGTTTTTGTGAGTGTGAGCATGTGAGAGAGCTTGTTCAAGGAGAAGGTGAGCATTTGAGTAGATGAGCTAGCAGGACTTCGAGGGGGGACTGAATGCCCCTCTGATGTACCTCACAAGGAACAACAACAAAAAGCAGACACCAGAGTCCCAGCAGGGTGACAAAGAGTCTGGAGAGCCTGAGATGACTGAAGCCCTGTAGGGAAGACACATTTCCCCCATGATATATTTGGTAATGGCTGCCAGGAAACCTGGGACAAACTTGTAGGAACCGCTTAAACAGATGGGCTTTGAAGAGATAGATAGTGCCATTAACCGCGTTCTTACGACGTGCTAAGTGTTCTGCAGATGTGTAAGCATGCAACCCTCAGACCACTGCAGGGACAGGCTGTGATTTTACACATTGAATGAGGAACTTGGTTCAGAGAGGTTCTGGAGCTCACCAAGGCCACCCAGCCCACTGATGAGCGTGATAACCATGAATCAGGGGGTCTGCTTTCCAGTTACTGGGTGAAGACGTTTGGGGGGGGTGCACAGTCAGTAACCTGAAGCCCAATGGATAGATTCCAGAAAGCTGCAGGGGAGCAACAGAGCAGCTTATAGAAAAGCTCAGCCAGGTCTATTGAAATGGAGAAGGCAGGAGAAAAGAAGGAAAGATCATTGTCATCTGCTGATAAGACAGCAGGGGGTGCTACTCAGGATTTCCCATGGAGCATCAAAAACTGGAGTCTGAAGACTGAGCCCTGAGCACTGGTGGGCACATACATCTTTGTAACAGCTAAGAAGGTATCTAAGAGCTTGTGGATGCACATCTCACTGGGATGCTATCTGTAAATGCCTCTAGACATATATCCCAACATAAGGACCCAGCTGTTCCCTTTGAACCCTCCCCTTAAAGTCAGTCAGGAAGTTGGTGCTCCAGGATAAAGAGCAGGTGCAACCTTGAAGACCGGTGGCCAGGGAATCCCGTCAGACTACAGGGGAGAAAACTAGGCCACACTGCCCAGCTTCTCCACTGTCCCTCAGGAATCCTAAGAGAGACCTGGTATCAGGACACACAGGTAAGCTGGGGGGTGGATTTGATCTCAGGGCTGATCGTTATTTCCATGGATGGAGATGAACTTTCTCAGAGAAGTGCAGCCTCCAACATGATGCTGCCACAGAAGATATAGCATCAGGGCTGTGCCAAGAGCCCACAAGCCTAGTGACTGTCCACAAGTTCCCACCCAGCAGTGTGAGAATCCGAACTTATGTGGGGCTGCCTCTGTAAGAGTAGAGATGCTTCCACAGACTAGGGGAGACTGAGCAGGTCTGGTTCCTCAGCATCACTGAGGAAGGGTGGACCAAGACAGTCCAGGGGTCCCAGAGGGCACAGAGTCAGAGACCCAAGTCTCTGAGGGGAAGGTAAGAGGGATGAGGAAACACCCAGGCTTCTGTCTCGTCTTTCTCAAGCCCTTCCTCTCACCAACAGAGACCCATGGCCTTCTCTCAACTCTTCAGAGCCATTTTAGGAAGAGAAGCCAGAAGAGACCACAGTGCTTCCTGCAAAGGCACTTGCTGAGCTGTTCAGCTCCCTCCTCTCCACCATCATCAGATAGATGCTATAGGAACTAGGAGGATGCCTCATTTGGGGCTTAGTCCTGTGTCTAAGACTTAAATGGTTGGTCATGCCTCAAGGTGAATCTTAGGTTCAGCCAAGAACCCTGGCTGAAGTCACTGTCACCTGTGTAGTCTACTTGCTATCCCTAGGGACCATCGCTGTGAACACCCAAGATAGCGGCCTTTAAAGACATTCTGCCCCGTTTCCCCCAACAAGTGGGGTCTGTTCACGCTGTAGGATAAAAGGGCGAAGAAGACCCATCAATTCCTGACCAGGAACTGTAACCCTTGGGCTGAGGAAAGCCTTCCCCTGTGGGGCCCAACTGTTATACTTGTCTTGGGGAACCCTTTCCCTGCAGCAGCTGGAGCAGAGCTGTACCACTTCTTTCTAAAGGGGAAGCCTCTCCCTTCAGAGCTGCAACACTTACACAGAGCCAAGCCCCTTATCTTTTCATTCAGACCCCAAGACCCCTGCCTAGGCCAGGTATGCTTCTTCCCTAGCTGTGGGATGCGGGTGGGAGAGAAGGTGGGTGCCTTCACCAGCTAGCCTGGCTTAGCTGTCCTTACAGGACAGGTGTGTGGAAGAGTTGCCTAAGAAACGGTCTGATGCATGTCAGTCAGAGCCTGGTAGACAGTCTTAAATCACCTTTGATGTTTTAGTTTTGGAGCTGCAAGTAACTAAAAGTGATTTTTGAAAAACCTGCCTATGTAGCAGGAAGATGAGGGCTCTGAATGTGGGTGGCATCCATGCCCTGTGGTGAGATCTTGGTCTGTGTACAAAGGAGAAAGGGAGTCGAGCTCCAGCCTTCATCTCTTTCTACCTCATGACTGCATATGCAACGGGACCTGCTGCCTGCCAATCCTGCAGCCCAAAGTCGTTTAATGACCACCAAGGATCAAAACTCTTTCCAGGCATCACGAATCATCTGCCCTGTGCATGTTGACTCCCAACTCCAATACGGCAACCACAATGTAGAGATTCTTATTCTCACCTTCTTCAGCTGTGTTCAAGTCTGCTCCATGCGCGTCTCTTTTCTAGGAAGGACATTTCTCCCAAAACTTTAGCTAGGATCACTTTCCCTAAAATCAAGACATCTATCACAGAATCCAGGAGAAAGTTTAAGATGCCTTTGGGTCAGGAAAGCAAGGGTGTCTGCCAATGGCTTGAGTGAGACAAGGACTCCAGAGCAAGAAGCTTTGTGTGGCAAAAATGAAAGCCAGACCAGAGAGAATGCTCCAAGTGGCCACTGCTGAGCTGCAGAGCAGGGATGCTGATGGCGCATGTGGCAGCTGCAGCTGTGATGGTGGAAATCAGTGGTGAAGGGGAAGTCCCGGATGAGACGCACTGAAGGGAGTGTTTCCTTTGGCTCCATGGTAGGGAAGGCATGGCTGCAGGATTGGCAGGCAGCGGGTCCCGTTGCATATGCAGTCACAACGCAGAGAGAGATGAAGGCTGAAGCCCGGCTCCCTTTCTCCTTTGTACACAGACCAAGATCTCACCACAGGGCACGGGTGCCACCCACACTCAGGGTGGGTCTTCCCTGCTCCATTAAACCTTTCTAGAGACACCCTCATAGGCACACCCAGAAACACTCGTTTCCATGGTGATTCTAAATCCCATCAGTTTCATGATCAAGAACAACCATGACACTGGTGAGGGAGATGACAGAGGTGAGGTGGGAGCTACAGGTCAGGGAACAAACTGTGCGTCACACTCAATCCTCCTGCTAGCCCTACTGCTTCCTTTGGAAGGGAACCAGTGATGGGGCTGAGATCTTTTCTGTGTAGTACTGGCTGCTATGGAGAGCCCTGGGGAGGCACACCCTGAGTGAGACACTGACATGCACAAGTACACAAGTACCTTCTTTCTTCTGTCATAACCAGTATCCAATATCCCACTAGGCTTATCAAACTTAGCAGCATTCTAGGGGACAGTGGAGACCAGGACACACAAGGATGCTTCTCCCACAGAGATACCTACCTTCTCACAGTCTATCATGCATGCATGATAATTAACTGATTAATAAATGGAGAAAAAAATCAGATCACAATAAGGGTAATGAGCAGTTAGTGCCACCAGAGTGCTTGAGGACACAGCCTTATTTATGAGTGGTCTGGGAAGGACTGAGATAGTACTGGCTAGAGCTTCAAGGTGATTGGGCATCATGGAAGACCTGAGGGAAGGGAACCCAAGGCCCAGGGATGAGGAAAGGCTGGAGAGGAACTTTTGAAAACCAAAAGAAGCCACCATGGGGGGGGGGGGGAATGCGGACCAGGGACTGGAGTGGGCTGGCCTGGGGCCTGGGTTTTTGCTTCTGGTGATAGGAGATGCAGCAGACTTCAACAGTAGAATGTGTTGTTTGGTTTGTGCTTCTAGAAGAGTTTCCCTGGGCACAGCACTGTCCTTTCACATGGCATATGCTGATGCTCCTTGTCCCACGCTTCTATCCTGTCTTCCCAGGACTGCAAGGTCCTGAACTTACACATCCCCTCACCCTGTGCACTCACCTGAAGCCATCATCAGTGTGCGTGCAGAAGAGCTGCCGAGAGCCACACAGAAGTGTTAGAAGCTTCCATCTTTTCCTGGAGGGACCTGAGAACAATGACCCTCTGCAGAAAGTGGATGGTACCTGCTTCCCAGAAGCTCCCGGGCCTACCAAAGCAGGAAAGCAGACTAGGAAACCTCTCCCCAGGTTGCAGGGTCCCTCTCCACCCTGTCTTCTGCACCAGTCAGGAGCAGCCCTGGGTCTCATTAAAAGGGGGCTGCTGGTCGGGAAGCTCAGTATCCAGCAGGTCATTCCTCCAATGATACCTGATAGGTAACAGACGTGTGTGCTGGGGGTGACCTGGAAAACAGTCATCCCCCTGCCCCTACAAGGTGCTCTGCAGAACCCAGCTCCAAATACATGAAACATGAGGCCATCCTCATAATCAGAGCTGACTTGTGGAAAAATTAAACACAGAAGAGCATGCCAGCCCTGAGCGGCCTCCCTCTCTGCCTTCCCAGAGGCACAGTCTAGGGCTGGGCACCTTAGGGAAGAGAAGCTGACCTGCTGTCAGCCAGAGAGCTATGACCTTGGGTGGCAGTTGCCTCTAGATGACATGTTTGTATCAACTAAGACAGGGGGACTAATTACAAAAGGAGAATAAAGGGGTGAGATATTTTTTGTTTGGAATGCCCGTCTACTCTCCGAAGTTCTTGTGGTTGAGTATCATTTGTTTTCATTAAGTTTTACCAGGTGAGTCAGTTGCAAATTATGTAACTCCTCCCGGAACCCCTGGCAGGAATGCAGGGCTTGTGGAAGCCACCATGTGAGCTGCAGTGGAGAACACTGGCATCAGCACAGAGTCAGGCAGAGAGTCATACAAGGGTTTCAGAGAACTGAACCTGGCAAGGCTGGGGCAGGGTTGGTCCATAGCTCAACTCCACTGACACCTGTGTGGGTTAAAGGACATCCCAGGAGTCATCTTTTTTGGGTGCCATTGACCTTGTCCCCAGGGTCCCAGGATGACACTGAGCTAGAGGTCCTTGCTTGTCCAGAAAGCTCTTTGAAGGCCGGTGTGGGCTCTCTTTCCACTTTACAAAGACCCTTGCTCATTAGGATTTAAAGCATATGCTTGGCTGAGACTGTCAAAATGCATCACAGAGATGGTCCCAAACTAACCGCGGAGAACCCCCTGTCCTGATCAAAGAAGAGGCAGGCATCCTGCAAACTGAGGGTGGAGTAGAGTGTGGGGGGAGCAGGTGGGGACTTGAGGCTGGAGCTTGCCAGCTACAGGCCAGGGGCCCTGTCCTCACAATACAGACCAGTTGTCCACCTGGATAGATCCAGTGTGGAAGAGATTGATGACCCCCCCTTTCCAAAACCAGAGCCCAGAGAATCAGTCCGGTCTGCACTGTTAGGGTGGTGGGTTGGAGCTATAGATGAGGAGTACAGTCCCTGCAGGCCTGTGGGGGCTGTGTGCTTATGTCCAGGAGGTTTCCTTTATGGTGAAGGACCAAAAGAAAGCTGAGACGAGAGTCAGAACTAAGTACAGCAGCTCAGTTACTGGACTGCTTACACTGCTTAATCTTTTAACTAAATATTTTATTTAATATTTATACATGCATATAATGTGCTTGGATCCAATCCACCCTCATTCCTTCTGATTCCTCACACTCTCTTGGCTTTTCCCTCCCAGGCTCATGTTCTCTCTCTCTCTCTCTCTCTCTCGCCCTCTCTCTTCCCACTGAGTCTATTTAGAGCTGCCTGTATATGCATGGGTGTGGGACCATCTACTGGAGCATGACCACTCTCTCAGAGCCCTGAGAAAAAGTTGGCTTTCCCAGCAGCCATAAGCTTGATAACTTATCCTAATTGTCAACTTGATGGGATTAGAGATTAATAAGAAAACAAATCTCTGGGGGCTCCTATGAGGGATTATCCAGATTAGGCTAGTCAAGATCTGGGGTTCTGGAATGAAGAAGGAGGAAGAGGAGGAGGAAGAGGAAGAAGAAGGAGGAGGAGGAAGAAGAAGAAAGAGGTGAAGGAAGAAGAAGGAGGAGGAAGAGGAAGGAGGAGGAGGAAGAGGAGGAGGAGGAGGAAGAAGAAGAAGAAGAAGAAGAAGAAGAAGAAGAAGAAGAAGAAGAAGAAGAAGAAGAAGAAGAAGAAAGTGATCTGAACACCAGCATTCATCTCCCCGTTTCCTGACTCTGAAGGAAATGTGACCAATCCTGGAACTACCTCTTCCTTCTTTAAGTGGCTTTTGTTGGGTATTTTATTATAACAATACACAAGTAATTAAAATGACTGGCTCTACTGTAGTCAGCCATCCTACCGAGCACTTGAAGGCAGATGTTCTGTTTTCCTGGGTTAACAACTCACAGAGAGACTGAGAACTGTGCCCAGCTTCACACAGCAAGTTTCCACAAAGCGAGGATTTGAGTCCATGGGTAGCCAGACCATGGCTCAGAAAGGAGACAAGATAGCCAAGTATGCAGGATTCCCCAAGGGGAGCCTAACTAGGGGGATGTCTGTATGTAAATGACACTCTGGACTGCACTCTTAGACAACAGCAGAGAGAGGACTGGAGAAAAATCAGGTGGCACCCTCCTGCGACTGCTCCCACAGGCTAGACCCATAACTATCCCCTCAGCCCCAGATCGATGCTTTAGGACCTATGGTGTCCTCCTTGGTCTCCACAGTGGTGCCACCTGTCCAGGTTTCTGCCCTGCTCAGTAAGTATCCCATACTTCAGACTTCTTGGGCTCTGGCCTTACCTCTGGGCCTAGCACCAGACAAGCATTTCCACTCAACCCCAACCTCGGGTCCTCTCAGCTTCCATCTCAGTGGGGATGGAAACTCTACTGCTCACCAGCTACAGCACTCAGCCATCTTCACTATACTCTGATGCCCTGGGATAGTTGAAGCCACGTTTTCACCTTCCCAAGGCAAATTCCACCTGCCTTCCGGGCTGAGCGGAGAAAGGTTGCCAGAAGAAACCTGAAAGGCCAAAGGCAGAAGGGACCTGCACCTTCCTGTGTGCTTTCTGTTCCTCCCTATTGTGCACCGACCGACCAGACCCTGCAACCCCTACCCTTGGCAGCAACTGTTGGCTCTGCACAGTCCCAGGGGCCCCTTTCCCAAGCGTCAGGTCTCCAACCTCCAGCTCTTGCCTTTGCTGCCGCCCCCTTTGGGGTGACTGCTGAGCTGAGCTGAGCGTCCTTCAATCTGGTGTTTCTTTTAAGTGTCTGCTTAAACCATTGCCCAGCTTTAAAAATCTGAGCTGATTTCTCACTTCCGAGCGGTAGGAATCCTTTCCCGATGTAGCTATGCTGTTGTTTCCATTGTGAAGCCTCCTCTCCGTGGCTCCTGGGTAACTGCCTTTCATGAATTGCTGTCCAGAGGATGTCTCGACACCGCCTATGCTTCAATTTCCTTATTTATCTCATGGAGACGCGGATGTCACTACACAGTGGCTATGAGAACCCAGCCAGCTGCTTGTGAAAGGTGTAACCCAGGCCTGCCACTGAGGGGGATCATCAGTAAAGAGACAGCAGCGTCCACAGGATCCTATTCAGGCTCTTTCAAGCATAAGGGGTCCCTCAGGATGGTTTCAGATCAAGGGGAGACTGAAGAGCTCATGCTGCGTCCTAGTTGTCTTGTCTGGAGATATTTTGTTACTTTTCCTGGAAAATCTATTTGTATTCACCCCAGACAGAGAACAACAGACTGAAGAAATGATTCCACTCACATCCAGTCTGAACCAGTGACTTGACTGGGGTCCCCTGAGAAGAACATGGGTGAGGGCTGATGCCTGGATCACTCACAGGTGTCTGCATCACCAAAACCCCCCAGTGGTGTGGGTGCAAGCTGCATTGGGGAGTTACCTACACCATCTACCAGCCCTAGGTATCTGCTTTCTGCTTAAGTAGCATGAGGGCAGGATTCCTGAGTCAGGTAACTTTCTCATCAGCCAGGTGAGCCCCTCCCACGGGGCAGGAGGGAACGTTTCAATGGGAGAAAACAACAGCACAAGAGGCAGTGTTTTAAAAGAACCAAATACCCAATGCCCTGAAGGAAGAATAGGACTTTTACTTGCACAGCCTAATCGTAGAAGAGCCTTAGTGAGAAGCTTTAAAAACCTCTCTGATCTTCAAACTACACCATTTAAAAACTGAAAAGGGCAAATCGTGGGTTTGCAGGAAGCAACTCAACAGGTTGATTATGGGTAGTTAAAACAAGTAGGCAAACGATCTGAGCAGATAGTTCAGGAATGAAACTGTCCAAACTACTAACTAGCAAGCGCATGAGAAAAAAGTGTGGCTAGTTATTAGAGAAATTCTCAATAGAGACATTTGAATGAAAGCTCATCTCCACCTGCTAGACTAGCTGGAGCCAAGGAGAGAGCAAGTGTTGGCAGACATGTGGAGCAGCCGGAACTGTAACATGTTGCTGGTGGGTTGCAAAAGTCAGAATGCAGCTGCCTCAGAAAGTGGTCAGTTTCTTATAAAGTCAGACATACTTATAATATGACCCAGCAATGCCATTCGGAGATATTTACCTGAGAGAAGTGGAAACATATGTCTCCTGAGCGTTGTATGCAAATGGCCATTGATGTTTTATTCACTATGGCCAAAATCTAAAACAATCCACATGTCCAGCCATTGTGATGCGTTAGCCCAGTGGAAGACTAACTCAGCAATGAAGCCAGTGAGCATGTCGATGAGGGTGGGTCTTGGGGCAACTCAAGGAGGCTAAACGCAGATGCAGGAGAGAGCATAGGCCGTTTACAGTGATTTCTAGGAAAAGAATAATGGAATCTACAGTGACGGAAGTTAACCAGTGGCTGCTCAGGCCAGCGCAGAGCACTGACGAGAATATACATTGTGTCAGTATTTATGTGGGTAAATACACTTGCCACTGAAATATATGACTAACACATAATCTTATTACGTGTTGATTGAACCCCAATAAGATTGATTTAAAAAAAAATATGACCTCAGCATGAAGCACTCTTCACAAGTTTGACACACAAGACAGGGACCTGTCACAGTTGAGAAGCTCCCAATGAAACCTGTTAAAAGGAACCCCGTTATACACATCTGTGCTGGGCACTGTTTGCATCTGACCATCTCTGTGTCCAGGAGTCTGTCCAGAAAGGATGCTGTGAACAGTCCTTGCCTGTTGTTAGACTGGGCTGAAGCAGTGGACCAGGGGAAGCCGAAAGGAAGATGAGAGCCATGTTTATTCCTCTAGCCAGCCCTGCAAACATGCTTGCTCCATGCTTCCCATGTCCCCAGACTGAAAGTCCCAAATCCCTCTAGGCAGCCTATCTAAACTGTTCTAGCTTGCCTGGGTCTAGCAATCCAGGAAACCTCCCTTCTTTCAGAGTCTCTTCTGTCTGGGTTGCTTTCTGACAGCTTGCTCATACTGCCTGACTTCTGACTAGTTTGTCGATTAAACCACCTGCAAACGATCCTTATAAGGGTGCCATCTCTCACCCCAGGGACCCACCTGACACTCGCATGATGTTGGGGAAAAGCTGAGGCTTGACTATGGCCAGAGAACCAGGGTCCATGTGGGAAGGGTGAGAGCAGAACCAGGGGGGCTATCTTTCCTGTTGATGTGTGAATTTTCACTCCACTGCCTGTGCCAGAGAATCCCTGGTCTTTTTTCCAGGGCTTCATCCTAGACCTGGACCCAGCTTCTTTCCCTTGGATCCATAAGGGATTAATCTTTTTATTGTTTTATTTAATCAGCCAATACTAATAGCCATTACTGGGGATACTGATAGAGAGAACGCAAGAGGCCCAAAACTTTATCGGTGGTATGGGGCAGGGCTGAATGTGAGTCCAGGGCAGCCACTCCCACTAAGCTACTTTTCCTACCAAGTGGTGGTTCCCACCACTGTAGTGATGCCCACAGCTGACGGTGCTGATTAGAGGTAGCTACTGCACTCTGGTTGTTTGGATGTCTCTGCTACAAACATATTACTTCATGTTTCCTCATGCCAGCATGGATAGGTCCTCATGATACAGACAGTGGTTTTTATGCATGATGCAATTAGTACTCAAGTAACTAGGTCAAGTAACTTGTCCAAGACCACATGGTGAGAGGCAAGCCAAGATGCAGATGCCTCTGAGTGCCAATTCAGACTGCTTTCCCTATGAATTTTGAGGTACAAATGAGTCTGTTTTGGAGGTGTACCCACAAGTGGATGCCAAAGACTGAAAAAAAAAAAAAAAAAAAAACAACCTACTTCGAGCAACCCTAGGAATGTCACAGTGAAACCCTAGAAACCCACACTTACTGAACAGTGTGTTATGGGAGGGGTGGTTTCCCTGGCCCTACCTGGCTCCCAAGTCTGGCTGTCCCAGCCACAAGTCCAAGCCACATTGATAATAGGGTTGGGGTGTGTGATGAATAGAATTGCCTTCCCCCAAACTCATATGCTGAGACCCATATGCTGCAATATGACTAGAGATAAGATCTTTAAGATGTAATAAAGGGTTGTTGAGGCCCTAGAGTCCCCAAGATTGTGTGGCCTTATAAAGAGACTAAAAGAAGGGATGGTGAAGATGACTCAGCTGGTAAAATGTTTACTATGCAAGCAATAAGGACCCAAGTTCGCTTCCCAGGACCCACATAAAAAGCTGGCATGGTGGCATGTACCTGTAACCCCAGAATTAAGGAGACAAGAAGGCAGATCCCTGGGGCTCACTGGCCAGTTGGTCAAGCTTAATGGATAAGCCCCACTCCCCAATAAGAAAGACTGTCAGAGTGGAGGATGCCTGGGAAATGACACCTGAGGCTAACCTGTGCTTCACATGCCCACGTATGAACATGCACGCACGCACACATACATGCAGGCAGAAGAAGCCAAGATTCCTGTCTGTCCGTGCTCACTCAAGAGGAAGACCACTTGAGTATACAGAGAGACGGACCACCCCATCTCTGAGGAGGAACAGACCCCTCTAGAACATGAGTTCTAGACTATACCCTGACTTTGGACATCTACCTTCCAGAACTAAGAGGAGCAGATCTCTGTTGTTTAAGCTGTCAGGCCATAATAATTGATCATAAACGCTCATGATGACCAGGAACCAGGAAGAGGCAGAGTGGAGACTAGCTTCAGCAACCTCTAACCGCCCACAGGGTCTTGTGGAGACTCCTGGGAATGTGAGTGGGGGATGTGAAAAGCTGGAGGGAGACAGGGTGCGGTGGGAAGGGCAGGCGAGTACATCAGAAAAGTAGATATCCCAGAGGAGTGGGGAGAAAAGAGGGAGGTTTGGGAGTTGGAATAAAAGAGCAACCCTCTTTAACTTACAGTAGAGTATGCCCTGTGCTACACTCTCGAAGCGCGTTGCAGTTACGAAGCCCCTCCACCCCGCGACTGCTTATGAAATCTCTTGAAGGAATAAGTTTGCCAAATAAAACACAGCATGACCAGTTAAATTGGAATCCCAAATAAATGTTGAATAGTATTTTGGTACAAGTATGTACTTAAATGTTATGTGGGATGTAACTTGTGAAGAAAGTATTATTTGAGGTTCATGCTTATCTGGATATCGAAACTTTATTTGCTCAACCTGCCTACCCCAAGAAGGAAGCCTATGCTACGCTGGATAGTTCCCCAGAGGGGAGTGTGGGGGATATGACTGGCCCTGGGACCTGGGTACCCCAGTTCCAAGCCTGGTCCTTGCTGCACACAGCTGCCACCTCCGAGAGCTAATTGTTCAACAGAGTTGCAACCTGACCTCTGGGGCATGTGTCAAACCACAACAGAGCCCTTCTCCGCTTTCATCTGGCTGGGCTGCGGGAGCTGCCAGAGCCAAGGAGGGTGGGGGGAGCCCTCACTTCAAAGGCCTCCTCTGCAGAATCCCAGCCTCAGCCCTCAGGTTTGCTTTGGGCTCAGTGTCTTGAACTCACTTGGCTTTGAGGGCGGAGGTTTGGCTTGTGTATAGTAAGAACACATTGCCTCTTTTCTCCCCGACTGTGGAGTGAAGTCCTTCCCTAAATGGCACTCTGCCCTTCCCCACTAATCCTGTGTTAGCCCCAAGCACCGCTTTGAGTGATTCTCACCCTATACTGCACATGGAAAGACATGGACTGGCAAAGTGTGCTTTGGAGGTTGTCCAGGAGACCCTGAAGGGGGACGGGGACACAGAAGGGGGGTGGCTTCTGACATTTCCCTGACTCGGGAGTTTTGCCAGGTTCTAACATAAGGAGAAGATCACATGACATGTAAAATTGCTCCTGAATCTCAGAATACACCTTTTCTTGAGCCCAAACTACATAAGCCGAGTCTCCCGGAGCCCCAGTTTCTACCTTCCTCCTGCAGGAGGGTGGGACGTGCGGCATGAACAGACTCCACTTTTCTTCCAGAGACTTCCTGCACATGGGTCTATAGACCTACTGAGTTCTCCCAAGTGTCATATTCTTGTCTTTCTGTTGCTGGGGCTCAGAGTTGCATTCAAGAAAGTTGTCCAAAGCCACCCAAAGCTCCAGCCACTGTGAGGAGATTATCAGCTGTGGGCAGATAAAGTGATTTCAGATACTTCTGCACTCCACAACTTTCCAAGACCTCCTGGCAACAGCCAAGGCCTTGGGAGGGGGTGGGGGCAGTTCCAAGGACTAGTGTTGAGATTGTGGTACAGGGAGACACTGAGGCCAGGCTGTATGCCACATCGAAGGCTGGCATGTGGGCATAGAGTATGGTCCTATGGTTTTCTGTGACTTCCCTTTGTAGGCTCTCCATTTCGTGTGTGTGTGTGTGTGCACGTGTGTGTTGGGGCTGCTGTGGGTTGTGTAGACCAGATTTTCTCTTGAGATATCTCAGACGGACTTTGGGCTTGATTGCCTGCCTTTCTAGGGGATGAAAGATGAAACCTCAGGGACTTTGCAGTGTGAGTGCAGCCAGGAACATGCATGTGGACAGCACCAAGCTGTGTAAATGCTGTGCCTGATCAGTCCTCCTCTGGAGACAGAAGCATGAGGTCATCCCGACTCTGCTCTTTTCAAGGGTCAAGAAGAGCTGGAGGAGGCACGGTGACTCAGCCTCCTCGAGGGCAGAGTGAAACACAGCGGTTTCTGGAGCCTGCAGGCTACTTCCCATCTCTGCCCTTCTCTGCCGCTGCTGAGTCCTTGCACTGGTTGCTTCTTTTGTAACTGAGACTGGGGATCACAGAAGTAGTGGTGGCAGGCAGTGGCTTCTGGCACTGAAGATACCCCCCAATTGGGCTCTGTCATCTCCTCTCAGCCATGAAGGCTGGGTCCCACACACCTGCGCTATTATAGTCTCGGCTTGGCTCACATGAGTTCACTCTCGGTGTGCTCTATTCTAACTGTCTGGCTCAGGGCCTGTGTCCTCCCCTGACCTTCCAACACTCAATGTCTACCCAGCCATGGGGTGCGTTTCTCAAGCCTGCTGAAGCCAATTTTTGTTTGTGTAGGTGTGTTAACCACATAACACAGATGCCCTCAGCATGCCAATAGGCCCAAGACTTCCTTAAGGACACAGTCACCTGCTCACTGATACCAAGGTCTGTGGAAACGGAGCTTTGGTGGACACCTGATGCCTGTTCTCTCCCTTTTGAAAGACTCATGACAAAGGTATAGGTGCAGTGAGGGTCCAAATGCTAGACTAGCCCTTCCAAGTACACACAGTAGAAAAGGAAGTCCAAAAAGAGGGAAGCGGTGAGAGACCATGAAGATTTATCATTAAGCTCCAAAACCAGAAAGGAGAGTCTATGGGATTTTGGTGTTTGGGAGATATAAAATGTCTTTGCAGATAGGTCACCCTCTCTCCCAGAAGGATGTTCTTGTACCACTACCCCACCTCTAAGACATACCTGGCCTCTGGGTACAAGGAGGGCAGAGTTGGTAGTCTGTCTTCCAGGCCAGTGGAGAAGACACATGAGACTACATGCAAAAGGATGCTCCCTGTCCCTAGGAAAGATGCTGAACTTGGAATTTGAAAATGGCAGGCCTGCTGAGGCCTAGCCTGGAAGGATGCCCAAAGCTAAACCTCCAGGGAGGGCCATTGGGCCAGCCTGGGTACCCACAGCGGTCCCACAGCGCCATCTAGCGCCATTCTAGGAGAACACGGCTGAGCATTGATCTGCCCAGAGCAGTTCCTCCTAATGGGAGGACCAGGACATTCCCACCCACCTCCAGCACTGCTCCTTCGTGCCTTTCAGTTCCTCTCCTGCATCCATAACCACTTGCCTTTTCCCGCTATAAAGTTCTTTGGGGGGGGGTGTAAATGAAAAAGCTGTAACGAAAACAGGTAAAGCACCCTATTTTATCTGTCCAAGTGTTACTCGCTAGATTCTCTGCACCTGACAAACCCTTGAGGACAGTTATCACTTAAGCCCCAAGCAAAGCTGAAGATGGATGTTCTCTCTCACTTTTGGGGAGAGAAACAGACTTTTAGAAAAGTGAAATCATATGCAAATTCACCCTAGAGCCTGGGGGGTGCCTGGCTCCACGAGGAAAAGCATCTTTCTAGAGCAAAGAAAAGATCATGGGTTCTCTTTCCATTCCGGTGTGGGTGCTAAGCCACTCTGTCACTCAGCAGCCTTTGAACCTTGGCACAAAAGGATCTAGCCCAGAAGTGCCCTCTCCCTTGGCACAAATCAGGTTCCTCCTCCAGAAAGATCTCCCCAGCTCCCGAGGTAAGGGGTTTGTCATTCCCCACTACAGCCCTCTAGTCACCTGACACCAGAATAAGGAGCTCCCCGGTAGTCCCTCCTCTTCCGGTACTCTGCACAGCTCTGGGACATACCTGCAATGCTTTGACATGCCTAACTCCCTTAACTCGCCTCTTTCGGAATCTGGGATGGTCTTGTCTATCTACTTTTAATGAAGCAGGTGAGATGGAAGCATAGCATGTGACTTTGAGGGCTACTTTAGAAATGGCGGCATGGCTTTGACTGGCTCTGTCTCTCTTGGGTGTTCCCTCTTGGGATACAGGCACTGGAATGCTCAGGTTGAGAGACCGAGGGAAAGTTTGCTGACTTATACTCCTGCTGAGATCCCTGTTGATGCCAGCACCAACTGGCAGGTGTAGAGAATGAGCCTTCAGTTGACCCTAGCCAATCTTTGAGTCACCCCAGCTAGTATAAGAGACAGCAAAGATGATCTGTCCCTCCCCTAAGTTCTGTCCAGTTTGCAAATTTGTGAGCAAAATAAATAACAGTAAGTTTGAGGGTGTGGAGGGGGTATTGATTATTCCAATATACACAATGAAAGCACGTTACTAACTTAAATGGACAATTAGCAGGGTGAAGGGGGGGTAAATATTGGGCAGGCAGGTGGTGGGGCACACCTGTAATCCCAACACTTTTGATATGTCAGACTATCTTACCAGAAAGGCCAGGCAAAGAAAGGTACACCCTCCCCCTCTGTGTGTGTGTGTGAGTGTGTGTGTGTGTGTGTGTGTGTGTGTGTGTGTGTGAGAGAGAGAGAGAGAGAGAGAGAGAGAGAGAGAGAGAGAGAGATCTGAAAAATTGCAGCGATCTCTCAGGCCACTACATGGGTATCCACTCCTGACATAGACATGTTCCCTGACCTCCAATCTCATCTCTCCACGGCAGAGAGTAGGCAACGCCATGGCATCTGGGATCCTTTCTCAACAGAGAATATTGCTGAGCACATCGTGGTTCTATTGTTGGCTGCAAGACTCCATAGGATCCCCAAAGGCACAGGGCCCAGGTTGCTTCCATTTGCAGCACCCCAAATCCTGTAACCACCTCTTTCTCCAAATGATCATTTACCCCTAAATAATTTTTAAAAGCCTAGTGCTGGGTGTAGTGGTCCATGCCTTTAATCCGAGCACTTGGGAAACAGAGGCAGGCTGATCTCAGAGTTCAAGGCCAACCTGATCTACTGATCGAATTCCAAGACAGCCAAACTTAGGCAGTGAAGGAAACTATCAAAAACAGAAAGCTGCTGAAAATGTATTTGAACTGGGGTAGGGAGCATGCTCCAGCCCCAGCAAGCAGCAGGACCTGCCAGTGTCTGCTGCGTGACTCTGGTTTAGAGTCAAGGGGTTGTGGAATTTCTGTAGCTCAGGAAAGCTGCTGAGACCAGGCATGTGTAGGGGGTGTTTCTGCCTGGAGGCTCAGAGAGGCCATTGTGTGACGCTGTGAAGGTGAAGCCTGGATTGCTTGGAGACTCCAAGATGTTAGAGATACCAGAGCCATGGGATACCTGCTGAGGAGAGCTGCTAACAGTCGAAGAGAGAGAAGAAGTGTCTTACAGTCAACAAAGCTGAAAGGAGCTGGAGCTCTGAAGAGCGCTTTGACATCAGACACGGAGATGCAGAGGTTAGAGTTTGCCCAGCTGGGTTTGGGTCTCACATTGATCCTGTATTTCCTCACTATGCCCCCTTTGGAATGGTAATGTGTATTCTGTGCCATTGTACATTGAAAGTATATGATCTGCTTTTTTTATTTTGATTTTTACAGGGGTTACAGTTAAGAGATCGCCTTAAGTCTCAATCGAGACTTTGAACTTTTGAACAGTGCTGATACTGTGATAAACTATGGGGACTTTTGATGTTGGACTGAGTGCAGTTCTGTTTTATAATATGGCTACAAGGTTAGGGAGTGGAACATGGTGGTTTGAATAAGAATGACCCCCATAAGCGCATATATTTGAATATATTTGCATCAGGAGGTGTGACCTTATTGGAGTAGGTGTGGCCTTGTCGGAGAAAGTGTGTCACTGGGGGTAGGTTTGGGGTTTCAAAGGTCCAAGCCAGATCCGATGTCTCTCTTTTCCTGCTGCCTTCAGATCTGAATGTAGGACTCTCCATGTCTGCCTGTGTGCCACCATGCTCCTCACCATGAGGAAGATGGTCTAGATCTCTGAAACTGTAAGCCAGCCCCAACCATGGTGTCTCTTCCCAGCAATAAAACACTGACTAAGACAAACATCTTTCATGAACCTAGATGAATGTAGAGAAAAGCTTTGTTTGTAGGTTAAAAGACCCACTTTTACTAAAACACAAATTCTCTCCAAACTGGTTTGTAGATTTGACATATTTTCATTAAAAATTCTAGGAGGGTTTCTGTAGACATCTAAAAACAGATTTTAAAACTTACATGGAAAATGCAAAGGACGTAAATCAATTGCAGTGGCTTTAGGGAGGGGGAAGAGACCGGACTTTAAGGGATTGTATTACTGGGTTTTCCTCAGGAGTCATTCTAAAACCAGGGTTGCTAAACGGCATTATTGGCATAAAGCTACAGACCTAAGACAACGGAGAGGAACAGAAACACTACAAAGGCCCATGCACAAATGGCCGACTGCTTTATTGTTTTGTAAAGGCGCACATACAATTTAGCAAAGAAAAGATGATCTTTTTGACAAATGATTTTGTAACAATTGGTACATACAAGTGAAGGAAACATGCACACACACACATGTGCACGCACACACACAAACGTAAACATCACACAAAAATTTTTAAAAATAAATCAAAATAGAAAATGGAAATGCACTGGTGAGGATGGTAAGGGACAAAACCATAGGCTGTTAAGGGAAATGCAAAGTAGTCTAACTGTGTTAAAATGTTGGATGATAAACCCATCACTGTACACGCTTAGGAGTTTACCCAAGAGAAATGAAAACACACGTTCAAAGACCTGAACAGAAACACTCATAAAGGCAGATTATAAGCAACCACAAGTGCTCACACAAGGGAAGAGGTAACAATATAAGGAACTTGTCTCAATTATGGTTTCATTGCTATGAAGAGACACCATGACCATGGCAACTCTTATAAAGGAAAACCATTTAATTAGGCTGGCTTACAGTTCAGAGGTTTAGTTCATTGTCATCATGGTGGGAAGCATGGTGGCATGCAAGCAGACATGGCGCTGGAGGAGTTGAGAGTTCTACATCCAGAA
The DNA here is from genome assembly GCA_028551405.1 of Uromys caudimaculatus. Classification (NCBI taxonomy): domain Eukaryota; kingdom Metazoa; phylum Chordata; class Mammalia; order Rodentia; family Muridae; genus Uromys; species Uromys caudimaculatus. The sequence goes on from CM052706.1 coordinate 23,465,006, forward strand.
GGCAGCACGGAGAGACTGTGTACCACACTACGTAAGGGTGCTGCTATGTATGCAAATGCAAAATACTGGCTCCAAAGATCTGGTTGCCCGCCCCCATGAGGAAATACTCATGTACATCAGCTTTTGTTGTGCAAACCTTACTCCCCAAATTAATTGGTCAATAAAAGGCTAAAACCTGTGATTTGGCAATAGATAGAGGTAGGCAGGTTTTTCAGTTACCTGGCTGGTGGCAGGTAAAGAAGGGAGAAGAGAAGAAAGGACAAAGGGAGAGGAGGAAGTTGCCATGAGAGGAGATGGACCATGAGCCCATGGCCAGGAGAAACAGCAAGTAACAAGGAACATATGGCTGGGATGTAGGTTAGAATGGCTCCAAAACCTGCCCAAACTAGGCTTACAGCTTGCAAATAAAATACCTGGACTGTGTGCCTTTTATACAGGCTAGCTAGAATTTATAGTTCCTTTTACAACACTAGGTGCAGCTTGAACACAGGAGACCTCAAAGCCTGCCCCATAGTGACACACTTCCTCCAACAAGGCCACACCTACTCCAACAAGGCCACACCTACTCCAACAAGGCCACACCTACTCCAACAAGGCCACGCCTCCTAATAGTGCCACTCCTTTGGGCCAAGCATTCAAACACATGAGTCTATGGGGCCATTCCTATTCAAACCACCACAGTACATCCACACAGTGGAATATTACTCAACGGTAAAAAGGAGAACAATAGGTGCATGTGACTATTGGGTAAGTCTTAAAATAACTGTGCTAGATGAAAGAAGCCAAACCAAAAGGAGTAAATATAACAAGTGATTTCTTTGATATAAAACTCTAGACAATGCAAAAATAATCTAAGATGAAATTAAGCCTTACTTATAAGAAGGATAGGGCTATGTAGAAAGAGGAAGAGATTAATAAGGAGCAGGAGGAGGGCTGGAGATGGCTCAGTTTGTAAACCGCTTCTCACATAAACACAAGAACCTGAGTTCAAATACCCAGCATCTACATAAAAAAGCAAATATATTGGTGCAAACCTGTAATCCCCAGCTCTGGGAAGATACAGAAAGGTCTCTGAGGCCTGCTGGTCAGCTGGTCTTTCCAATATTGAGCTCCAGGTTCATTGAGAGACTATATCTCAAAGCATAGGCTGGAGAGCAAAAGAGGAAGACTCCTGAAGCCAACCTCTGGCTGCTGTCCACATGCATGCACACCCACATATACAAGAACACATATACTTTCCCACCCAAAGCCTCCAAATATATATGGAAGCATGAGGAGGCTTTTGGGATGGTGGTTATGGTCACCACTTTGACTATAGCTACAGTTGTATGGTGTATATATCTCAAAACTTAATAAATTATATGCTTTAAATATGTGCAGTATATTATATGCTAATTTATCTGAATAATTCTGATTATAATAAAGAATATATTATATTAATATGATAATATAATTAATATAAAAAAGTCTGTCAACTGCACTGAGGAATCATGAATGGTTATGTGTTTTATTCTTTTCTTTCCTGGGCCTATGTATGTTGACTAGAGCTAAAAATGGTTAATTTCCAGCATCTCTCTAAGGCACACCCATGGAGAAGCAGCTCACTGGACAAGGATGTTTCCTAGGGCCATTTAATAGACGGGTGATTGGCTTACTAAGCAGCACTTGTGAGTGAGAGTCCTTACCTGGCCATTCGTTTCTCTGGAGCACTATTCAGATAAATTCATTTCACTATGAAATGTTTGTGGTCCTGGACATTTTTATAAAGCAGGTAGAATAAATACCACCCATTAAGATGAGAAGGAAAAGGGATGCTGGTCACAGTGATGTTGACAACTACTTGGTGGCACTGACACATCAGTCTGTAATCCCAGCTTCTGAGGCAATGATGGGAGACAAAGACAGGAGAATCCCTAGAAACTTGTGGACCAGCTTGACCAGCTTGCCTGGTGTACACAGCAGCAAATAACAAGAGTGTACTTCTAACAAGGTAGACAGTAGGAAATGACCCCTGAGGTTGTCGTCTGACCTCGGCATACATGCCATAGCATGCACGCATCTGTGGTCACACACAAGGACACGTGTGCACACTCACGTATGCACCCACACTCCTGCATTTACTCACACATCACATGTCCACCCCAAATGTCCACATGCGTGCACAATGCATACTTATGCGTGCTCCCTGAACATACACATACATGTGCATATACCACACGGCCACATAATATACACATAGAAATACATAAATGTATTTTTTGTATAGATTTTCCCCACAGGCAGCAATCAAGGCATATCATTTCCAACCTCCCCAAGACCTGGCCCTCAGAACATGGAAGCCCTAAGTCTAAAGTGAAATTATGCACAGATCTCTGCTCTGGGAACTAGATAGAAGTCGAAGCCATCAAATCAGTTTCCCATTAAAGGAATTGCCAATGGGCTTATTAACCTTTAAAAATCCCGGATCTCAATCCAAAGGACTTCCTGGGTCCAGACAGAATTGAAAAATAGCCTTGTGACAGACCACCCGGTTCTGAGATGTCTGGAATTACTTTCAACACAGGCCAACATGTCCCTCAGACAAAATGTTCCACATACCAAACACGACAGCAGCCCGCTCTCAGGATCAGAGGGGCCAAGCATCATCTATCACAGATTGTATTTGTGACAGCTGTGACACACACGGGTGGTTGCTCTGCATCAGAGTCACCTACAGCTGGGTGGCAAGACGGATCCAGCTTCAGTGGCTTTGACATTTCTGCCCCAGTGCTATAGGACATAGAGTATGCCTGTCACCACAGAAAGATGTAGACTTGACTGGCAAAGGTGAAAATGTATTCCAGTGGGTGCTGTCAGAATAGAGCGAGTGTCCCATGGAAAACTAGAGATAAGCAGATAACGACAGGGGGACAGGCCGTGGCTCCACCAGCCCTTCATTCTTACAGGCACTTTCCTCTGCATTTCTCTTCCGAGAAGAGTCTGCATCATTTCTAGATGGCTCTATATTCTCCTTCTCGCCACGGAAGACAAAGGGAACAGAGATTTCCTACCATAGCTGCCAGGGGCCTCAGATAGGAGAGTGGGCAGGGCAGCACCTTTCCTCATCCAATGCTCAGATATTCTCCCTCTCTGCTTCTGAGATCCGCCCTATGTCCTTTCTCTGCAGACTGGCTTTTCTCTACTGATTCATCACTGAGCACATTGCTGGAAAAGGCTGAAATTTCCCAAGCTCTATTTACTTCAAGTTTCTGCCAACAACTACAGTTTCTGTGTCTCTTCATCGGATTATTGAGAGAAAATCTTCAGGGTGCCTGCTCAACTGAGTAGGCTAAAACCATCTTTCTTACTTACCTTACCACCAAAGGTAGTATTTCCTAAACCCCGGAGTTTGTGACTTTTGAATGAGAATAGAGAATTTGCAGGAGTGTCTAAGTTAAAGATCTCAAAATGGAGAGATTATTTTTGGATTATCAGCAAAGGATTTGAAGGCAATCATATATATCTGTTGTGATAAAACTTATTCAAGGGGTTTCTACCCCACCTTAGATCTTTCAGTTCCCAGATAAAAGACACAAAACCTTTATATTTATAATAGTCTTAAAAGCACAAAAGCTGGGCAAATATCAACCCTCTATGTTATTTTGTCTACTTCCCTATTAATAAACCTAAGATATAACTTGCCATGTTCCACCTGGGCTGCTCTAACTCCAAGTGGCCATGTTCTCATGATTCACCAACCCCATAGTATCTTCTCTTCTCTCTTCACTTCCCTGCCCAAGACCGAAGCTATTTGTAACCATTTCCCAAAATGACAACATATCTATAACTCATAAAATGACCAAAACCATCCACCTCAACTTAAGGGACTAGAACAGTGCTCTTCTTATAATTGCTTCTCTATGAATTAGGTGAAGGATTTCTTCTGGGTGGCTCAAAGGAAGTTGGGTAAATAAAAGAAAGCTAGTTGGCATCATTTGTTGTCTAGTCTGTACATTGAGAAAGTCCAGGCTTAAGCGAAGTCCTGGCTGGATCAACCTATAAGCCTGGATGAACTGAGATCATCTGGGGTCAACTTTCTGAAGCTGTTCTGGAAGAAAGTCTCTTGAGAAAGGGCAGTGGAGCAGTTCGAGGCCGAATCAGATATCCCAGCATCCTCGAGGGCGGATCTTGTTAGCGATGCTACCTTGGTTGTCATTTCTGAAAACATAATTTATTACAAGTAATACCTAGTTCTGTATCAACAGCGTATGGAATGTGCACAGTACACAGCTTAGCCAAAGGCGGCTTTCTGCTCGCTGTCTGAGCAAGTGAAAGACATCTGTCTTTTTTTTTTTTTTTTAAAGCTAGTTTGATTACACAACCAAACTGCAATATAACTCTTCATTCATGCCATATGAAAGGATGGCATGCAATAATAAGTTATGAACACTCTGTAGCCAACAAGATTTATTGGCCATGCAAGCTGATGTTTTGGCTGGAGACATTTCTCAGCCAGTCTTACAGCTGCTCCCAAATACAGGATCTCCATATACAAGTTACCTGTTTCGGGCCCTGATTTGTTTATTTTTGTCTGTAGCCAAGATCTTCAGGGGGTCTCCCTTTGTCATGTTTGTTTTTTATCAATTTGGAAGGAACCCATAGCTTTTCTATATTTCCTGTGGAAATATAGGCAAAGTCTCTCCCACAGAATAACACATTTCCTTTTCCATTCTGAAGTTAGGACATTTAAAAATAAACAGACTGGTATAGTTAGTTCAGGAAGTCCCCCCCTCCCATAATCCAATATCTCCCAGCAGCTGTAGTTTTTGTTTTTGTTTGTTGTTGTTGTTGTTGTTCACTAGCATTCAAAATTTTTAGAGTTAATAAAGTACGATGTAATCTATCTCTGGGGGTCTTTGTTACCTTCTTTTGTTTGTTAAGCATTTCTTTTAAAATACAATTAGATCTCTGCAGTTGCTTGTCCTGTAGGATTCTGTGGTATACTTGTAACATGTTTTATATCATAACATGTAAAAAAATGTCACTTCACTTATTGGAGACATGTGCTGGAGCATTGTCAGTCTTAATTTGTGTGGGTATTCCCATAATGGCCATAACTTCTACCAAATGCATAATTACAGAATCAGCTGTCCACTGAAATCCTGAATATGTGTCTATAGCATGGCACACATATTTCAGTTTACTAAACTCTGTAAAATGAAACACATCCATTTGCTACATTTCGTTTCTTTGGAAACCTTTAGGGTTACTCCCTGTAGGTAATGGAGTTTGGTTATATATAGAACAAGTGGGACATGTCTTTACAATCCCTTGGCTTGTTGCCAAGTGTTAGAAAATTACTGCTTTAAATCTTTGTGGTTAAAATGCTATTTTTTATGAAATTCTGAATCCTCTAGCACACCTCCTATCAATAACTGATCAATTTCATCATTCCCTTGTGCTAGCAGGGATTTGTTATATGTTATATATATAATAGCTGATCTAATCTCTGATTTCTTGTTGTAGTTGAATAAACAGTGAAGTTAATTTGGAATCATCCTGAATAAGCTCAGCAGTTTCCATATTTAAAACCACTCTTTTTGCATATTGATGGCCAGTCACTCTATTAAGAGAGTCTTGAAAATCTAATAACACCATAAGAACTACATATACCTCTGATTCTTTTAAACTAAATTATAAGGATTCTCAACCACCTTACTTATGTTTTCTGACTTATAGCCTGCCTTTTCTGATTTATTTGCATCAGTATAAAACATAGAGGTTCTAAAAATTGGTGTCCCTTCTATTATACAAGAAAGGTAAGACTTGGGGAATGTGGTAGGGGGCA
>CM052706.1:23471332-23525185 GCA_028551405.1 Uromys caudimaculatus
TATGCAAGTACAAAATGGAAAAGAGCAAATTTGGTAAAAACCTCTAGAAAATATAAAGTTGAAAAAGAAAAAGAGTTCTGGGAAATTTAACACTACAACCAAGACTTGTGCTGAAATTGATGGAAAAAAATCAAGGAGGAACCTGACTCAAAATCTACTGAAAAGAAAGAATGCCCTTAGTACATAACATTAGCCACCTAAGTTTCCGACTTGTGAAAGGGAAAGGTGTAGCAATTTGCTGCTACTAAAAAACAACAGCATATGAAAGTGGATACAAACGTAATTCAAGAGTGTTATCTCCATTGTAAGTGGGCACTCAAACTTGGAAATGTCACCTATTTGGCAATAGTTTTAGAGCTATGAAGGATAAAGAATTAAAAATATTGTAGAATTTTCCTATGTGGTTAAGAATAGCTAGTGAGACCAGGCAATATGTCGTAGGGAAGGTTCTACATGAAGGACATAAGAGGAAAAGAAGCCTTGAGAAACAATTATAGAAAGTTGTGAAAATGAAGCCTGAATTGTGTTGGGGACTCCAAGGTATTATACATGGCAAAACTGTGGAATATCTGACAAGTAAAACTGAATACATGGAATGTAACCAGCCTGAGAACACATGTTGATGGCAGGACATCTGTAAATTTAGAGACATCTAAGACTTCTAACATTACACATGGAGTTATAGGATTTTGAATTTGCCCTTCTTGGTTTTGGGTTTGCTTTTTTTCCATTATTTCTTCATCTTGCTATAACCTATTCCTTTTGGTAAAACAATGTACAGTCTATGACAGTGTGCTTTTTTTTATTTTATAAAGGGTTGGAAATAAAAGATTGCCTTGAGACTAGACTTTAAAAGAGACTTTGGCCTTTAAAATGGCATCAAGAAAAAATATTTTGGGAAATCTTGAACGTGAACTGAATGTATTTTGTGCCATGATATGGCCATAAAACTATACAAGGATGGGGTATATAATGTGTGCTTTTAATAAAAATGCATCCCATAGTCTCCTCTGTGCCAATGCTTGTTTCCCAGATAGTAAACTATTGGGAAAGTACTAGAAGTGAACTTGTTGGAGGATTGTGACACTCTCAATAACCTTTGAAGTTTCAAAATATTCATGCTATTTCCAGTGTTCTCTCTGTCTCTTGCTTATGGAATAAGATGTGAGCTCTTATATGTTCCTGCTGCCAAGCTTTTACTCTGCCACAATGAAGTATAATTCTCTGGAAGGATAGACCTAAATAAATATTTTCATCTGTTAAAAAAAAAAAAAAAAAAAAAAAAAAAAGAATGGCCCCAATAGGCTCATATGTTTAAATGCTTGGTCCCCAGTTAGTGGAACTGTTTGAAAAGGATTAGGAGGTGTGGCCATGTTAGAGGAGGTGTGTCACTGGTAGTGGGCTTTGAGGTTTTAGAAGCCATGCCACACCCACCTATGCCTCTTTCTCTCTGCCTGATGCCTTTGGATCAGGATGTGAAGCTCTCAGCTACTGCTCCAGCACCATGTCTGTCTGCTTCCTGCTAGAATGATCAAGGACTAATCCTCTAAAACTGTAAGCAAGCCTCCAATAAAACACTTTCTTTTATAAGAATTGCCTTGGTCATGGTGTCTCTTCACAGCAATAGAATGGTAACTATGACACCAGGATATGGGGGGGGGGGAGGCTCTTTGGCATCTCCTCTTATCAGTAGCCATGGGAAGAAAGAATAGGGTTGCTTCTGAGAGAAAATGCTTGAGGTAGAAGCCCGCTGCATGCATTCTGTTTCAGTCTCCCTCTTTTGGCACTTGTTACTACGTAGAGTGATGGGGTGGGGGAGATTAGGAGAGTAGCTCCTACCTGAATTAAGGCCAAGCCTAGGGCTGTCTTCCTCCCCCATTCAAATAGCAGAGTTCATAATGCTGTCACCTTCGATGACTCAGGAGTTAAGGGAACTTGCCTTAACATGCAATGTTAAGCATGAGGACCAAAGTTCAGATTTCAGAACCCGTGTAACCAGGTGGACGTCCCATGTATGCCTTCCAGCATGGAGAGAGAAAACTGGAGACAGGAGGGCCCCTGGGGCTTCCAGATTGTCCAGGAAACATGAGCCCCAAGTGTAGAGAGAGACCCTGATGTAAAATGAATAGGAGGAGGAGGGTAATAGATTAGGACACACAGATATCCACACAAGCTCACAAATACAAATAAGCATATAAATAAATAGGTAAACAATCTTTTAAGACTCAAACAGAAACACAGGCATGGATTTCCAAAAAGAAACTTGTTGGGGAACAAAGATTAGGATTAGAAACCAGGTATACATGTATAAAACTGGGATGATCCCTGATATGTCCAGTGAACAAAGAAAAAATCGTGGGTTTTATTAAGACAATCTCAATCACTTTGAAATGGAGGGAGGTGGGTTTTTTTTGGGGGGGGAGGACTTTATTGCTTTAGAAAGCTGGTAAGCAGCAGAAATGACTATGTAAGCCAGTCTAATGGTCATGGCAGCTCTGTTGCTAGTTACTAAGTAGAACTATTCTTCTTCTTCTTCTTCTTTTTTTTTTTTTTTTTTTTTTTTTCGAGACAGAATTTCTCTGTGTAGCCCTAGCTGTCCTGGAACTCACTCTGTATACCAGGCTGGCCTTGAACTCAGAAATCCACATGCCTCTGCCTCCTAAGTGATGAGATTAAAGGTGTGCGCCACCACTGCCTGGCTAGGAGAACTATTCTTAAAGTCAGGGGAGCCTTTGTGAGCGGACTGGTTTTGTAAAACAACTCTTGCAGTACGAGTGCATAGCTATAGTGTTTCCTGTGGAGAAGACTCCTTTATGATGAGATGAGCTAGGAGTGACTTTATTTGGTAAAATGAATGTTCACAATGGGGAATGAGGAAGGAAATAGGTGAAGTTAGGAGCTAAGTCTCTCTATGCAGCAAATTCAAACACGTATTTGTTCAACAACTTTCTTTTGCCAGACCACGGGCAAAGTGCTTAATCTGCAGAATCTAGGGAAGGAAAAGACTTGCACTCCCTATACACTTGGGAAAGAACATAATGAAATCATCTGCCCACCCATCCATCCATCCACCCACTCATCCATCCATCCATCTACCAACTCATCCATCCATCCACCCACTCATCCATCCATCTACCTACTCATCTATCCATCCATCCATCTATCCATCCATCCACCCACACACCCACCCATCCATCCATCCATCCATCCATCCACCCACTCATCCATCCATCTACCTACTCATCTATCCATCTATCCATCCATCCATCTATCCATCCATCCATCCATCTATCCATCCATCCATCCACCTACTTACCCACCACCCATCCATCCATCCATCCATCCATCCTTTCATTCAACACATGTTTGCTGTGCACATAAGCTGTACTAGGTAATATTATAATAAAGTATGTATAAGCATTGCCTTCATGTGGTGAGAAAATAAGCAGATAATAAGCAAAATGACTAGAAATTATGGAAGAGCCTTTGAAGGGAATGTATAAGGTGATTGGTAGCTATGGATTCAGAATGAAGAACTAACATTTGGGGTGCATTTGAAAAGTTTGAAAGAACCGCAAGCAGTTGGATTTAAACTCACAAGTGGGAGAAAAGGTCTAGGCGGGCAATGCAAACTCATTATTTAGAACCATAAAAACAAAAAGAAAAAAGAAAAGGAGCACATAGCAAAAGACTATACACATAGAGAGAGACTCAAACACGTACTTGTGAATAAGCAGTTGGTGGGATGTTGTACGTGTGCCTGTGCTGCTGGGACCTGAACTCACACACGCTGGGCAAGTACTCTGCTGCTGAGCTATATTCTAAGCCCTTATTTTATTTTTTAATGTATGTGCTCTTAACATTTCTCTGACATGTATGTATGTATGTGTTTGTATGTACTATCAGTATGTCTTGTACACAAATAAGAAAGCTAAGACTATAATCAATCAATCAATCAATCAATCAATCAATCAATCAATCAATGGGCTGGTGAGATTCCCGCTCAGATGGTAAATATACCTGCTACCAAGTTTGACCTGAGTTTCATCTCTGGGTCGAAAGAGAGCAGCGACTCTCCCAGGCTATCCTCTGACCTACACACACACACACACACACACACACACACACACACACACACACACACACACACACACACACACACACACACACACACACACGTTCACACGCATGCACACACAAACAAAATTAATTAAAAAATTATTTTAAAAGTTCAATCCCATATCTGTAATTAGAGGGCAGAAGGCGGATTGCAGCGGGTGTGAGGCTAGGACTGCAAAGACTGTCTCTAAGAGGGGAGCGGGGCTGGGAATATAGCTCATTTCGTACAGGTCTTGCCTTGCTTGCACAAAGCCTCGGATTTTATTGGTTTTAAAATGTTTCCCCAGCGTCTAGTCTCCACCTAGACTACATTTCCCAGAATGCTGTATAAAGTCTTGCAAGCCGGAAGTTGATCTATCTATTCCGGCGCAAAAGGCATCGGGTAATCATGGCTGCTGTCAGGACTCCGTTGTTGTGGAGGTTCCAGTTAGGCTCTCGGCGAGCACGGCGGGTCTGTACTCGGGCCGCAGCCCAGCGCCACCCCGATGCTCTGCTCGCGATGCGGCCCCAGCCCTTCAAAGCGGGGCAGCCCCGCCGCCCGCTCAGCTCCGAGGCCGGTGAGTGACCGCAAGAACTCTGCTGAGCGCCTGGGAAACCTAGCGCTTGCTCTAACTGGTGAAAACGGCACGGCAGGTTGTCAGACTCCGTCGGCTTCCGTCTATCCTTGCAGAGCTTATCTAAGTCCTCCTTTATTCATTCATTCACCCAGCCACTGGTGCTTGCGTTCCGCTCCTTGCAAAACATTACACTACACTAGGTTGGGGCATCTGTAAGATTGACCTGGGTTCTCTTACTCCAGTGGCGATTGTCAGAGCACGGTGATCCGGGCTGCGTCGGGGGACGGGGTGGGGGGGTAAGCACCTAGGAGCCTTTCAAACTGGGTTGGACGCACTGGGATGAGTTCCAGGGAAAATATAGTCAAAGTTGCCACCAGGCTAATTATGCTAATAATTAGCATCTGAACAAGGGGAAACCATAATAAGCAGAAGTATAGAGAAGAAACTGAACTCTGGTATTTGGGGGAAACTATTTTGGAGTTAGGATTGAAAATGTCTAAGTAAGTTTCCAGGTTTTATGGTAAGCAGTTCAATGGAGACTAGTGCTAAGCTAGAGAATATTAATGGTAGAAACAGTTTGTTTATGTGTTTGATTTTTGAGTTTGGATTGATGACTAGGTAGAATGAAAGTTAAAAATGGGAAAAGAGGCAGAATTATGCTTGTTTTGTATAGAAGTTGAGATGTCTTTGTTATTCCAGGTTCAATATACAGTTAGATACAAATTGAAGAGCATCAGAGTAAAAATGATGGCTCCAGTTGGGCAGGTGGGTGAGATTGTCTGAAGAGTGTGTGTAGTTATTGTTACTGGAGCTCGTGGGTGACCACGAATAAAAACAGAATTTTGGTCTTCAAAGAATGTTCTAGTTTTTTGTCAACTTGACACCAGCTAGAGTTATCTAAATGGAAATACCTCCATAGGATCCAGCTGTAGGACATTTTCTTAATTAGTGTTTGATATGGGAGGGCCCAATCTATTGTGGGTGGTGTGATGCCTGGGCTGGTGGTGGTCCTGGATTCTATAAGAAAGCAGGGGGAGCAAGCCAGTAAGCATCACCCCTCCATGGCCTCTGCATCAATTTGTGTTTGTGTCCCGACTTCCTTCAGTGATAGACGGCAATGAGGAAGTGTAAGCCAAACAAACCCTTTCCTCCCCACCTTGCTTATTGCCATGGTGATTCATTGCAGTAATAGAAACCCTAACTAGGACGGAGGCTAAATCCATTAGTGGGGGACACAGTCAAACCATGTGAGTTTTAAACTTGAGAGTCAACTTAGATTGCATTTTTTTAGCAGATTATTCTCAAGGAATCTCTTTATAGGAATGATCTGTAGTGAGGTCAGAAAAGAGTCAAGGAAGCCAAGGTAAGTAGTAAGGCCTCGACCAGAGTAATGGCAGTGGGAAATAAATCTAAAAAGAGATTATAGCTAAAGTGCTATATTCAGTGTTCTCTTTTGTAGAAGTAGAATGATTGTAGTATTACTTTATAGGGTTGCTGTGACAGCTGAATATTCTGAGCATGGTATGTATTTAGCTCAGTAAGCACTGCACAGTAAATATCTCTGTGTTAATAATGGTCATTCTTGTCATTTCAACTGCTTTTTTGGATGGGTGTAGTGGGTATGGAAGAAGTCAGGAATAATTTTAAAATTCTGGACTGAATGACCCGATGGACAGCGCTGTGATGGAGAACAGTAGGGACAGCAGGTATAAGACAAGAAAAGGTTGTGGGGATGTTATGGTCTGGTAGTATTGGGGTACAGGTGAGATGTCCGTTGGAAAGTGGATGGGGATGATCTGGGGTAGAGACTGGGATTTTAGACCCTAGCAGATGGATGTAATTAAAGCCATAGAATGCTAGCAAAAGTACCCAGTGGGACTATGAATAGGGAGAGAAGGAAATAGGTCAGGATCTTGCAAGGCACTAGTATCTAAGCTAAGAGGAACCCAGGAACAGGTGGCCTTTGACTTTTCCAGTGGAAGTATTAATGAATATCTTTAATATAAATATTAGCCGTAAATTAATCGAGTGGCTGTATTTCTTTACCTTATGCTAGTCCCCAATAACCACACAAAGGAACCAAAATTTATTTAAAACTGCACCTCAATAGCAAAGCAGTTAAATGGCTCCCTCCCAGCCCCATCCCATGGTACTTGCATATTATTTTTGATCTGGCTCTTTGGGCTCCATGTGTGTTTCTGTGGTCTCTTTGTGGACCCCTTCCTCCTGACACCAAGTCCTCCATCCTCCCGGCTGATCTGAATCTTGCTTTCTCCCTCTCTCCTTCCTTTGGCTGGCGGAAGTCCACGTCTCACTCTATTCTCTCTTCTGCCCAGCCATTGGGTGATCAGCATTTATTGACAAGGCGGGGAGTAAATGGTAAGAACTGTTTACACAAATCTGAGACAGGAGATTTTGGTATAAGCATTACAGTGCTGTGTCCAGATTGAAACAAGGTATGAGGGCAGAGAAATCAGTATATGAATAACCCAAGGGTAAACTTGACACAGTGGACAAAGCATTGTGCCTACAGGAGAGAGGACAAGAGGTGAGTGAAAGGAAGAGGGAACTTGTGTGAGCCAGACCCGGGCTTAGATGGGAGGTGATTGAAGCTCTAGACCCAGGTGGGCCTTGTAAGCCCTCTGTTCTAATAGCCAGGTTTCTTTGGGTTAGCACTGGCACCTTCATTGGTAAAATTGGGAGGATAGGACCTGTTCTGTGGGTGTGCTGTGTCTGGCTTCTAGAAAGCCAATCTGAGAGTCGAAGTGTAACTTACTGGTAGAGTACTGTGTGCCAGGTCCTCGGTTCTGTTTCCACCACCTCCAAATAACAACCAAAAAGAGGAGACAAGTCTGTGCAAGATAACAGTGATTGTCATCTTTAGTTTTCATGGTGCTCACTGTGGCAGGCACTGGGTGTCATGGTGAGTATTCAGGACATTTTAATGAAAGGATCCCGTAGATATCATCATCATGTAGTTTTGAAGCATATTCTCTACAGACGGTTTTTACTGTTAACTTTCCCATTTAGAGGTCTTGGCTTGCCATTGTGGGTAGCTTCTTATTACTGAAATCCATTTTACAGAATCTGGTAGCTCAGAAGTCAAGAAACCTACTTTTATGGATGAGGAGGTCCAGAGAATCCTCACCAAGATGACAGGCTTGGACTTGCAGAAGACTTTCAGGCCTGCTATACAACCACTGAAGCCACCAACCTATAAGTTAATGACCCAGGCACAGTTGGAAGAGGTATGTCAACTCGAGTATTGGTAGAATACCTTTCTCTCATGGTTAAATAAGATTTACAGAGTCCACTGTAGATCTCAGTGCTGTTCCTCCATAGTCATAGCTGAGGGGTGAAGGAGGCATAGACCTGAGGAAAGGGGTGTGAGTAGGCAGGTGGAGAGGAGCAAGGGGTGTGGCCATAGTTGAGCACACTGGGGTCAAGTCTAGGTGTCTAGCCTGAACCTTCTCCCTGCCCCAAACCAGTCTGCCCATCTTTCATCTTGCCTACTCCAGCTCCCTTCCTGGAAAAATGTCTGCTGTTTCTCCTCAGCAGCCTTGGAGCTGAAGGGTTGGTGAAATTAGAAATCTGCTGAACAGCACCCTCTTCCAGGTCGCAGAGTCTCCAGTTCTCTGTGGAGTATACTCTGCTGTGTGAATGTGTGAAACATGGAAATGCTTCTTTCTGATTCAGTACCCAGCAGCATTAGAAGATGAAACTTCCCCTTTCTCCTCTCAGGTCATCACTGTAAATGCTGTGGCACAAAGCAGCGCAGTCCCTGCTTGCCAGTTCCAACACCAGTGCAGCTCCTAGTCCTGTGGCTTCTGTGTAACTCCTGCTTTCCATCAAATAGAGATGATAGTAACAGCACCTGGCTCTTGTGGGTTTGGGGCATTGAGTGAACCCAGAACATTTAGTTCCTTTGGTTTATGTGCATGGGTGTTTTCCCTATATGTATGTATGTGCACCGTGTTCATGCCTGGTACTCATGGAAGTCAGAAGAGGGCACGGGACCCCTGGAACTGGAGTTACAACCATGTAGGTGTTGGGAACCAAACCCAGATCCCTTGCATGAGCAGCCAGTGTTCTTCACAGCCGAGCCATCACTTCACCGCCTGTTTGGCGTATTTAGTGAACACTGAATAAATGCAGGCTTTGCTGCAAGAATCTCTTGCAGCATGGCTCTGGCTACAGCATTCCTTTGCTGCTTAGATAGCATGGAAGTGGGTAGCTGGTGTTCTTTGTCACACCACAGGAAAGGCCAGGTCCCCAAGGCCAGCTTTGGCTTTTCACTCACAGATTCATGGCTGCCCTTCTTTTCTTTGTAGTTATCAGCATTTTTTGATGCATGTCTGCTTTTATCAAATGTTTCTTTTGGACATTATGACTTTTCTTAAGAGGTATTTTATTTCTTTAGGCTACGAGACTGGCAGTCGAGGCAGCTAAAGTACAATTAAAGATGCCACCAGTTCTGGAAGAACGGAAGCCAATAAATGACGTATTAGCTGAGGATAAGATCTTGGAAGGAACAGAAACAAACAAATATGTCTTTACTGATATATCTTATAATATACCACATCGGGTGAGTATATTCTAGATTGCAGAATGATCTTTGAAATACTACATGGAGATGGGTCTCCTCTCTTACTCCCGTTCGTCTTGGAATCCTTCTCCACCCTGAGAAGTTTTCTTGTGTTTCTAGTTCATTGGGGTTCTTGCATGAGCACAGTGAGGATACTTACTGAAGCCTGGGCAACTTTATCAGTGTCCACAACACTAAAGAAAGTGACGCCTCTTCCCTAACAACCATACTGCCAATAGATGCTAGTTTTCATGTCACCTTGACACAAGCTGAAGTCATCTGAGAGGAGGGAACCTCAGCTGAGAAAATGCTTCTGTAAGATCAAGCAGCAGGCAAGTCTGTAGGGCATTTTCTTAGTTAGTAGTTGATGGGGGAGGGCCCAACCCATCGTGGGTGGTGCCATCCCTGAGGTGGTCCTGGGTTCTATAGAAAAGCAGGCTAAACAAGCCGTGATGACCAAGGCAGGAAGCAGCACCCCTCCATCACCTCCACATCAGCTTCTACCTCCAGGTTCCTGTCTTGTGAGAGTTCCTGTCCTCACTTCCTTTGATGATGAACTGTGATGTGGAAGTGGAGGCAAAATAAATACTTCTCTCCAACTTGTCCTGGTGTTTCATCACAGCAATAGTAATCCTAAGAACGGTGCTCAGGGAAGGGTGGAGCCTTTTAGGCCCCTCCCTGATCCATGATGAAATGTTCCCTGGCCTGGTCTTGACATCTGTGTAGGTCGTATGCAGGTAACCAGAGTTGTAAGGAGTTCATGAGTGCGGCAGCCATGCCGTGTCCTTAGGGCAGGGTTTCACAGCAGTCCTCTCGTCTGCTCTTACACTGCCCCTGCCCTTCTTCAGCCTGTTCCCTGAGCCCTGTTCCCTGGACAGTTGTGGTATAGATGTCCCGTTTAGACTTGAGCAGGGTGGAGTGGTTTATCTTAAGTCTGTCTGTCTTTTTTTGTTTTGTTTGTTTGTTTTTCTAGATAGTCTCATTATATAGCCCTGGCTGTCCTAGAACTCTCTCTGTAGACCAGACTGTCATAGAACTCTCTCTGTAGACCAGGCTGTCCTTGAACTTAGGGACCTGTCTGCCTCTGTTTCCCAAGTGCTGGGATCAATAATGTAAGAAACCCAAACTTCCAATGGATTTTTTACTTTTTAGTAAAACCATTGGAAGTTTCACAGATACTTCGGACATTACTGTTTCCACTGTAGTTTCCTTGATCACCAATTGAAAACAGCAGTGGCTTTGTATTTGAGCCTTGTAAGTGAAGGATAGGAGTGATTTATAGATGGGCCCTCAGAAGCCATTAAAGTGCTGCTGAGTGCTGAGGTTAGGCAAGTGGCCCCTCCTCCCTCTGGTCATGCACAATTGTGGTTAGAAGTCAGGATTTTAGGATCTTAGCTGTCTTTATCTGTGGCCCAACTTGTGGTCACATTGCATCTAGTCAGGAAGCAGAGGGACGAATGCTGGAGCTCGGTCACCTTTCCCTTCATATGCAGTCCAGGACTCAGCTCATGGAGTGGTGCTGCCCACGTTAGGGTGAGGCTTCCTGCCTCAACCAAATCTAGACAGTGCCTTCTCACCTACACACCTAGGAATCATCTTCAAAGTGATTCTGGATGCTGCCACATTGATAGTGTTCGATATCACGCTAAGCAGACATCTTCACAACTTACTTACCTCTGCTTGCTTTCTGTTTCAGGAACGTTTTATTGTTGTTAGAGAACCAAGTGGCACACTACGCAAAGCTTCATGGGAAGAACGGGACAGAGTGATACAAATTTATTTCCCGAAAGAAGGCCGTAGAGTTTTGCCACCAGTAATTTTCAAAGATGAGAACCTTAAGGTATGGTGAGTCCCATTCCCGTGATGATCGTCTGTTGGCGCAGTCGGTTCTGGTGTTGCCAGAAGGTGGACACAGGCACTAATGCAGCAGTGACTTGGTGAGAGTTCTCATACAGCTGTTTAGTTGGGGTTTGAACCCAAGTGTGGCATTTACAAAGCCTGTGCTGTTTCCGTATGCTTTTTAAAAATTTATTTATTTGGCTTTTATTTTTGTTGTTTTGTTTTATTTTGAGTCAGGGTCTCACTATGTAGCTTTGACTGTCCTGGAACTATGTAGACCAGGCTGATATGGAACTCACAAAAATCTTCCTGCCTCTGCCTCCAACCAAATGCTGAGAGTAAAGCCCTGTACCACCATATCCAGCTCCCTCTGTGCTCTTGATTGGCAGGCCTGCTAGGGCCAGGACAGATGGAAACTTTCATGTTCTCAGCTGACTCCCATTTTGCTATGTGGTTTTAGACCATGTACAGCCAAGACCGGCATGTTGATGTCCTCAATCTCTGTGTTGCCCAGTTTGAGCCAGATTCCACTGAGTATATCAAGGTAAGTGTATTTAAGTTCCCAAAATGTGATTAAATATGATTATGCAAAAGGTTTTTAATGTAAAACTTGAATTCCACTACAAGCTTTGATGCAGGTTATAGGAAAAGGAACTACCTTGAAACTTATTGAGTGTAGATACATGTTTTATGTGTTCAGCCACCTCTAAGAATGAGGGAAGCTGGGCTTGTAGAGTGAGCTGGCTTGCTCTTAGTTGCTCTGCTGTTAAAGTGGTTGGTTTAGGTCTCAGATGATGGCAAAGCCTTTTCTCCTTTCCATTCACCTTACAGGAACAGTTAGTTGTCCATTAGAATTTGTCCAAGTGCAGTATGTGTCCAAAGCTTAGTAAGGATGTGTTCAGAGAGCCTGGTTTTGTGGGCAGTATTATTGTGGGTAACATAGCTGATGCCCGGAACCAGGATTGAGTGTGTGTCAAGGCCTGCACTCCAGCAGAGACGTACAGGAATAAGACAATATGCAGACACTTGTCACCTCTAGCCTAAAATATTAGGTGTTAAGAGCACTCTCAGAAAAGGCTTCCTAGGTGTCTTGAAGGGGGTTCTAGAAGTGCAAGGGACAGTGTGAGGACGGGAAGTTTGGGGAGTAGAGGTGTTTCAGAGGACAAACTAAGCAGTTGGTAGGTAATAACCAAGTAAGCTTGAGGTGTGTGTTTGTCCAGGTAGTGCATATGCAGGGGATGGTTCAAGGTGGATGGGCTGTATCCAATGTGACCTCAGTACTAGGTGAGGAGTACTCATCTTTAGAACTTCATCGGTTTTCAAGCCGTTTGGATGGGGCTGGGCAGACAGGGGAAGACAGGGCTGTGCAGGCATGAAGGCCTGAGTTCAGATCCCCAGCACCCATGTGAAAGCTACGTGAGTTGGCACATATCTGTGACTCCAGTGTTGGAGGGGGCGAGGACTAGGGCATCCTGGTGACCTTGTTATACTCACAGGGAGGTGTACACACACAAGGCTGATACTGTAGTAGCGAAGGCACAGATCTGTTGTTGTAGACAAATGCTCGTTTCCTATGTATGGGTCAGAAGACAAGCTTGGGTTCTTTGGGTAGTCTGCTTTGTTTGATACAGGGTCTCATGGGCCTAGAATGTTGCTCAGTTGGCCAGGGATCCATCTTGCCATCATTGGAAATACAAGCATGCCCACCACACATGGTTTTTATGTGGGTTCTGGGGATCATACTCAGGTCTTGTGCTTATGAGGCAGTGCTAGCAAGGCTAGAGAGGCAGCCTGCAGTTAGACCTGGTTATACTCTGACTTGTGGCAGTATTCATGCTGGTTGGTGTGAACCATGTGACACCACCCACTTTTCATTTTTCTGTGCATTTTATGTGGATAGGTTCATCATCAGACCTATGAAGCTATAGACAGACATGGAAAATATGATCTCTTACGTTCAACAAGACACTTTGGTGGAATGGCTTGGTATTTTGTAAATAAAAAAAAGATTGATGGTTTGCTCATCGATCAGATCCAGAGAGACTTGTAAGTATGAATGATCTGAACAATTAATCATTTATTGCCCAACAGTAAGTCAGTATTTTTGCAATGGCAGTGTATTGTCCAGTGATAGGAAGTTTTCACTTCCATTTGGATTTGTTTTTCTAGCATAGTTCTTCTAGTCTTTGCTTTTGTGTTACATAATCAGAGCTAGATTGTAATGATTTGGATCTTAATAGTAGCTGAGATTTTTTTTCACCCTTACTTCCCAGTGTTCCTGGGTATTGGTGGGTTTTCTAGGCACTCAAGGATATTCCTCTGGAATTGTAAAGTAAATCTGGTGGGTACTTATTTTCTAGCAGAACTACTCTACCCATAGGACTTCCCAGTTAACATGTTTAACTTAGTAAAATAACTTTTTTTTGATGGCCCTCGTTTTTTTGAAAAGCTTCTAAGGTTTCAGTAAAGTTATTTTAAAAGTGGTGTGAAAGAATATATTTTTTGGCACCAAGTTGCTAGCTGAAAATAACATAAACATTATTTCATCATATTGTGCTGTGAAGGTTTTACATCTTTACAAATACCTGCCTGGGTATTGTGGTGCGTGGGGGCTGAAATGGGAGGATCTTTTGAGTTTGAGGCCAGCCTGATCTACTTAGTTAGGCTCTGTCTAAAAAATCAACAACAAAAAACGGATGGTTAGTATCTTTAGTTAAGGAAGTTTGTTGATTCTATTGTTTATTAAAATTACCATTTTGTAAAAATGACTTTAAATATATTGTACAGTTAATAGACTACTGTATAGTATAAAATAACTACACTAGTAAACTTAAAGGCTCATGACTTGTTTATTGCTGCGGTTAGGAACAAAACTCAGTATTTCTGAGTTATTCATGTAGTTTGAGATAAAACTGGAAAGAAAGCCTTTTACATTTAGGCGAAAAAATCCAAAATCAAGGGGAAGGAAGGAAGCATTCTGGCTGTTGTCAGACAGTTAACTTCCCCAGAGCCCTTGCTGAACTGTTTGAATGAGAAGAGCGTCAGTAGTCCTTCCATCCTCAGACCGTACAAGTGTCTCACCTGCAATCTGAATGTTGAACTCAGAGGTTACACTCATATTACCTAAGATGCAGCATTGCTTTTCATCAGGACAGATTTCCTAGTGATAACTCCTGGGTAGCTTGCTTCATCAGCATGTGCAGTGTGATTCAGTTCAGAAGGCAGAATTCCCTCATTATCAGGTGGCCTAGCTAGGGATGATCAGACGTGCTGTGCCTTTCTGTATTACATGACCTATGAACTGTCTCCTCAAGCTCCCCAAATGCAGACAATCCTGCACTTAGTGTAAGGATAGAAGAGCTCTGGATACTGAAGCTATGGGATGTGATAATGTGTGGTATTATCCTCTTACTCCTTATGTAAAAGTTAACATCTGAAGTGGTTTGTGCCTGCCAGGAAGAGCTTTTAACTTTATAACAATTCTGGGCTGTGAACAACTACACAGCCCATGTTGGACAGAAGAGGGGGCATTCTCTAATGAAGAGAGACCAAGTAATTAGTCCAGAATTATTTCACTCCTTTGTTTTTGAAAGTAATCATTTGCTTCTCATTTTAAGTGTAGAGTGGTTGTTAAGCTACATTTAAATTGAGACAGACACTAGCATTAACTCCAGCATAAGCCTAATGAAGCCTTAAACATAATTCTGAAATGTAGAAACCCATAGAGCCAGTATGCCCAAGTTTTAAAGGGAATTATTTTCATCTTGTATGGGGAAGAGACATCTGGTTACTGCCTTTTTGAACTAGAGTAAGCATGACAGACAATAGCCATTTCGACTTTTTGCCCCAGAAAGGCTTGTCCAGTTTGAGTAGCTGATTTCTCTTCCCAGAGCATTTCACTGTCACCATGGCTTCAGGCATTATGTATTTACTCCTGTCATCTCTGAGCACAGCCGTTTAGGAAGTGGGAATGCTCAAAGAGAGACAACTTTGGCACAGCACTGAGTTATGGAGTCCTCACTCCTATCTCCCCAGCTGGAAGCCAAGAGCTAAATGTACACAGCAAAGCTCAAAATGTAAACACTTGGGGTTATTTTCATGTCCTCCCCAACCCTCAGCTTTGAGGGACAAGTCGTTAGAAGGTGTAGACTATGTGGGAAGATTGTTTTGGGGACAGCTAAGAGTTTTCATGTTGATAGTAATTGTTTACAAATAATCTCAGGAATATAAAGCAGAATTTGTATCCTGAGTTGGATCAACCTACTTCAAGTTGCCTGGTCCGGAAATCCTTGCCACTAGGAATTGTTTCTATGGAAAGGGATGTTCCATCTCCCAAAGAACACAGCCATATTTTCATAAAGTGGGAGCTTCCTGTATGGCCTCTTGCCTTCCCTGCCTCATAGCAGAAGACAAGAGGGCAGCTTTGTAGACTTGGTTCTGTCCTGCCACCTTTATGTGGGTTCCAGGGTGGAAGTCAGGCTTGTGTAACAAGTGCCTTGTACTCACTGAGCCAGCTCTCTGGCCCCTCCAGGTGCTTTGGAATTACAGAACTACCTTCTCCCTCACCAGAGTTAAGTCTGAAATGTAACTTAGCTTGGAATTGCAAACACTTTTACAGAGTTGTGAAACTAATGAAAACCCCTTGGTGATGCTAGGCTTTTCCATTCTCAGGGTCGACGATGCCATCGCCCTGGTCCAGCTGTACCACATGCTTCATCCGGATGGCCAGTCAGCGCAAGAGGCTAAAGAGCAGGCTGCTGAGGGGGTCAATTTAATTAAGGTAGGGTCCTTTTGTCAGTTTTGTGGTGATGATCGAGTTAGGAAAAATCCAGACGTGGGTCATATTTAATGATACATCATTGTGAATATGGAACATTTAAGGCCTGACAACATTAATGTGAATGAAAACTCCATTTTTCCTGTTACCTGGACTGGTGGCACGTGGGGACTTGTGTAGCACTCTAAATGGTGTAGATGTGCTGGCAGCTGTAGATGAGAGGTTCAGCTGTGGGAAGGAGGTGGTCAAGTCCCCACAGGTACTGAACAGCCTCCTACCCTTAGTGTGGGCACATTCATCAGAGACAGGTGGGTGTCAGGAAACCTTGGTTGTATGATCATTTTGGAACGCACACTTCTCAAGCCATGGGCTCCCCAGACACATCCTCAGTGCTAGGTTAAGATGGTATCTTCACATGGGAGGGAAGGTCACTGAAATTTTCTGTATTGGTTTCTAAGGACAGAAGTGGCAGGTGATGTCCCTAAGAGGAGCATAAACTGGTACTCACCATGACTTTCAGTGCTAAGCCAGGGAGAGCAGTATGGGTTTGGAGATTTTTTTTTTTAAGACATGAACTCACAAAGTCAACTTTTTTTTTTTTTTAAAAAATGAGAAGTAAGCTTGCCAGCTCTCATTCTCTCTAGTTTCTTTATAATAGTTTTCATTTTGATCTAGGAGGAGGTACGATGTCAGGGTCTTAATCTTTATTGATAGCTTATTAATAAGAGACGAAAGCCATTCTAAGGTTTAGAATTACTATTGCTGCATATACACTGTTCATATACACTCATCTATTCAGGGAGATTGTTGTGACACTGAAGACCTTATTGGAAATTGTGTCTCTACTGCAAAAATGCTAATGACATCTTAAAACTGGCTTTATACTGAGTAGCCTGTTGCTCTAGATTCTAGACCTTGTTTGTTTTTTCTATTTTCACAGGTCTTCGCAAAAACGGAAGCACAGAGAGGGGCATATATAGAATTGGCACTTCAAACTTATCAAGAAATAGTCATCAGCCATTCTGCAGCATCCTGAGAACAACAATTAAAAATGCATTTCATGTTAATGCCCTTCCATTTTGGTAATACTGAGCTGAACATTTAAAAATCTCGGGATTAAAAAGTACTTAAGAGTTTTCTATAATTTGTTTTCTGCTTTTTAAATTCTCAAGTATTTGTTATCCTACTCAATTTCTAGGTGACATGGGGGTGACTGACATTTATATGTAAGTGCCTGGTTATGAATTTCTCTTTTTACATTAATGCAGATAAAAAACAAACAAACAAAAAAAAACCCACTGCCACAATACCAAAGAGGCGGACAAGTAATGTTGAGAGCCCAGCTGGACAAGTCAGGACAGATACTCGGCGGGCAGCCAAGCTATGATACGAGGTCAGAACAAGGTTTTGAAAATGCCCTTAGTTATTCAAGGGTGCAGCTGATCCCCTGAGTGAGATATTTTGGCTCAGCCATTTAAAACCCAATGTCCATTTTCATTAGGAAGGAAACTCAAGAGTTTTCCATTAATTCAAAAGATTTTATGAGGGGTGGTCTAATGACAATATGAAAAAAGCAAGTGTCTGTTTCAGTTAACAAGGAGAACATATTAACTTAAACGCTGCCCATCAACTCCTCAGAAGATGAAGTGGCTAAGTTCCCCCTTGTTTACATATGCAAATCAAGGATTTCCATAGTTCTGGTTAGGATGGTGATTGATTGATTTGTATATGCCATAATAATCTCTTATGGGAATAAATGGCAAACTTTAGTCATCCAGAATATCTTCATCCAGATTGATGTCTGTTGTATCAATATCCTCTAATTCCAAGTTATCCAAATCAACTTCTAGTTCTAGTAAACTCTGAAGGGAAAGGAAAAGGGAGAGGGTAAATGTTACTCAGAACTGTGTTACCTGGGTCACAGTCCAAAGCAAGAAGCAAATTTCCTTATTACTGACAAGAGCAGCAACATCCTACTTTGAAGCCTCCTCTCTGAACTAGGATGCCAAAGACATCTAAACCCCAAAGGCTGACATGGGACATGGGGTAGAGGATGGCTGACCCACCTTTTCTTCTTTGTGGGTAGTTTGGGAGGCCATGATAACTGGGCTAGAAGCAGGTTTCCCATCGGGTTCCTAAAAAAGACGAGGTAATATGAAGCCAAAAGCACTGGCCCCGTGATGTACATATTCCCCCCTAGAGAGGGAGCCCAGGATTAGAACGTGGCAGGTAGTGCTTTAAATCAACACTGTCAATCATTCTGTCACATGCAGTCCTCTACAGACCTGCTGAGCTGTGGGTCTTGAGGGCTGAAAGCCTTTTGCCTCTTCCATAACATTTCTCTCTTCATTTGGCTATCAGAATAAAACAACGATAAAATGAAATATTCTGAAAACAAAAATTATGCCCAAATCTCAGACATTAATTACCTCTCAATAATGTATGCAGCACATTTTTAACTGGACTTGTGAATGTGTCAACCTGGCACTCTGCCACTCACCGTGACAAGAGGGTACTGCTTGGCAGGCCACAAATCTGCATGTGTCTCCTTCACCCACTCTTCAACAACAAAGGCTTCTTTTAATCCAGGGAAAAGGTTTTCATACTCTGTGGGGTCAGCAAGGGATTCGGCTGCTTTCTGGTTCACTTTTGAGAGATTCTCCCGCCACAGCTTCACTACCCTAATATTAGAGACATCACAGAACCAAACAGATGAAGAGTGTGGACCCTGTTCTAGTTGAAACATTTCTCTCTAAACTAAGTCCATACCTTGAGACCTGACTGGGTAAGTAAGTTCGGGCCAGGAAGGCAGCTTCTGGGAGTCTTCCTGTTCTGATCAAGAGCTCTAGGCAAGCATCAAGCCTAGAGTGAAGCGAAGATACCATTAGAGAAATAAACAGTAATAGCAGAGTAAGCTGAAAGTGTGAGCCTGTTGCACAGGCAAAGCCCTCCAGTGCCCCCAGCCCTTACACATTGACTTGTGTTGCTAAGCCTTTTGTCTTAATGTTGAACAAAACCAGTGGACTTCATGGGTGTGAGGCACAACAGTGTTCATGACTGCTTTCAGCTTATTTGAATAGCTGAGTTTTATGACAAGTCTGGAAGTGTAGCTCAGTAATGAACACTTGCCTAGTGTGCACAAATCCCTGGAGTTCGGTTCCTTAGCATACCTCAATAAAAATGTTTGGTGGTGAGGTCTAGGACTTTTGGCATCTAGAGCAGGACTAGTTAATACTTTTGTGTTTATTTCTAAAAGGCAAACTGATGTCCTTGTGACTTAGCTCACATTAACTCTGCTAGACTTAAAAATTCATGATGTTTCAGAGTTGAGCTCAAATAGTAAATAGCATTTTCATCCTCCTATCCTTGCACATAACAGGTCAGAACTGCCTGGTGTAGACAGTCCTCTGCCTGCCATTAGGTACCAACTGGAGGAGAACAACAACCTACCATCCAGTAAAATGGTCTAGGAGTAACTGGTAGGCTCTTTGACTCCAAACCACACATTTAATTAACAGCTCAAGCATAAAAGATACAGATCAAAAGTTACCAGAGCATTCCTTGCTGAAGGCTAGTGCCACCAGTAGGTAGCACTGTTCTCTGGCTGCCCCCCACTATTCAACAGTAGTCAGCCATCACCAACTGTCCCCCAGGATTTGTGTTTCATATTCCTCTCAAGCACCATCTTCACAGTCAATGGAGAAATACTGCTTACAAGGCCTTAAAGTTTTTTAGACCTTGAGATAATACTTACTTGCCCTGTAAAAAATAGCTCATGAATGCCACATTGTTTTTGCCGTCTCTCTCCGCACCTTCTGCCAGCTTGTTCACCATACTAGCATTTCCAGAGGCAGTGGCCAAGAGCAGCAGACCACCATAGTCCTGGGCATGGTGCAAACACTCCTGGGCTAGGCTGAACTGACATTTACTAATGGCGAGTTCGGCAAGTTGTTTCCACTTCTGCTCCGACTATAAGAATGTAAGACAAAACATTTTTGGAAAGAGCATTTCAACTTTCAACATCAATACTATCCTGTTACTTTGAATATCACTGTGATGACAATTAGAAGATGCAATTTTTGAGTTGTGCTTGATAAATTGGCTCTGTCAGTCAAAGACATGATAAAAATGTGTAATGAGGAAATGAAAACCACATGAACAAAAGTAATTCAAATGATACTTGAATAATTAACTCATTTTCATTTTTTACTTACACAGTGAAACTGAATCTAAAACCATGTAAACGGAATTAAAATGTCATTAGACTACAATTATTTTAACAAGTAAATTAGTAATACTTTAGGAAGAGTAGAAAATTACAGCCTTAAATATTTAATGAATGTGGTCATTTGTAGCTTCTCAGAAATCAAATAAAAATGCACATTTAAATGATCTTGACAGCTAACTTTGTACAATCTGAAATTAATTTACTCATGAATGCTGTACTTAACCCATAATTTCCAGTACATATATATACAAAGATCTACAAAATGTCAGAATTCTTGTTTAAAATCAGTGTCTCTCACTAGTATATAACATGGCAAATTGTTGCCATGTCTGCACTCTTGATAGCCAGATCAGTCAGAAAAATACTTCTTAAACAGAGTATAGAACTGCGAGTACCCTGAATTTAACCCAGTGAATGTATCCAAAGATTAGCAATGCACCTTTACAAAGACCAAAGCTATAACAGCTTCCCTAAAATGAGTTATACCCAAGAACCTACTAACCCTTCCCTAGGTTATGGAAAAGTCTTGGATTAGAACATACCTCTGCTTCCACTGCTAACTGGTAAGCAATTTTCAACTCTCCAAGTTGAAGAGCAAGCTCAAAACGATGTTCAGGGTCTGTGGATACTGTAAGTGCTTGCTGCTTGAAGCCCTATTCATTTTTAAAAAAGCAATCTGTGACTTAGACATTCAGAAGAATGTGCATATATAGTATATACAACAATTTCTCTCTCAAAAGACCTTACAGACAGGAAGACCCCACAGCCATCTATTTCATTGGACCAAATGGAATCTAACCCCCAAGTAACCAGATACCCATTAGCATCCATGAGTATGCTACCAACAATGCAAAATGGAAGCCATTTTTAGCAAATCAAGTTTGCATTCTCATTTCTTCTTCAAAATGTCTATACTTGGGTCTTTAAGATCATTCTGTAACAAAGATGCTACAGGAATACGTAAATTTAAAAGAGCTGAGGTGTGGGTCAAAACTAAAGAACTGGTATACTTCATATAGTTTAGGTTCTAATTAAATACAAAATAGAATTTTAGTGCATGGGGAGGGGCATATGGCATAGGTAAATTCAGCTGCTGGAAACCTCAGAAGTGGGCCTTGGGTGTCATCTAGTCCAAGACTCATCTTAGAGGTTAATGACAGAAATGGGAAGAGAATGGGGAGCCAAAGGTAAATGTTTCAGTTTTCTCTCATCTGTAGGGCATTTAGCCTGTAGCTAGGCTCCAGGTACTGAGGGGCTGTCATCAGGATTTATTTTGGTCTCAGATTCAGCCTATCAAGTATCCCTCCCTCCTTGTACTCCATTAGGGCATAAAGCCACAGGACAGGCTTTTAAACCAACTACTGTAGTTACAAAGCTAAATTCTGTAAGACAAAAAACAGTGATGGGCAAGTTTTCCAGCTCAGGGAATGTGGCAGTCAGAGGGAAACTCTGGTTTATGTCTCTGCACACTGAAGGAAAATGCTTAGTGTGGTGTGGTCAGGACAGAGAAGCCGAACTTTCAGAGGTCAGTCTAACTGTATCTTCATGTTGCTAGAAATGTGCCACTTTGCTTCCCCCACCTACCCACTGGTGCAGTGTAAATACTGGTTCAAAATAATCCAAGTTGCTGCTTTTTGTCACTAGCACTGACACAGCAGAAAATCCTGAGCAAACAGCAGATGTCTGGAACTGGTCAGGTAGGGACAGAGCAGAACAGAGAAGAGGGTGACATGTCCTTGCTTTTGCTGTATTTCCAGTCTCCACTAAGATGACACTAAAGGTGATTTTTGTGTTTGGGGGGCATACACTCCTAAGGACATATTACAAAAGGAGAGGAAACATGACTGAACAAATTTTAAAGAGAACTTTTGTCTTAAGATTTATTTTTGTGTGTGAATGTCTGGCATACATGTATGTAAGCACACTCTGTATGTGCCTGATGCCTACAGAAGCCAGAAGAGGAAACTGAATCCCCCTGGAACTGGAGTTTCGGACAATTGTAAGCTGGTAAGTAGTTCACTGGAACCAAACCTAAGTCCTCTGTAAAAGCTGTACCCTTCCTGTGACGTCCACACACGAGAGTCCCTACTCACTTTAGGCTTCACTTCTCATGAAATGCCTAAAGCTGAAAAATGAAGAATCAATATATTCTACATCCGCAGGCATGAAAATAGTAAATATTTCTGGAAAATAGGAAGGGGTTAGGAAAGAACATGTGATTTACATTGTAGAACCTACTTTATATGCTGTGAATATGTAACTGGAGTTAAAAAAAAGTTACATAAGGCAAA
The DNA here is from genome assembly GCA_028551405.1 of Uromys caudimaculatus. Classification (NCBI taxonomy): domain Eukaryota; kingdom Metazoa; phylum Chordata; class Mammalia; order Rodentia; family Muridae; genus Uromys; species Uromys caudimaculatus. Next base: position 23,493,729 of record CM052706.1, read on the forward strand.
GGCACATTGACAATGATAAATTTTATTAAGGGCGCTTTACCACATTTTTTTAAAAAAAAGGTTAAAACAAGATCAATAGGGGGAAAAAAGTCCAGCTTAGGGTTTTTTGTTTTTAGAGACACAGTCTTTGTAGCCCTGGCTGCCCTGCAACTCTGGGACTACCTCTAGCTAGAAATAAAAATATCAAGAACTTTAAAGGGAAGTGTAAGGAGAAGAGTGATAAAATCAGCTCCAACACTGACAGAGGCATTGAGGGTCCTGAGCCTAAAGAAGTAAGAGTTCAAGACACTGCTGTGTGCTGCCACAGAAACCTGACTTGGTGAGACAGTCAGCGGTAAGAAACAGGAGATGACATTCTACAACCTGTATCAACATTCCGTCAAATGCTACTTTTAAGGGGGGGGGGGGGGGGTGTTAAGGAAAGTAGGCAGGCAAAACTTCTTACCTGTTTTTCCAAAAAGTGTGCAACTCTGGTCCTCTGTTCTTTGGGGATGGTAGGGAGGACCTTATCGGCCATGCTGAAATCCCTCCGCATGACAGCAGTCTGGTATTCCAGGACTGAAACCAACAGGGAGTAGCTAACAATGTTCAGTTCCTTATCCCCCAGATAAAGCCTATTGTCTTTTGGAATATAGCCTAGAAGGTACATTGTCCTGTAAGAGAAAGAGAAACCAACTTAGAAGCCCAAACCTACAGTTACACCACCATACACACACACACCCTCTCTTGCTCAAAACCTTACACATTTAATGAATGTGATTTTGGTTTACCATCAGAAAATCTACTAAAACTAATGTGGGGAAATTACCCCCTCACTGTTACAAAAGTCAACATAACATTTGGTTCATAAAGCACTTTCAAATTTAGGCTGCTTTAAGACAAAAGCAAAATGATACTCAGTACCTGTCCAAGTGGGCGATGGTGACTATCTCTCCTCCCACGTAATAGTTTAATCTGTTCACAGAACTTGTGTAAATGAAGCAGTCACCTACCCACAGCCCAGTTTTCACAATTTCCTGAATTTCACCAAGAACCTATAAAAAAGAAAACAGACTATTGCAATCTTAGTCAACACCAGAAATCTGTGAACAAGATGATGAGAGTGGTACAGAATGCAAAGTAAAATCCAATCTCAAGAACATTCTTCCTAAGAATTTTTGTCTTTATTTAAAAACAGTTTTTGACGAATATTTATAGTGTGAAATCTCACTGTTGAGTCATAACATAAACATAACTAAAAAAGTATCAAACTGCCCATCACATGAAACTGGAGTGTTAAGAATCTCCAAGTCCTTAAGGACATCTAAACAGTGGATGGTTTGTTTTTCCCGTTTCAGAGCTCATTTGATCGTTCTAACTCAACGGTCTTAGAATCAAACACCTTCACTCACGGGACCTTGGTGAAGGATAGTAAAGCAAGTCTTCAGATTTTCTAAAAGTCAGGGTACATATTTATTTTAAACATACAGTGGTGGTTTGAATAGGTATGGCCCCCATAAACTCATGTGTTTGAATGCTTGGCCCATGGAGAGCGGCACTATTGGGTATGGCCTTGTTAGAGAAGTGTAGGGCTTTGATATAATATGTATGTTCAAGCTCTGCCCAGTGTGAAACACAGTAGTAGTCTCTCTCTCCCGGCTGCCTTTGGATCAAGATGTAGCTCTCTTGGCTCCTCCAAGTCTGCCTGTAGGCTGCCACGCTTCCCATCATGATAATGGACAGAACCTCTGAAACTGTAAGCCAGCCCCAATAAATGTTGTTCTTTATAAGAGTGGCCTTGGTCATGGTGTTTCTTCACAGCAATGAAACTCTAAGACACATACTTTCAAATTCTGTTTTTGCCAAAATTTTACATGTTATCAGAACTTACAGTCACCCTACCCAAACCTAATGTACACAGAAATGTTCAAATCAGTTTAAGACTAACTGTATTTAATTTAGTATTTTAAGACTATAAAATACTAAAAACAAAGCCTAAGCTGGACTCACTCACCTCAAAGGCGTCTTCAATGCCATCTTCAGTAACTCCCTCATGTGTTTCCTGTGCAGCCAAGACTTTTTCTGACAGATATTTAAGAATAAAAAATGACTCCTCGGTGGCGATACAGACCAGCTCTCCAGAGTCAGACCAGAAGATCTGCAACCCGACAGACAGACAGATGATTGACCGCCTTTCTGAGCAGCCACCCCAAACTATATTCACTTTGTTCACCACAGGATCAGTCTTACAGCAAGGCAGTCACTGTGGACTCAGCATCTGGTACACCAGACTTCTACACACATTTGTGAAGGCGGACAGCACAGCGCTGTTGTGGAACACCAATGGGAAATGGTGCTGTCATTCAGGAGGGGTGGGCTGCTCCCTGGTCTCTAAAACAGTGTTTCTTACTCCTTTTTTTTTTCTCTCCACACATATATGTGCACTTATACATAAAGAAAGAGAAAACAATACAAGCTGGTACCTTTGGTGGGTCACGGCCCCAGTCTCTCTAGACAGACTCAGGTGAGATGCTTTCTAATGGCAACATCCTAACAGTGAAAGCTGTCAAACCAACCAGCAGTTCTAAGTTTGCCACGAGAGATCTCCTGACCATCATCACATGAAGTATGAAAAGGCTTTTCCACATCAATAATTCCCCAATTTCTGTCTTTGTTAAAGACATTTAAAATATTGTTTTGGAATTTGTACTTGTATTCTATACTTCTACAAATAATCAATGATTACTGTCTGATTCTAATGCATAATTGATATCCTGAGCACTTCTTAGGTTAATAGCATGAGCCATTCTTTACATGAGGAACTCAAGACATTTCAAAGATCAGCTTCCCAAAAGCAACCATAGAGGAGAAACTCACGTGCTTGGGCTGAATTTCAATTCTGCGGATGAGTTCTGTATTCTCCCAGTCATAGAAGGCTAAGCCATTTACAGACCTGACTCCCAGCAAGAAGCCCCCATAGATACCTTAAAAAGGACACAGGAAAAGTTCGCTTGAATGTTTTGAGACATTACAAAGATTCTCAAAATGTATCATAAACAAACAGGACTCACTTTCAGCTCCAAAATCTGGTTTAAATGATTTTTTTTCCTTAAAGTTCTTAAATATCTTTACAACACTGTTGCTTTCTCTTATTGCATACCTGAGGGCAGGGAAACAGCATATTAAACACTAAGCCATAATTCCAATAAATGTTAGAAATATCTTCAAATACTCTGATAAAAATATTAATTATTGAAAAATAAATATATCTCCATTTGAAAATTCACTGACTTAGTTTTGTCTCAAGATATAGTGAAAACATTGCAATTAGACAAATAATGAATGGGTTTCATGCTATATGTTATGCAAATGACTAAAGCTTAGAAACCATTTTAGAAACTAGAAATGGCACTGATATCCAAAAGGTGAATGAATGCTTAAATGGTGGTACATCCATTCAATGGAATAGTACTCTGCACAGAAAACCACTCCTTACTGATACAGGTAGAAACACAGATGAGCTCAAAAGCCAGAGCCAAGAGTGCATGCCTGAGTGCTCCATTCATATACAACCATCAAGAAGTCTAAAGTCTGACCTACACAGTAACAAAAAGATCAGTATTTGCCTGGGCCTGGGGAGTGAGTTGATTGGGCTGGGGATAATCTGACTGTGTTGGTGGGTATGAACTGTAAACACTGTAAAGAATTAATGTGACTTCCACTTTTAATGAGAGCATTTTGTGAATATTCTGAATGCAGACTGAAATAGATTAAGAATGAGCAGTCAGTGGGGGACATGCGGAAATTGAGGTTTTAAAAAGATGCATTAAAATTCTTATCAAGGTGACCTGGCATAAGCAGCACCTCCCAACTAGTTTATAAAGGGCAACAGCCCCTTGGAGGCCGTGTCTGGGAGGGCTTCCTAAGGGCCTACTTGATGCAGGGCCTACTTTGCCTTAAACCCAAGCATCAAGTCATGTCACAGGTCCCATCAAGGATATGGGTCTTGAATCCCCAGCTGAATGGATTTATTACATCCGCCTGAGTGAGGCAGCATGGTAATAATTCAGACAGGGCATGGGCGGTTTACACTCTCCGAATGCTTCAAAAAAGCAGCGTGGTGGAACTGTCTTTACCATGGAAAAGCATCAACTACATTGATGCCAACACCCTTTTTACAATCGGGGCAAACTGGGCATCATGCATCTTACTCTGAAGAATCGTGGGCCCATGCAAACTCCTGGGCTGACCCAAAGCTCTTGTTCCTCAATGCCATGGCTGTGTAGATGATATACTCTCCATCACCACATACCACAACAAACCTAGAAATGATGGAAGTCAGGGACAATGACATAGGTATCAGGAAACAGTAATTCATATTTATGATAAAATAATTCACTAACAAATGCTATGTTAGTCAATTATTATAATTTAAAATGTTAGAGCTATACACTTCTTTGAATATGCTGTGAATAAGTATTCTAAGAAACAAAACCAAAAGCAATTATCAGTATGGGGTTACTGACAAAAACATTATTGCAGTGGCCTTCTCTCCTCAGTCTCAGAGCCTGGGGATGAGCAAGCACAGCTGGAGATGCAGGCAACTCCAACCACGCAGTAACGCTTGCTGAGCACCAAGATGCTTATACCGTGCTCACGGCATCACACCACGGGAAGGCACCGCCTTACAGCACGTTTACCTGTGTGCCAATGCTCATCATTAAATGGACAAAAAAACTGTATTCAATTGTTAGTTATTAAAACGAACAGGATCATTAACATTTAAATAATGAATAAAAATAGAATGTTACATAGACAAACATTTTTCCCCAGTAGACAAAATCTCTCTCTTCAAATTCCATTTAGAACACGATAATGTCTGTTATTGGAGAACACTCACAGGTGAAATTAAAACCTCACAGAAAAGATGTCTGAAGATATATATACACACACACATAGGCCTTAAGCTTTCACAAGATACTTAGAAATGATGATAGACATCAGTGATTGAGTCACAACCCCTTTGGAGGATTCAATGACCCTTTCACAGGGGGAGCATAAAAGATATGCTGTATATCAGCTATTCATATTACGATTCATAAGAGTCACAAAATTACAGTTGTGAACTAGCAATGAAGTAATGCTATGGTTGGGGTCAGTACAACATGAGCAACTGTATTAAGGTGTCACAGCACTTAGGAGGGTATGAACCACTGCTCAAGAGGTCTGAGCATCAACTTACTGCTTAGAGAAGTAAAAACTTCTCTCACATGCTTATTATTATTTTATAAATCTTGAGAAAACAGAATGATCAAATTATGAATAAGAAATAGAAGATTCACAATCTCAAAAACTTTCAGACGCACATTGGAATTAGACTTCCGTAAGAGTGGTAAGCAGTACACAGCACCTACTCTTAGCACAGCACCAAGGACATAAAGGCAAGGCATCTGAAGAACGAGGAGACAATGCTGCCTACCTGTGCCACCCTGCATGCCAACTCCATCAGCTGGGCTAGCAGCTGGCAACTGCAGGCTGTGGGCCAGGGCATAGTTCGACAGGCAGATTACGGACATGCGTATGCAAAGCTGCTCCACCGTACCCAAGCTCAGAGCGGGGTGTCCCTGACAGCTTACCTCCCGTTAGGATTGTGCTGAATGGTCTGTGGGTATATTTCACAGCTGCCCATGTCCTTTACTGCCAGTGGCAATCTTTCTCCGTCTTTAATCTCAGTGTCGCCCATGGCTTTCAGGTTGGCCTGCTGAACTTCCGAATGCTTGGCCCAGATTATCTTTCCATTGGCATCCATGGACATGGCAGGCTCCTCCCGACCAAGCTGGAACAATGACAAATAGTTCTTAGTGACTAAAGGAAAACAAAAACCAGAGAACACACCAATTTCCCCTCACTAGAGTCTTATTTCCTTCCTTCCATGTTAAACTGCCATTGCCACATCTCTTCTAGCTAACAACAGAAATGCTAGCTTAACAAAACTGGTGGCTTGGAATGGCTTTGCCTGTCTCCATCCATTTAAAGGAGTAGTTACCTTAACAATGATGCTCCCTTCATCATAGCCCAGAGCGACATTGTTGGACCCTCTCAGACTGGCCACACACCACACCCTCTCCATTCCGTAATTCAGCGTGCTCTCAAGCCGGTAGGTGCTCGAATGCCAGATTCGCACCGTTCCTAAAAATCAACAACGTCAACATTCCCTTTGGATATGAATGAGCTACTAGAAGTCTTTCTATTTCAATACAAGTATTTTCTAGCAATTTTATGACATTTAAATCTATAATTCTTTAGTTGATTTTATAGAGTAGCGTAAACATGAAATAAAAAAAAAACCTTGCAACTAGAAAACTAGAAGTAGGCAATTAATCCTAATTGTAAAATCACAACAGGGTTTCCTGGGTAGAGTGCTCACCATGTAGTACATGTTTGCTGTGTGGGATTTCTTCTTTCCTCTTGCTATAATCCTATGAGTAGACTAGCGTGTTCTTATCTCTTAGTCTACCCAAACCATACATTTGCAAAGTGACAGAACCTGATTTTGAACCCAGGTCTGTCAAACTCCAATGCACAGGCTTTTTCAGTTCTTCTCTAGACTATCTGATGTCTTTTTCTTTAAATGATAGAGTCAAAAGACACTAGAATGGTGATGATGATAAAGCCATTTATTCTTCTGTATTGTAAGTCTAGACTCCTAATCAAAGACATGGAAGCTGCTAGAAATGCAGTGCAATGCAGGGCCACCACTCAGTTTAAATACCCAGTGAGTCATGTCAAGCACATACATAACACAGACCCTGACTTACCATCTTCTGACCCTGTGATGATGATGGGCAGCTCAGGATGGAAGCTTGCACACGACACATTCTGGGCATGCCCCTCCAGGGTCTGCACACAAGTTTTATTCTGAAATCGAGACACAGAAAGCCACTATGTTCCACTGTTGGGAAACTTATGTTAGCAGCAAAGGTGGAGGGGTGTAGGCAAGCCTTAGAGACACAAAGCCTGGCACTGTGGGTAATAACCAGGTTTACGACTGTTGCACGTGGTACAATGTGTGCCACGGTTACGTCACAACATTCACTGCTGTGCCTGTTTCCCTCAGATACAGAAGTCGGTAGCAACAACACTCAGATGTGTGGTTTAATATGACAGTGTAAAAGCCCTTTTAAACAAACAATAAACATGCTGGCATTGAATTTTTAAAATCTTAAAATGCATTTGCATTCTTTTTTATAAAGGGGAAAATTCTAGGACTTTAGGTGCAAATACTGGGGCCTTGACCTATGATTCTGCGAAGAGTTCCACCTGAGCCTTGAGGTGCTATAAGAAGCAGGAAAGACCAAGTCTAGCATACAGCACGGAAGTTATAGAAACTGTACCTGATAATCCCATATTTTAACGAGCCGGTCATCTGCACCTGAAATGAGGTATGGCTTGTCACCACCACTGTAGTAATCAATGCAATTCACGCCTTTTTCATGTCCCTCCAGAGTGAAGTTTGGTGATGAAGAGCCCAGCTGCCACACCTTCAGAGAACAGCAGCATTTGCAGTCAGCACTTTCAGAGGCAGTTCCACCCACTTTTAACACAAGACATCAAACACCACAGCCCAAGACACAGTGTGCTCAAGGATGTTTGCTGCTGCTCTCATGTTAAATTTCAGGAAGCAGAATCACTGCTCTCTGAAGGTGCCGATTCCTAGGCTTCTCCATGGAGATTACATAGAGTTCAGTTGGTGACCTGGTTATATTTTTCTTAACTTGACAGAAGTACTTATCTGGGGAGAGGGGATTCAACTGAGAAAATGTCTCCATCAGACTGGCCTGTAGGCCATCCTTTGGGGACATGACGCTGCCACCCCTGGGCAGGTGAACCTGGATGGTATAAGAAAGCAGGCTGAGCCAATCACAAAGAGCAAATGGTGTTCTTCCATAGCTCTGTTTCCACTTTGCCTCCAGGTTCCTGCCTTGAGTTCCTACCCCGACTTCCTTGGGTGATGGACTACTGTAAGCTGTAAGATGAAATAAGCCCTTTCTTTGCCAAATTGTTTTTGGTCAGTGTTTTATCAGAGCAATAAAAAGTAAACTAAGAAAACTGGTATACAGATGAAGCACAGGAATCAGTAAATTAACACTTTGAAAAACCTCTACTTGAAAGTAAGTACTGATTTGATGGGAGATTTAGTGATTAGTAACATGTATTAAAATGAAGGAAAACTTGCCAGGGAGAGAGATACAAGCCTGTGTTCCCAGTATCTGGGAAGTTGAGAAAATTGAGAATGTGAGGCCAGTGTAGGCTACACAGTGAATTCTGGGCCACCTTAGCATACACTGTAGACCCTGACTCAAAATACAAATACACTTAATTTAGTGAAGAAATTAAAACTGATCTCAGTTTCTCAACTATGTCAAAAGCAAGGGCAATACAACAAAAGATAACAAAGTCAGTTTAAAAACCTGAAGATCTTCAAACATAAAATAGCTTATATGAGTTAAATTAGTAAAAATATTATGCAAATGTGTAAGCAAAAGTAAGGTGATTTGAAACTTATTGTAAGTCAATGTACTGAGACAGAGGATGAAGAAAGTCTGACTGTACTCTTGTTATCCAGTATAGCCAAAGCATTGGGCTACTTTCCCAGAATATCTTGGGGCTGTGCAAGGGGAGACACAGCTCCTACCCCAACTATCCAGTATATCATGGGGATAAATGATTTAAAATTACATTAATTATGACTCAATGTGAAGACTGTTAATAGAAACAAAAGCTAAAGTGAATGGCATACACTCTGTCCAAAGCCTTTAAGTGCTAGAGTGGAGTTTCTCAGAATGACTATCTGTGCTAACCTTAGAGAGCTATGTAGATGCTCAGAGAAAAATAAATCCAAATCAGAGAATGCAAAGACCTGCAGTCAGAGGGAGAGCTGATGGAGGCAGTGCTCTGTGAACAATCATGGTATTTCCAGAGGACAGCGAGTAGGTCAAAGTTTTACTGGTGTCTGTAACATCAGCCCAGGCTAGCCCTAACCATCCTGTATTTCACTCTTAGACATCTGTAGTTTATTCTCCAAGAGGAAAATAGCAAAACAGATTCTGAAGAAAAGCATTCCACAGAAAGAGAAAAACAGAGGCAGAAGGAGGGAGGGGTGGCAACAGAAAGAACTTTTAAATGTAAAGCAGACCAATGATGAGACATGACTAAAGGACAGACGGAGGCGCGCGCACACACACACACACACACACACACACACAGAGTGACCTGGAAATCATGGCAATGCTTCTTATTGTAGATCCTAGAGTGGAAACCAATGTTATACTATGTTGCTTCTGCCTGGCACAGGAGCACAGGAGTAGCTTTCTGGTCAGCCAAAGTAAAGCACCAACAGAGTGGACACCTACCTTGATGGTCCTGTCGAGAGACGCACTGGCAAACTGATTGTTATCTTTGGGGTTTATCACAATCTGCATAACGTAATGTGTGTGTCCTTCAAATACTTGTGAACAAGACCATTTTTTATCCCAGTCCCAGAGCTTAATAAGCATGTCATCTATACCAAAAGAAAGCCAAGTCAGTCGTGGTTTGTTTTCATTTCTGTAGTAAGACAGTCTTGGTGTCCTTTAAGGCAACAAATGTAGCACAGTTCCCACATCCCATTATCTACACCACAGAGCCAATACTGGGAAAGATTTCCACGTTCTCATTTGCCCTCAGAGCATACCTAACTACAGAACAGTGGGGACAAAGTGCATCTAGACAGCTACTAAAGACATACAAAAAAACATGTGGAAATTTTTAAAATTTCATTTAAAAAGAAGTGCCATCTAACTACTGAAAACGCTGACTGTGAAAAGAGGCAGCATTTGCCTGATGAAATAAACTGCTTTTACAGAAGTTCTCACTTGTGAAATTTAAAAATATTTCAAAGACTACTATCAACTCAGGGCTACCCAGGTAATCTGCTTCCTGCAGGTCTGCTTTACACTAATACCAGGGAGAAACCACCGGGGGCCTATGGCAATCCGCCAACTGCTCATCAGCATACTAATGAGCTTTCTGCTTCCCGGATATTGATGCATCTAGACCTTCGAATTTTCCAACAGGAATTGGAGCAATTGCAATATAATCCTACTAAAATACTAAAATACACAGGTGTGAAGCATCAACAGCACAGTAATGGATTCAAATAGTTTAAAAGATGCTCGGATGAGCGCTCCATTTGTAACAGCAGTTAAAGTACAACATGTCTTGTGGAAAGCAAATCATCACTCAGTGCACACGACTGAAGCACATTGTCTCTTACCACTGCTTGTGAGAATGAACGGCTGGGTGGGATGAACAGCAATACAACGAATATAATCCGAGTGTGCCTCAAACATGTGCACCCTCTCCAGGGTGTTATAATTGAACACTCTGATCTGCATATCATCCTACGAATGGAGATTTTAAAACATTGCTATTATTAAACTGTATAAACAACTAAACTGTATTATAGGCTCAAGGCATAACCTCCACCCTTCAGAACATTTAATTAATTTAGTGAACCAGGCATTGCGACTCTGCAACTGGTATCTATAACCACTGACCAATCAGAAACTAGGGTCTGATGCGCAGAGCTACTTACTGCTCCTGTCACCACCCAGTTCTTCCTTGCGACAAACTTTGCAGCTCGAACAGGAAGATCACATACTTCAAACGTCTTCACCAGTGTCTTGAAATTTTAACAAGAATAAACATATTAAGTTATAAGGAAGTAACTGAAGAGTCTTATTCTGCTGTGATTAAAACATCAGACTGTAAAGTACTTTTAGTTAAAAATGTTAAACAAATGTATGACAGCTCAGCATTAAAGTGGGGAGAAAAAATGGCCAATCAACTTTTCTTTAGTAGATTTGAAAATCAGAAACTTAGAGGAGAAAGCAGATGGTCAAAGGATGGATGGCACTCCATACCCTCTGTCCTGGCCTCTCCTTTCCAGCACTGCCTTTCGCTCTTGTCTGGAAACCTCCCCAGGGAAATGTTTACTCTCTTTTTGCCCCACTACTAAGCGGACTCCGTGCTCACTCTTCCCCACTAAGCTCTCCAAGCAGGAATCACCACTGTACAGCCCACACCCACAACGGTTCGTGATTCAGCTGCTGTGCACTTCATTATCTGTTGAGTGAACTATCTCTTAGCTTAGTTTCCTTTTTTTAAAAATTGAGCCCATAAACTAGGCATAGTGGCTGGCACATGTCTTTAGTCCCAGCACCTGGAGGCAGAGGCAGGCAGATTTCTGTGAGTTCAAGGTCAACCTGGTCTACATAGAGATACTTATAATACTTATAAGAGCTATATAGTGAGGCCCTGTCTCCAAAAAAAAAAAAATTGAACCCATAGAAATGACTCAAGCAAGATGTTTTGGTTTGGGGGTTTTTTGGTTTGCTTTTGTTTTTGTTTTGTTTTTAACATCTTAGCAATCCATTTCCAGAAAAAAATGCTGAGAGTTTGTGTTTGGTTGTTGCAGTAAGCATAAAAACTAAAAGGTTTAGATGTTCCTTGGGTACTCAGAGTGGATCATCTACATGAATTAAAGGTGGAAATTCAGTAGACCTAGGAAAACCAGAGGTGAACAGATCTCTTTGCTGTTCCATTTTAAATGTGTCTGTTCTTTAAAATTCTGAAAATTAAGCTATCATTTTTAGTTTCTCTTTTTATACCAAGAAGCAATAATGTAATACATCAGGAATTTAACACAATCTTACTGGCTCATTGGAAAACTAACACAGACTAGCTTACAAGAACTGCTGAGGCCACCTGGCTTCCCAGGTTAAGACAAAGCTAAGAACCACGCAGATACATAGCTGCTACCAGGTGACTATGGCATGAACAGAGCAAGCTGAGCATGCAGTCTCTAAGACAGCAGAAAAATGTACAAAATCTTTTGAGTCATCAACAAATCAAAGGATTATGTGGAGCAGTTAAAGAGGCCTGCTGCAGAACCTCCATGACTGAGTACATGAGGTGCTTGGTGGGACAAATGCAAGAAAAGTCAACTCACACTCCACACATGAGCTAAACAAAAGAGAAGCTGCATTCTCAGACCACAGACGTGCTACATCTCAGTTAAGAAAGCAACAGCTAACACTAAGGTGGTTCTTTGTGAGTGAGAAACAACTGCCTAACATTTTATTCCACGTTCTCTCTTCATGCAAAGGTCACGACAGTTATCATCCATTCAGAGTAATAAATCAAGGCTCAGTGTGGTTAAGACTTGCCAGGAAATTAGCAGCAGGGGGGCTTTAAATACTAAAACATTGTTGTTTTAAAACATTGACCTGCTACCTCCAGGAGAGTCCAATACTTCTGAAAGTAAGAACATCTGCAGTCACCCAATGCAGAACTGCCGTGTGAGAGTGCTTCTGCCACCCTCAATACACATGAATGGCAGCTAACTCTTTGCCACTGGTGACAGAGGGGGAAACCAAGCAGAATAGAAGCTGGTGCTAATTGTTGTTGCTGTATTTAAATATCACATATAATGCCCAGAAGAACTTCTTCCACAGGCAACACCTACACAAACCTAGCTCCTGAAAATAAACCACTCCATCCTCCTTTGAGAAGCAGCACACATCCCGCTGCTTGGACTCTGGTGGTTCTTTCATTTTTAGTGTTGGTATTTTACAGCTTCTATTGCTAATGAAGTCCTTTCAAAACTCTTACCTGAGTTTCATGATTCCAAACACACACACTGCCATTGTACAGACTAGCCAGCATCCATGGCTCTGTCGGATGTAAATCCACACTCTTAACTCGATCAGACCTAGCAGTTAGCTTTCTCTTGATGTCAAGTCGAAGAGGCTAAGGGGAAAAGACAATTGACAACTAAAATTAATTCTTAAAACAAATAAAATATGCTTGAAACAGTGTATGAAGAGGCTTATGGAAAAAACTGTTTTAACTTTGCTAAATTATGAATAGTTTCAAGTCTAAAGCACCTATGTTAATCACATTTACAAAAATGGGGGATTTTTTAAGTTTGTATTTACAAAGGTGGTTTTCCAATTTTACTTATCCTGACCTCTTTCTTTACACCCTTAAAATTTACGAGGGCATCAAGTGATAATGTTTGATATTTATGTAAAATTTTTCAATTTGATTTTCTAAAAGACTGTTATATCTGGCTTTGTCTCCAGTATATTGTGGTATACTGTTTTGGTTGACATGTAACAAAACAACCACCATCTGGCCTCAAACATATACAGCTAGGATGCGGAATATATAAGCCATTTTTGGAGAATGGGACGTTCTGCTTTGATGCTGCCTGAGAAGCGAAGGCTCCTTAAAGAACACTTGTATTGTGGGATCTGAAGCCTTAGGAGTAATTGCTTACACTTGGCTAAATTAAAATCACTAGTCTATCCTACACTTTGCAGATTTTTAACTCCTGCCTGGTTTTTATAACAGAATACATTAGTCATTTTGGAAATGATGGTTGAGTTACAAAGATTCTCATATACGACCAATTTCATTACCCTTAATCAAAAATCATTACCATTAATCAAAAGCCACATTTATTAATACCATTTCCTACTTTAACTGACAGGTCTTTGAATTTCAGAAATACATGAAGTTCAGTTTCTAAAATTCAAATTTTCATTTGAAAACTAGAATTATATCATCAATAACAAACATGGTCAGGGACCAGCTAACTTCTTTCAGTCATCAGGCTATGTCTATTAAATGTATCTGAATAAACAGGTTCTCAGCCATCATTTCAAGTAAAGCTTGCAACCTGAACCTTTATCTGTATTAAAGTGCTTTTTCCACCAGTCACATGTTACTTTACAAGTATTTTACATATCCATATTTCATAATACTAATACAGAATCTTTAGAAGATGCCTACTGAGGCGTTGAGATTGATAGCATTAATAACCTGGCTTCTTACAAACAAGTGTCTGACAATCAGAACATGTTATCAGGTTGGATGTGGTGGTATACTCCTGTAATGCCAGCACTCCGGGCCCTGAAGGAGGACTGTGAGTTCAAGATCAGCCTGAGCTATAAAGCAAAACTGTCTCAAAAAGAATGTATCACCAGCACATTCTGGCATTACTGCACCAGCATGGTTACCTCATCAGTGCAAATATAAACCCAGCGGGAAGGCCAACTGCATCTTACTAGTGGTAAAACTTCTGATCTGTGACTTCCTGAAACAGTAAGAGACCTCTAAGGAACTACAGAAGATGCTTCTAGAATACCAGTTTATAGATAGGTAAATAAATTTAAAACATCAACTAAATCACAATTTCATGTCCATGCATTAGTGTTGCACCAGAAAATGTTGTGAAGACATGTCATTCACGAAGCTGTAGCAATCCTAAACCATAATATTAATTGAGCTCTGTAAGAATAATCAGATGGGGAGGGCATTTACTGTAGACAAGTAGTAATGTCTGATCAATAAGGGTGTACTCATGTGCATCAAGGCCTTTTGAACTTACAGAAACATACTGAAAAATAGAACAATTTTAAACAAAATTAAGCCATAAAATAGCAATAGCTTAAAACTGCCCCTTTCCAGTCAGACTCCTTATCTGAACCACAGAACAGAAGATGATTTGAGCAATTGTGTTCCGTTTCTCCCAGGGACGCCATCACAGAAGAAAAGTTAGTTCATTAGACAATGATGCCCTGGAGCACTGTCTTCTTCCACTCTTTTGTCGGCTCATTTAAAATGCACATGCCCTTCAATAAGCCAGATGCACGGCCTGAACGCTCAAGTCAGGATGCGTTACTGTGCTAGCGTCTCTGCGCTGTTCCCAGGATGAGTGAGTGTGCTGTTCCATAATGATCATGAACTCGACAGAAATTGAAGGTTGCTTCTCAGCACAAAAGGAGGATCGGGGGAGGTAATACCCTGAAACAAACACCTAACGAGGCTTTTGCTCACTCTTTTTGTGTCTCTGTCAAATGTAGGTCTCTGTCTACTTCCAACTGTTCTTCAGGGTTTGTATCCCTTACTTCTAAAAACAGCTTTAGGACCCGTGTTCTAACTCTTCAGTTCTCTTGAGAACACCTCCACTGTCATGCGGTCCTGCCCATCTCAAATATACGATAGCCACCATCTTTAAATCACATGCTAATTTCACGAAAGCAAACCTTTTCAATGATTTTTGAATTTCTGCCCCACTAATGACTGTCACAGATTTTAACTTCTCACTCTCATCTTTGAGTCAACAAGCAGAAAGTAGAGGAGCCATAGTGGGATTTTCAACATAACATAAGCCACCACATCCAAGTAAGTGTGTAGAGTGTGTGTGTGTGTGTGTGTGTGTGTGTGTGTGTGTGTGTGTATGTGTGTATAAAGTAAGATTGTTAGGATAAATCCTAACAATGTTTTTAAATTGATTTTTCAAAATGGCCAGGAATCTCTGAACTACCACGTATAGCTGCACATAGACACCCATCTTAAAATGTCCATTACTGTAAGAGCTCCTGTAGTCATAACTTACCACCTCAATCACAATTTTTTTTTTTTTAAGATATCATATCAGGTCTTAGATGATTAAACTACTCACACTGCATCCTCAACTCCAGACTTAGTTAAATTGTCACTGCCACCATTACACCCTTTCTGATTGGCCTAGCCAAAGGACTCTTCCCCATTTATGGTACATCCGCTCTTCTTGCTTGTGGAGTGGATTATTTAAGGGCAGGTTCACTGCTTATCCAGGTCCTTCTCTCCACACCATATTTATTTGGGAACAGGAGAGGAACAGGTAGTATAGCTGAGGTCTTGCTACAAGCCTCAGCTGCAGCACTCAAGTCAGACACATGGTGGTAAGTTTAATTAACCTCCCAGGTTTGACTTGTATAATCAGGGATAATAATAATATCTCGTAGCATTCCGAGAATTAAAATTAGAGTTCAGTTAAAGCAGAGCAAGGTATCCACCATAAACGTTACTCATAATTATCTACAGGTTGCTGTGACAATCAGCTGGTAAATGTTTAGCAAAATGCTGGACAGTGAATACTCATATGGTGAGTGAGCAAATAAATGAATTCATGTTTTGTACTTTGTACTGGAGACTTAAAATACAGCCATCCTTTGGTGTCTGCACATGGTTCCAGTACCCTCCACCAAACCAAAACCCTCAAGTTCAGTTATATAAGTGCTTATAATCTATCCATTACTCCTGGTCATCTCTAGATTAGTTAAAACACCAATACAGGGTCAAAGTTGTAAAGAGTTGTTGTATACTATCCCAAGGGGGAAAAATGACAGCACATGTTCACACAATAGTTTTCCCCAAATGTCTTCCGCCAAAAGCTGGTTCAATCTGTGGGTATGGAACTCACATACACTGAAGAATGAAAGCTAGACTTCACTATTAAAAATATGTCTCAAAATGAAATTAGGCAGATCTAAGGGCCTTTCCTCAAAATGTCATCCTCTGTGAGCACAGAAGGCCCAATCAACACCAGCTAGAAAACGACGAACTGGGCCGCCAAAGCATTTGAAATTCCACCTCTGACTCTATACACATTTAACTTTTTTTTTCCTCTGCTTAAGTTTGCAATTTGGTGTCTGCACACTACCAAACATCGCGTGCAACCTGGATGCTGGATTAGCAACCACCACCTCAGTGACGGAATGAAGTGACTGTCAAAGTTGCCTTTGGCGTCGGATTCCTGCCTCTAGCATTTACTTGCACTGCCGGACCCAGTGCAGATTGCAAGGGCACTGACAGGCTTCCTGACTGCCAGGAGAGTCGGGGGCCGTTCACTCTCAGGTAACCAATTACACTACCGTGTAACCACCGCAGCCTCCCGGTCTGGCCTTCTTCCTCCCAGGACTCCAACAGGACAGGAGGACCCCGCCAGGCCGCAGCAGCAGCAGCGCAGACCGCTTCTAACTACGGCTCATAGCCCGGAAGCCCCGAGAACCCGCCATACCCGGTGGGCTCCGCTCTCTGTCCCATGAGGCCCGACCTACCATGGCTCCGACTGTCCGAGCCCCAGCCTCTCACAGGCTCCTGGCGACGCTGGTACTCAGGAACTCACCGATCCGTGGACCAGCAGACCCACTGACGTGGAACTTCCGGGAAGCGGCTCTCGCGATACTCGGAGACAGGCTCTACGCCTGCGCAAGCCCTCCGTAAGGCGGTCTGTGCGTGGTCCCGCCCCAGTTTCCTAGGTAACTCGGCCTTCCGCGTCTTCTGCTGCTGGGCTGGCTGGTGCTTGTATTGCTGTAGCTAGGGTAGGGCGGTAACTAGCGGCGGTCTGGGTGCTCACCTTCGATCAGGCTTAGAAAGCCAAGAAGATGGAGCTCAGTGCTGGATTCCTGCTGAACGCCGGCAGCAGCGGAGGGGCCCGGAAGCTCTATCCGAACAGCGTGAGCCTCTGGCGGAGAAAAGAAGGCTCTAAAACACTGTATACTAGCGGTCTCCGGAACGGGGCCCAGAGCGGTGTCTGGGTCTTGGGTGACACCGACCGAGTAAGAAAAGTGTGGGCGTGTCTCTCTCCTTTGAGGCTCCTCGGAGTCCGAGGACCCTTGAGACCTTAGTTCTTAGTTCTAGAGCCTCCCGGAGTCAGTGAGTGATTGCCCTTCAAAGAGCATCCGCCCGGTCGTTTGTGTGGTTATGTACCTTCAGCTGACTGTACCGTCACATCACACAAGAGTCGTTTCCATTTTATTGATTAGGAAAGTAAGGCTCAAGGAACTGGTTTGCTGGCCAAGATGGCATAGTAAGTAGTGTTGTTAGGATCTGGGCTCAGGGGGATATGCCCTGGGAGCCCCATGCTCTATCTGCTACGCCAAAGTAGCTCTTTAATAAATTAGTTGAATTTCAGAAAATACCATGCCCTAGGGATTGCCAGGAAAAGTGCAAATGCGTTGTGTACCGATTTCACACGCACACACCTTTTAAAAAGATAACACTATGAAACAAATGGAACTTGCCCTTTGCTGCTTATAAATCTCTGGTGGGAGAAAAGCCTCGATTTCCAGAAAGAGAGAGGTAAGGATGAGTTTTCATCAGGTAGTTCCTGGCTCTTGGGAAATTATGGACCTCAATTTTCCATGTACAAAAAGTCGGGTAGTTTCCAAAGATCCATTTTTACTATTCTGTCTCAGTAAAAACAGATTTTCTCTCAGTAATGAGATTTTACATAATTAAGATGAATAATCACATAATTGCATACTGTACAGCAACCAATTGCAAACATTAGTTGAAAATGTTTTAAATGTGAACTATATCTAGTGTGGTAGAATAGCAGGGCTTCTATTATTTTTGATTCCTTAATTCTTTTGCATATGTATTTGACACAGTATCAATAAATTAAAAAATAAAATTATATCTCCATTCCACAGAACCTGTTGATAATACTTAAATCTATCTGACACCTGGCCTCAAAGATTTATATAGTTTACCTGTTGGAGAGTTAAGCTCCCAAGTGTTGTGTTCATTTTGTACCTTTCCATCTTTTTCTGCCACAGTTCACCAACATTAAGTTCCGCAGTAGTGACTATGATCAACTCTTAGCCAGGCCATGGTATCATGTCCATGTAATCACAGACCTTGAAGACTTGGGAGTTCAA
This sequence comes from Uromys caudimaculatus, assembly GCA_028551405.1. Classification (NCBI taxonomy): domain Eukaryota; kingdom Metazoa; phylum Chordata; class Mammalia; order Rodentia; family Muridae; genus Uromys; species Uromys caudimaculatus. The sequence continues at coordinate 23,512,307 of CM052706.1, forward strand.
TACCAGTTTCTGCAAGACTCTCTCTTTTTTCTTTTAAAATTTATGCACTGAGTTTCCACTATATAAAAAGTTATGCTAGATACTGCCTTAAGAGAATGACTCTAAAACTCTGGACCTGGGTTTTAATTGAAAGAAATTTCAAGAAAATAAGCAAATACTAACACATAAACACATACATACACACACACCTTTCTTAAGTGTTCAACTGTGGACTTAAAACAAAATATCTTGTTTATTCTGGTTTAGAGGGTACTGGAAGGTTAGGAAAATAGCTCTGGGGAAAAAAAGGAACTATCGTCAAGCTTAGCAAATTGGTAGAGGGTTTCCCAAGGGGCTGATTGCAATTGATAACAGAACTTAAAGTCTTACCTGGTCAATTTCTAGGACGGCTGCGTCATCCCGTGGGGCATCCCTTCCAGTGGTGCTTTAGCAGTGCTGACTTGACTATATACCCCCCAGCCTCACCCCCCATCTGTTCTGACTTCCGTGGCTATGATAAATCACGAACCAAAGCCAGCCTGAGGAGGAAAGGCTTTCTTTTATACTACTAGGTGCAGTCAATCACTGAGAAAAGCTAAGGCAGGAGCTCAAGACGGGACCAGGCTTGAACCTGGGAGGGAAGAACAGAAGCAGAGTCCACAGAGAAATGCTGCTTACTGGCTAGTTCTCCATGGTTATCTGGGCTCCCTGGGACCATTTTCCCAGGGTGGCACTGCCTACAGTGGCCTCATTAATCAAAAAAAGACCTCCAGATTTGCCTCCCGGCCAGTCTGATAGAGGTATTTTCTCCACTGAGACTCCCGCTTCCCAGATGACTTGAGCTTGTGACAAGTTAACAAAAGGTTAACTAGCCCACCATCATATTTCCACTTCTTTTTAAGAAGCCAGGACAATGAAAATTCTTCAAGGAAATGTCATTGTGTTTGTTTGTTTGTTTGTTTGTTTGTTGTCTAGTACATATGTATCAGCCGAGAAATAGGATGAAGAAGAAGCTAGCTGCTCCCCTCGAAGGGTTACAGTCTATAAGCAAGAAGGATCAGTTATGCACAAAACATTGCATAGTGGGCAGAATATGACTAACCTGGGGGAAAACAAGAACAAAAGAAAATGTCCAGCTTAGAGGATCACAAGCCTCATTACACACACAGACTTCGAGGCAAATCTCAAGTTGTAAAGAGTATATGGTATGGTTTGCAGATCAGAATATTTCACATTTGCAAGGAAAATAGTATTCATTTGAAAGCAATGAGGGAAAAGAAAGAAGGGACTGGGATTGGAACCTGAACATTTATGAACAGGGAGGATTGGGGTGTTGATAAGGTAAACTCTTGGAAACCACTGAGCCAGACAACAAACTCGTTCACGTATGTACCTTTGCTGTGTATATGACATAATTGAAGGAATGAATTGGGAGAAATAGACTACAAATATGGGCAAGTGGGTGTGAAAATCACAGTAATACAGGTTTTATTGAGTATTTACAAGTACCATTAGGATTTATTCGGTAAATCTAAAAGGCTTGTGATATTTTGTCTAATTTATAGGGGAGAAACAGATCCAAATGGGATGTATGTAGCATGGTCTATGCCACATTTCTCAAGATGAAAGACAGACCTGATAGTTGTAGCCCAGTCATACTGAAATCGTATCTAGTTATCCCAGTGCCTTTGTACTTTCTCATCTGTCTTCCACTCTGTCCAAGAAGCTAGAATAAACCAAATACACAAAGATGGGGTTTGTAGAGCTGACAGAGAAGGAAGCATTTTAGTGCTGTTTTGAATTCAATAAACCCTAAATTTTTAACTAGAGGAATATGGGGAGTCTTTGAGTGACAGTGGTTAAGTGAAAAACCAATCAGAGAAAGACTAGGGCAGGGGGGAAGAGAGGAGGAGGCTGAGGGATGTCAGCATTAGAACTAGAAGACTGGATAAAAGAAAGAGACCTTGGGAAAGAAGAAGGGAGACTGCAGTCTTGGTGGCTTCAGAGAATCTAAGGGAAATTAGGATTTGCAAAATCTATTGTGATGCTGAGGACTTTCAAAATAGGATGTTTATCTTAAAGGGTTTTATTCTAAAAACACCAAACACAATATTTGGTTGAGCAGTGCTAAGAGAAGCAAGTTTGTAAAGGCTTTACACAGTAAAGGGAGTGGTGGGCACTGTTTGCTCAGAGATTAGTGATAAAAAAACAAATGTCAGTTTGAAACATGGAACATGGAACATGGGTTGGTTCTTTCAGCATGGAGGGTGTAGTTTATATAAATTATAACACTCCAAATGGATATCTGTGAGTCCCTTTGCAGTCTGAGTGGAAGGTGGCCAGGTACACACCGGGAGGCTGCAGAAATGTTGATTCTCCCATAGAACTGAATAGATTAGCATACTTGGGCCAGGGGTAAGGGGAAGAATTGTGAAATGGTCTTGCCGGATGAGGCTCAGCTTCTGACAATGTGTGTCAGTTTAAGGAGTCTGAACTTTATCCCGCAGGCTCTGGGGAACCATGGAAGAATGTTGAGTAATCTTCATGCTTCTTCATTGATTCATTACTGCACATCAGTTGCTTCCCCTGTTAAAGGAAATCATAAAAATTATTACCTGGATTTCTGCATAAAGTGACTATAAGTGAAAGCTTTGACCACATGTCACATTACTATCCATCATCAGACTAAAGTGAATTGGAGAACCACTGAGCTGTCTTCTAAGAAGAATGGAGATATAGTTGCTAAACACTTAACAGAGTCTTCACTGCAAAAGGTTTTGGTTTTGGTCTTTAGCCTGGGCTAGTTTATGAACTTGATATGCAGCTGAAGATAGCTTTGAACTACTGATCTTGCTCCAGCCTCCTGGGTACTGATATTATGGGCAAGCCCGATATTTAATATTGCAGATATTAAAAAGAGTTTTATTCTCTGGGCATGGTGGTGCATACCTTTATTCCCAGCACTCAGGAAGCAGAGGCAGGCAAGTCTCTGTGAGAGGCCAACCTGGTCTACAAAGTAAGTTCCAGGTCTACACAGAGAGACCCTGTCTCAAAAGTAAGTGTGTGTGTGTGTGTGTGTGTGTGTGTGTGTGTGTGTGTGTGTGTGTGTGTTTAGAGATAGGGTCTTGCTGTATAGCCAGGCTAACCTAAAACTCCCTGTGTAACCTAACCCCTGCCTCAACCTCCCAAGTGTTAGGATTACTTACAAGCATGTGCCACCACACCTGACCAAGTGCAGAAGTTTTGATTAATCATAATGTGACCCTTCATATTGTTTTCTAAGAACTTAAAAATAACAGGGCACACTGAGGGGTGTCAGTATAAGAACCAGGAGAACACTGGTTGCACAGAAAGAGAAGTGAGGATGTAGGTAAGGTGGCTGTAATCTTGGTGGCTTTAGAGAGTCGAAAGAGAATTAGTATATGCAAAATCTATTATAATGACGAGGATCTCAAAATAGGATGCTTATCTTAAGGCGTTTTAATCTAAAAAAAAATGCAAAACAAAACAATGCTCAAACAAATTTACTCCATGTGAGTTTGATATAGAATTTGTGATAGGCAGAAGTACTTTTTTTAAAACTGAAAACTAAAACTAGATTGGCCATAGTTGGTCATAGTTTTGAAGTTTCTTTTAAAGATTTACTTTATTTTTAATTTCCTCCCTTGTGTGGGTGTGGGTGTGGATGTCAGTGTTTTGATATCCACAGAGGCCAGAAGCGGCCTTCTGGAGGTTTGGAGTCACAGATGGTTGAAAGCCACCAAACGTGGGTGCTCGGAAGCCAACTCTTGTCCTCTTCAAGAGCAGCGAGTGTTCTGGACCTGTGAGGCATCTCCTCAGCCTCTCATGGTCACAGTTTTGACTTATATATAATTTTACCTTTATTTTTTTCCCACCAGCTTTATATCTTTTAACCATTGTTAAGAGAGAGTCAATGTTAAAGTGGGTTTTGGGTGGAAATCAGGAGGTAACTTCCTAGATAGGGGCTGCTTTCCACATAAATACAACTGTAGACTTTTAGAAGTCTCAGGGAGTCACTTCCATAGTGGATGGCCTTCCCAAGTGTTCTGTGCCTTGCCTTGCACACACAGGGCACTAGGAGCACCCTGGGGTAGTTCATGAGCAGGCGACTCTGGGAGCTTTTCTATCCCAGGGTTGTCTTCCCTGAGTGACCTCTATGACTCAATGTCATGGCCGACATGATAATGCTATATAGCATGGGTTCTAAAGTCCCTTCTCACTTCAAGCGTTTTAGACTCTCAAGTCTGTGGTTCTATATCCTTGTCAGCTCATAAGTGTGACAAGAGTAGCTACAGGATCTAGGAATGGATGTGTGCTTTTCCATCACATGCTGTGGAGCTCAGCCCACAGGGTTCTGAGCACACCTTCTCTGTCTCCAGAGGCCACACCCCACCAGTGAGTTTTGTTGTCAACTCCATCATGCCTGGATCAATGTTCTATAGGGTTGGTGGTCCTGGGACCCAGGGTAAGAAGCCCATCAGACAAGAGAGGACCAGAAAGGCCCAAGAGTGCATGCTGGTCCCCAGTCTCTGGTGAGCTCTCTCCTAACCCCCTTAGCTTTCTTCCAGGGAAAAGATTTCACAAAGTTTTTTATAACCAAGTGATAAGTTTGGAGCAATTATGTTTCCTTAAGAATTATGTCCTTGTAAGTGACAGTCCCGCATAAAAATAAATGAATAATAATGACAAATGGCCTGGCTATCTGGCATATGGCAGTTACCTTTAAATTAATTGGGGAAAAAATTGAATGTAAAAGTGAAATATCTGGAGTGACAAGCCCCTGCACAGCATAATTCCCATCAAATTGCTTCATTCCACTTTCTTCTAAGGAATTTGTCAGCTTAAGTCGATCTAAAGACATTACTGAATTTGAATGCAAATGCAGTGCTGGCCCCAAGATTTAAAAATGAAGTCCTTGGGCTGAGCTCAGGATGTGCTTTGTATGTGACTATAATCCAAACCATCCCCAGCTGCCCTACTGTGAGCCTTTCCATTCAATGTCAAAGCACTTAGTGACAGGCCATGGTGGGTTCATTAAAACCAAAATGATGCTTTAGAAAGGATAAATGCTTCTTTGGCTAAATTGGGCTGCATTTTGGTTGCAGATGTAAATTCATCTTGAAAAGATTTATTTATAAAGTAAATGCTACATTTTACATTATAAACCTTCATACAGACAGACCGACTGGTAAGGCACAGTCAGTGTGTGGGGGTGAGAAGGGGCTATAGGTGATTTTATTGTACTTTCAGATTTTTATATTATATAAATTATGTAAAAAGAAAAAGTTACCCAAAACTAATATAAAATGTTTCTAAGGGGCTTGTCATGTTTCCTCTCTTTTTCTTCCTTCCTTCCTTTCTTTCATTTTCTTTTTTGAGACAGAATCTCATATAGCCAGTGCCCCGTGCCGGGGTTCAGCGGGAACCTGGGGAGGGGGCGAAAGAATGGGGGACAGGAGACTCGAAGAAGGAGAGCAAGTCTATATTCTGATCAAGCTCTCGAGGTTTATTTCAGGACAGCAGCTTAAAAAGACAGGCAGGCGGGAAGGGCCAAAGCCAACCTGCTACCTTAACAGGTTTTCAGGAAATACCTGACGTTCTTTCAATTCCTGGGACCAGAGACCACAGATGCCCTGTCCTTTCTAACCTTGCACCTTAACTGACTACACTTCACAGAACAGCGGGTAATTTCATGGCTTTGGCTCCCGACAGCCAGAGCTAGCCTTAAACTTGCTAAATAGCTAAGGATGACTTTGAACTACTGATCCTACTGAGTGTGAGAGTACAGGCATGCACCACACTAGACTTTGCCATGTCGAAGGAAGGCTAATTTGAATCTGAACAGCAAAGGCTTCTTATTTTCTTTTTCTTTTTTTACTTTTTAATGAAGAATTTACTACTGGACAGTTAATTTGTCCAGTAAGTAGAACTTTAAGTAGAACTTAAAAAGCTGCTGCATTGTACATTATACATGCCAATTATTACCATTAGATTCTTAGAGGTGAAACTCATAGTTCATAGGATTTTATTACCAAATTCTTTTTTTTTAAATTTTTATTTTTTGATACTTTATTTACATTTTAAATGTTTCCCCCTTTCCAGGTCTCCACTTTGGAAACCCCCTATCCCCTCTCCCCTCTCCCCTCCCCCTGCCTCTATGAGGGTATTCCCCTACCCACCCACCCACCCAACCACTCCCGTCTTCCCACCTTGGCATTCCCCTATACTGGGGCCTCTAACACCCTCAGGCCCAAGGGTCTCTCCTCCCCCTGACGGCCAACAAGGCCCTCCTCTGCCACATATGTGGCCAGTAACCATGGGTCCCTCCATGTGTATTCTTGGTTGGTGGTCCAGTCTCCAGGAGCACCGGGGTCAGGCCAGTTGACACTGTTGCTCCCTCCATGGGGCTGCAAACTCCCTCAGCTCCTTCAGTCCCTTCTCCGACTCCTCCATCTGGGACCTCACACTCAGTCCCTGTGGTGTGAGGTGAAGTGGTTACTGTGAAGTGAAACTTGGGTATTCTGAACTTTTGGGCTAATATCCACTTATCAGTGAGTACATACCGTGTTTGTTCTTTTGTGACTGAGTTACCTCGCTCAGGATGATATTTTCAAGTTCCATCCATTTGCCTGCGAATTTCTTGAAGCCATTGTTTTTAATAGCTAAGTAGTCTTATTTTCACTTTATAAAATCTACTTTTGGTGCCAGGATAATAGTGTCACATCCAAAATGAATAGTTTGCAAGAAAGAAACTATATATATAGCCCTTCCCCTTCTAATTGTCTCGAGGGAACTGAGAGCCAGGTTCTGAGAAGGGAATGGATTTATGTTAAGAAATATTCCCAGTAGAACCACACAAGGAAGCTAGTCTATTGTACAGTTTAAAATTGCAAGGAGAAGAGTGAGATCGGGGTTAGACAGAGCAGAGGAAGATAGCTGAGACTCGTGAGGGGGTATATGCTATAAGCAGGGCTCCTATTCAGTTGGTATGTACTGGTTATGTCAAGACATATAGTATTAAAATACCAAAATCCTAATTGTTAAATAGCCTTTGTCTCCATCATCCTAGCTGGTCAGATTCCTTTCCAGGGTCATCCACATTCCAGCTCTCCTGGATAAGAAGCTCATTCTACGGAGCTTCATCAGGATCCTGATCCCACACAACCGCCAGCATCAGACTGATTACGAGTACCAGCAACTAGTAGTATTAAGTGTCCTTGCCCTAGTCAGGATTTCTATCGCTGTGATGGAACACTGACCGAAAAGCAAGTTGGGGAGGAGAGGGTTTATCTGACTTACATTTCCATATTACCATTCATCACCAGCGATTGTCCCAGTAACGCAAGGGTTTCACTTCAATGTTGCCAGTCTCCTGTTAATTACAGCTGATTACTTCAGCCCCAGTTGACCAGCCTGACAGAATCTCAATTCAAAACAACAAATGGCCCCAATAGCGACTATAAACTTCCCTCTGAAACTTCACAATCCAAGCCTCCATCTTCGGCACTATTCTAAACGTTCTGCCAAGCTCCCACAGAACAGTTCCCTAAGCTCTCAACACTCCATTAGCTCTTCTAGGCTAAAGTTCCAAAGTCCTTCTACAATCTACCCCAAAACATTGCCAGGTCTGTCCCAGCTATACCCCCACAGTCCCGGGATCGACTTGTCTTAGCTTTTCTATTGCTGCGCTAGAACACCGTGGCCAAAAAAGCAAGTTGGGGAGGAAAGGGTTTATTTGACGTACACTTTCATATTGCTGTTCATCACTAAGGAGTGAGCAGAGCTGGTGGAAGCGTTTTCTCAAGGTTTCCTCCTTTCAGATGACGCTAGTTTGTGTTGATACCCAAAGCCACCAGTACAGCCCCCCAGGAAAGGGATAAAGAACTGATCCTGATACACGGAGAGATAAGAGGAGCTGACACCCCAGGGACAAAGTGTTTTCTTCCGGCATACTGTGTCATGTGGGATACATTTTACTGTGGGCTTGGTTGGGTTTGGGTGCCACTTCCAACCATGCCCGGACAGCTTTCCTTCCCCTTCAGCCAGCTTTGTCTCAGAGAAATGCCGTATTTTATAATTTTGCCAGTCACCAGTCTGATGAATTCATTACCTAGGTTATCACACTTAAAGTGCAATCAATCACCATGAGTTTTTCATGGCTCAGAATTTTATCAGAGCCACAGATTAAGAACAGGAACCAATATTGTTCTCAGGTGGTATTTTTTTGCTGTTGTGGAAAGAATTCTAGATTCTCAGTAAATTTCTATGAGATGGAGGACCTTCCATCTACCCTTTTTTGACTGGCTGTCAAAGTCAACTGCCAGTCTCTTTTTGGAAGATAGTCCAGTTTTACCTAAAGCCATTGAGGATTTTTTATCCTCCTGAGTGTTTTGTTTTGTTTTTTGTTTTTGTAATGAATTTTCCAAACATGAGCTCTATTTTATTTTGCTTGGAGGTCAATGGAGCTCTTAAATCTGTAGATTATATACAACTCCTGAAAAAGTCCCCAAAGAATAGAGATCCTTACCCCCATCTCTTCTGACATTGGTGAGAAGGTCCCCAGCAGTAGCTAGATTCTCACATCACAACAGGAGCTTCTCCAAGGACAGACTCCCTGTTTCTGAGTCTGACATTAACTCTGTCTCTGACTCCGTCTCTCTCTCACACACACACACACCACACACTCACTCACACACACACACACACACACACACACACACACACAGAGGAGGGGAGGGGGAGGGGGAAGGGAGAGGGAGAGGGAGAGGGAGGGAGAGAGAGAGAGAGAGAGAGAGAGAGAGAGAGAGAGAGAGAGAATATTTACCCAATTTTAAGACTTCTTAGAACCCGTGTTAAAATTCAAGCACCAAGTTGATGGTCTAGGCTTCAAACTCCCCTTAAGAGCCCTGAGTAATTAGACATGTCACTCTTGAGATCGGAAGAGAAAGCAAAAATCCAAATATTTAGCCACATCTGTTTTTGAAAAAAAAAATTTTTTTTGCATTTATTTGTGCACATGGCGTGCACACGTGTATATGTGTATAATGGTGAGTATGGGTGTGCATGTCACAGCATGTATGTGGCACAACTTTGTGGCATTGATTCTTTTCTTCCATCTTTACACGATGTCCTAGTTTGCTTTCTATTGTGACCAAAGCAACCTGGGGAGGAAAGGGTTTGTTTGGCTTATACATTTTGATCACAATCCATCTTTGAGGAAAGTCAGCTCAGAACCCTGGTGTGGGAAACTAAACAGAGACCTTTAAGGAATGCTGCTTACTGTCTTGCTCTTTGTAGCTCAGTCAGCCTGCTTGCTCTCTTTTGTCTTGTTTTGGGAGAGGACCTCACTGTATAGCCCTGGCTGGCCTGGAACTTTCTCTTGTCAACCAGGCTGGCCTAGAGCTCAGAGATTGGCCTGCCTCTGCCTTCTGAGGGCTGTCATCATGCCTAGCTTCCCCAGCCCCAAAGCACCTTTCCAGATGATGTGGGAGGCGCTGCTCACCATGGACTGTGCCTCCCACATCACCAATCAAAGGAACACCCCCACAGAGTTGTTGACATGCCAGGCTGATGGACATGTCTTCCCAGATGAGCCCAGCTTGTGTCAGGTTCACAAAAAAACTAAGTAGCCCACATAAGTTCCCCCAGCAAACTCATGTCTCCAGGTTATATAGCAAAGGCCTCTACCTGCTGAGCCCCACCACCATCTTATAGATAAGAAATCTGGTAATCACAAAGGTACATAGCTTGCCTCAAGCTGCAATATGTGGTAGAGTTGAGCCACAAACTCAGGTGGGTGTTGTAAGGTCACAGTCTTATGTCCTGTTGAAGACAATGTTAAGTCAACTCCTAATAAGCATTTCACAACTGAGCTCGTAGTAAATATCACTCCCTCTCTCTCCTTTCTGTACTGTCTGACATATAACCCTGAGCTCAGAGCTCATCGGTTAGTCTAAAAGGGGCCTAGAAGCCAGCGACATGTGTGTGTGTGTGTGTGTCTATGTCTGTGTCTGTGAGTTTTAGTTTTACACATGTGTGGAGGAGGCCAGGAGTAGTGTTCAAGCATCTTTCTCTATTTTCTCTTAATTTTCGTGACAAGGTCTCCACTGAACCCAGAATTCACAGATTTGTTAAGACTTAGCTGGCCAGTGAGCTCCAGGAATCCCCGTTTCCATTGCTCAAGCACCAGGATTGTAGGTGTAGGCTATCATGTTTAGCTTTCTACCTGGGGGTTGGGGATCTAAACTCAGGTCCTCATGCTTGCACAGCCAACGCTTTGCTGAGGGAGCCTCACCCCTACCCCTAGAGCAGGCTTCTTAAGTCGTTACACTTGGGCTCTCTCTGAGAGACGCTTATGAGACCCCAGGTGTACAGATATGGAAAACAGTATGCAAATCAAACATCTGTTAAATAATCAATTAGGAACACATTGATTTTCTATTTTTTTTACATTTATTTATTTTTTTGTGGGGGTGTGCCCATGTAAGGCAATCTTGCCATTTATTAAAGATAGAAGCTAATTTGCATACTAATGAGATGGGCAGGCTCATATTCAAGAATGAAATCTTGGCTGAATATTTGATACTGTGAGATGTACGACACCTTCAGTGTTTTTCAAAGTTGGTAGATGTTTGGGTTTTGCAAATGTCAATGCTGAGGATGTGCTTTGCATAAATGCATAGCACAGAATGGCAGACGTATGTTAAGGCCATTTCAGAAATTGTTGGAAATCCTGTCCTAAGCCCAAGCCAAACTGTATTGAATGACTTTTTAAGAAAGCTAGTAATGCAAACAAGAATTTTAAAAACCATTCTAGCACAGATAGAGGAATTTGATACGTATTAGCTGAGGGACGGTGGGAGAAAAATATTAAAGGTTTTTGTTTTCTGGGATGAAATCACTGTTTCTCTAGGAGCTCATTTGGATTCACAGTAGAATCTTGACCTGCACTGAAGCATCCATCGGGCCTGCTGGAGTGATGACATATACAGAGTGAACAGGCTGTGTGCTCAGAGCCAAGGCCGCAGGGACATTATGAGATGCAACATGAGAGAGAGTGCTCCCAGATTCAGATTCAATATGCATTTGATTGTGAAATAATTTGGGTTGTGGTGTGTTCAGAAACCCGTTATTGATATCAAAAGTTTTGTGATATTCACAGTTACATAAACTCAATGTAGGGTCACCACCTGCAGTTTAAGAAGTCAGGGGTAAAGGGTGGAACTGTGTTTCTGAAGGAGAGAGACTGATACCAGTCACTGAGGCCTGGCAGTTGATAAGGAGCCCCACTGCAAAGCCCATACCCACATATTTAGCCTGTCTGATATTGTTGAGAAGCTGAAAATAAGTTCTTTACTGGGGACCTACATTCATTCATAATAACCATGACTATAAATGTTTCTTGATTAGCTTCCCAGAAGCACCAGTTTTTCTTAGAATGTGTGTGTGCATGTAAACAATAGATATATCTGTATGGCATTAGATACTTAGCAGTTTGGGTGTCACAATGGGGCCGTGTTCCTGACTCACTTCTAGCACAAACCACTGGTTTGGTTTCTCAGCACACCATCGGTAGTTTGGAGAGTTTGTCATTCCCTTGTGGCCTGAACTTGAGCGTGCCTTGGTGGCCTCAGTCTGGGTAATTAACAGTCTGTCCAGAGATATTCTTAGAGATGTAGGAGGTGACCATCTGTGCTGAGTCTTAAGAGGCTGGGGATACTACGCAGTAGAGTTATAGCACAGAGGACCACACAGCAGCATCTGGGGAAGGACCCAGGGGTTCCGATACTCATCTCCAGTGTACCAAGAGGAGCAATAGACCCCACAGCAAGATCCTGGCTATTCTTGTACTCTGGACAGTACACTTTGAATTCATAGCTTTTAGCTTAAGTTTCCCAGAGTCCATGTCTGTTTTCAATCAGAAGTCTTCCAATAATATGCACACACACAAAGAGATGAGATGGAGCTCTGGCCAGCGGTTTTGAAGCCGGAAGGAAAGCCCAAAGGTCATATTGGCTGTAATCACAGTCACAGCAGGCAAGATCAGCAAGGAGTTATACAACATTCACCTGGGCTTGGGTAGCATATGGAAAAAATGCTCCTTCCTCTCCTGATAGATGAGCAGCAAGAAAACAGAATCAATCTGCAATTGAAGCCGGACCGTGGCTCCTGTGGCCCAGTTGGTTTCTTGGCTCGTTTCTTATTTTCTCTAAAGCCTGGTCAGACTATCCAGGTGGACTGTTCATAAAAACCAAAGCCTTGGTGTGACCATTTTCTTTAAGGTCAGGGTAATTTACAGTCTGTCCAGAGAAGCTCTTAGAGACGTGGAATGTGACCATAATCCACAATGCACCTTCATAACCCTTCCCTCTTCTGAGAGATTGATTCTGGCATGCTTCCTTCAGGTGGAAAGTGACTCTGTCAGCAATTGCTGTTTCGTTTTTCAAGTGTTGGGGTCCCCCCCCACCAAAGCATTTACGCCTCTTTAATGTTCCTTTAGGAGAGGTTAAATACACGTATCACCAGCATTTGGAGTTTCACATCTGCCTGCTGTTTCTACTGTGCTCCTGGGCAGTAGGCAATCACTTCGTGTCAGGTGACCCTGACGGGAACTACTGATCCACAAGGCTAAGCGCCTAGTTATGGATGGCGGCGTGTCTTCTTTTTGTCCCTAACCATGCAAGTCCCTTTGTACTTTCTGAACAAGACTAATGTTGTCACCAAACTGTTTGATGCTTTGCAATTTATCTCTAGATAGGCTCAGAGGACAGACTGCCTTTAGTAGGACAAATGGAGCTGAGAAAAGAAGGACCAGCATTTTTGTAGCATTTGAGAGCCTCTCTCTCCCTCTCCCTCTCCCTCTCCCTCTCCCTCTCCCTC
>CM052706.1:23525285-23551078 GCA_028551405.1 Uromys caudimaculatus
TTCCAGTCTGGTGCATTTAAACCTATTTACATCCTGCCCTGGATACTGAAGAGCACAGTTTTCACAGACTCCAGTGTCAAGTAGATATAATTTTCTTTATGCTTACTCATCTTTAAAGTTTCCAAATCTGAAAGTATGTTGAGTAGACCTTTTTATAAATGAAGTGGGCTTCCCAGTGATATGGTTTACGCTATAGAAAAAGGCTCTTGTTGGCAGTAATGGTTTATAAATGTTCGTGGTGGCTGCTCTCTGGCTTTCCATGGTGTTTGGCTGGTTGGTTTTGTTCTGCAGTGATGAATGACCATGAGATGAAGTTGTTGCCACAGAGATTTGTAAGCAGGAGATGGGGGGGGGGGGGAGTCCTGGGAAACCTTCACTTGCCCGGGAAAGGAGACAGACATATCTAGCTCCATCTTTCACATTTTCTTTACTTGAGGAAGTTTGCCACCTCTAATACCTCAGCCTTTTCAACACAAAGTGCTCATACCTCCTAACTCGTGGGTTGTTACAAGATAGTATACTTGAGGCGGCGACATCCTTTTAAACAACTCACCCCATTTTCCCTGCATCTGGTTTTGCATTTTACTCCTTGTGCTGCAAGACCTCTACCCCCACTCACAGCCAGCTGTTTTAACGGTTTTTTTTTTGTTGTTGTTGTTATTTTATTAATCTGTATTATTGCCCTATGGACAAGATGTGCTGATGAAACCAGATACAAAAGAGTTGCATGCAGGTATCAGGTAGGCATGGACAGTAGAAGAAAGGACTCCATTTAGAGACTAGGAGATTGTTAATAATTCAGGGTGTTTCGGAAATTGTAAAACGAGTAGCTCGCTCACTTACTTACACTTATACTTTCTCTAGTCTTCTCTATTCTTCAAAATAACTAACCTAGTGACCCTAGCCTTCTACTTTCTACCAAAATGTGGAAAAAATATTCCAGTCTTCCTGCTGGAGTGGCATCAGAAGCCAAACAGAGGTCTGGGACCTAATCCCTCTGGTATTAGGTGGTATAGTAAGAAGGCCACTCCTCCAAAGCATCAGTGAAGACCAGTTCGAAGCCTGGGACTCCAACCCAGACACAAAGTTCTCTCCCATCCCAGCAGAGAAGGTCTAAAAGCAAAAAAGACCCCTTCTTTACTGTAGATGCAGTTTTGAGCTGCTTTATTGGGTTCTTATAACTACCATCCTTCTCCACCCTCATTCCTCCCTAATCCCTTCCAACTCCCCAATACTAGGTAGGGGAGAAAGAAGGTTAGAGGGGAAAGAGGGCATAAATCTCTTTAGACCACTTCCTGCTGATTAGGGGTGTGGAGTTCCTAGGGGCAAGTCCAGTCTTTGTGGTCAGGATATCGATAACCAGCCATCCAGCCATCCAGCCATCCAGCCATCCAACCATCCAGCAATCCAGCAATCCAGTCATCCAGCCATTCAGCAACCCGGCCATCCAGCCATCCAGCCATCCAGCCATCCAGTTATCCAGCCATCCAACCATCCAGCAATCCAGCAATCCAGTCATCCAACCATCCAGCAATCCAGCAATCCAGTCATCCAGCCATTCAGCAACCCGGCCATCCAGCCATCCAGCCATCCAGCCATCCAGCCATCCAGCCATTCAGCAACCCGGCCATCCAGCCATCCAGCCATCTAGCCATCTAGCCATCCAGCCATCCAGCCATCCAGCCATCCAGCAACTCGGCCATCCAGCCATCCGGCCATCCAGCCATCCAGCCATCCAGCTATCCAGCCATCCAACAATCCAGCAAGAGCAAAAGCAGCAAATACAACAGCAGGAACAAACAGCAGCAGCAGCAGGAGGAGGAGGAAGAAGAAGAAGAGGAGGAAGAAGAGGAGGAAGAGGAAGAGGAGGAAGAGGAGGAGGAGGAGGAGGAGGAGGAGGAGGAGGAGGAGGAGGAGGAGGAGGAGGAGGAAATAGCAGCAGGAGGAAGCAGCAGGAGGCAGCAGCAGACACTGCAGGCCCTCTCATATAGCTTTCTCCTGATTCCCCAGAATTCCAAACATAAACTATCTGCAGCCGCAAAAATCACACCCCTTCTAGAGCACGAAACAAATCATAGTTAGTGGCTGTGAACAATCTGAAGCAGTCCCATATCCCACATCTGGTATTAAAACAAAACCATAAATCATATAACATAACTGGATTTTTAAAGAAACCAAAATTCTCACTATGCTTTACCTCCATGGAACCAGTAAAGTCAACACAGGGAAAAGCAATGATATACCCCTAGCTTTCCCAGCCAGGAGGTATCCAGCCAGGAGACATCCCAGCCAGGAGATATCCCAGCCAGGAACAGTGGTAAGCTTTAACTCCTACCTTTGCCTATCAGTAATGAGAAACTCTTCCACTCAGTACTGAGGGGTTAATGGAGGCTGAGTGGGGAACCTGGACTCCTCTCTGCACCTGTCAAAAGTGAGATGCCCTTGCCCCTGCCTGTCACTTGTGCAGTGTGAGAGGGAGTCAGAACAGAATGCTCAAATATGTTAACACAGTACCCAGAGCGTCCAGATGCCAACTGAAAAATCACTCATTGGTGTTTTTTAAGAGCTAAAAAACAGATGTCAACATCAAGATGTTAGAAACTTTAAAATTACAAGACAGATATTTCAAAGCAGCTAACATAAAGATGCTTCAATAGACTCTGTTGAGTACATTATAAATGCAAGCAGAAAGCCTCGAAAAGCTAAAGGTATATCAGCCAAGAAAGAAAAGCCTAAAGAATCTAATGAAACAGTTATGTTGAAAATTTGATAACTGAGCCAGGGATGGCAGTACACATCTTTAATCCCAGCACTTGGGAGACAGAGGCAGGTTGAGCTCTGTGAGTTAGAGGCCAGCCTGGTCTACAGAGTGAGTTCCAGGACGGCCAGGGCTATCCTTGCCTGAGAAAAGCCTTGTCTCAGAAAACCAAAACCAAACCCAAGCAACTGAAAAACAAATCATAGCCCCCAGCCCCAGCCCCAGCCCCGAAAGCTCAGTGAGCAGAACTTACAACAAAACTGACAGAGCAAAGGCGTCACTGAATCCCAACAATACAGACAAGTTGGACTGAAACCACGGGGAGCAGAGCTTCATAGACCTCTGGGACTCTAACATATATGTCCTTGGAGTCCTGGAAAGAGAAGAAAAATAGATCAAAGCTCAAAACGAAAACTTAAACAAAAACAAAAACAAAAAAAGCAAAACTAAACAAACAACCCCCCTCCTCCAGAGTTTGCTTTCCCATCACAGTCAATCAAGCTAGAAATGATTAGCAGAAAATAACAAAAAAGCCTATATTTGCTTGAAAACTCAACAGTGCACATTGAAATAGCAAGTGACAGAGAAAGTTGGGGGGGGGGGATAGCGCACCACAATCCCTGGTGTACAGCTAACAGCATTGAGAGGTAACCTGAGAGCTATAACGAGTACATTAGCAAAGGAGAAACAGCTCAAGTGAATAATCTAAACTCCGCCCTGAGAAGAGCAAATAAAATCCAAAATAAGCAAGGGAAGGAAATACTAAGAGTGGGTAACAAGGGGGTTAGGAACAGAAAGCAGAGGAAATTGTTGAGACAAAGGTCCAGTTCTTGAGAAATCTCAGCAAGATGGACAAAACCCACAAACTACCAACATTAGGACCAAGCAGGGGAGGTGACTACAGACCACAGAGTTACCATGAGGAAAATAAGACTACAAATAACCCCACGTATGTATAACCACTTAGATGGTCATATATATATATATACACACACACACACACACATATACACACACACACATATGTGCATATATATATACACACATACCATATATATATAATGCTTGATGGTGCAGCTCATCAAATATTCTACCGTAACTCACCCAGTATGAAGGAATCTGAAAAGGTGCACATTAGGGTAAATGAGTCCATAATTTGAAAATGTCCTCCAGTCTCTAATCCCAAATGCTTTCCCTGCATAATTACACTCAAATATTTAAAGAATTAATACCAATTCTGCACACTCTCTCTCAGAAAAGAGGAGGACAATGCCCCACTTCATTTTGTGAAGCCAAGTACTGCTTCAATGCCAAAGCCAAACAAGGACATCACAGAAATAAAACGGGAAGCTGTACATCAATATTTCTCATAAACCCAAACACAGAAACCATCAACAAAAATTTAGCCAGAGAACCTGCCAGTTAATAAGAGGGAATATGGGGCTGGAAAGACGGCTCAGTGGCTGCGAGAACATTCTGCTCTTCTAGACGACCTGAATTTAGTTCCAGCACCCAAAGGAGGACTGCTCACAATCACCTGCAACTCCAGCTCCAGAGGATCCAGCGCCCTCTTCTGGACTCCTCAGGCACCTGCACTCCCATTGCACATAGTCCCACACAAACACACACATCTATATCACAACACGAGGAACTGTATTACACATAATCTTAAAAGTAAATGTTTTAAAAAGAAAATAAAATGAAACACACACTGTAGCCAGGGGGAGTTTGATTCCATAAATGAAAGCTATTTCAAGGTTTAGAAACCAAACAGTACAATCCAATCCAACATACCAATAAGCCAATGTGTGTGTGTGTGTGTGTGTGTGTGTGTGTGTGTGTGAGAGAGAGAGAGAGAGAGAGAGAGAGAGAGAGAGAGAGAGAGAGAGAAAGGTATAGCGCTGTACATGTGTGGCCTAGAGGAGGATATCAGGTGTTCTGCTCTGTTGCTCTTCACCTCATGCCCTAGAGACAAGAACCTCTCACTAAACCTGAAGCTTATGCATGACCACACCCCCAGTCAGTGCCAGGGTTATGCAGAACCATATCTGTTTCATTATGTGGCTGAGTCACTTCTTCTGTCCCACTCAACTTATTTTGATAAAAGTTCAAAGATACACTATTCAGTGGAATAATTCACTGTGTTTGTTTGTTTGTTTGTTTGTTTATTTGAAACAGGGCCTCACTGTGTATCCCTTGCTGAAAAGGAACTCCAGGCTGGTCTTGAACTCACAAAGATCCACCTGCCTCTGGCTCTCAAGTGTTGCTGGGATTAAAGAAGTGGTTCTCAACCTGTGGGACCCCTTTGGGAGTCAAACAACCCTTTCACAGGAGTCATATAGATATATAGATTTCCTGCATGCCAGATATTTACATTACAATTCATAACAGCGAAAACACAGTTACAGAGTAGCAGCAAAAATAATTTTATGGTTTAGGGGTCATCAGAACAGGAGAAACTGTATTAAAGAGTCACAGCGTTAGGAAGGTTGAGAACCACTGGATTAAAGGCATGGGTGACCACCCAGCTATTCCAGCCTCTTTAACCAACAGTAGGGGACAATAGGCTAGAAAAAAGAATATCAGTCTTTCTTACACTGTGTATAACTATTAACTCAAAATGGGTCATGGGCTTAACTGCAATCTAAGTAAGCCACACAATTTTATAAAACCGAGAAAGAAAAAAAGAGGAATTCTTCAGATCAGGGTTAACAAGTCCTTAGATTTGATACTAAAAGCACAGCCCGTTAAAAAAAATATTAAATTGAGCCTCATCTGGTTAATAACTTGTCTACGATGGTGTTGTGAAAATAAAGGCATGAGCCTCAACAAGACCTGAGCAAGGCCAACACCAATAGACACGCTAAGGAAGCAGGGGAATGTCATGGAGCCTCAATCCTAGAAAAAACTACACTCAGCTAAGGGATGCTGAGAGGGACACTTGTTATCCAATATCAAGTGGTCGGCTCTGAAATCATACACACACAAATAACACATACACACACACACACACACACACACACACACACACACACACACACACACGCAACAACAAAGAAATAGAGGCCATACATTTTAAAGAGAGTGCAGGAGTGCATGGAGAAGAAAGAGGGGAAGGGGGAAATGACGTAATTATATTTTAATTTCAAAATAAAAATATTTTAAAAGCGTAAGCTGTAGGTTATATTTGCATATCCCTGAAAGAACTAGTAACTAGAATGTATTCAGGATGCTTCAAATTCAGTGGTGATACAAACAATCTGGTTATAAAATGGGCAAAAGACATAAAGAGATAAACCATCAAAGAGAATATGCAGAAATGCAAATAAGCCTAGGGAAAGATGTTCAACATTATTAGCCACTGGGGGAAAGCCGCATGCTGCTCAGCGCAGCAAATGTGCTGGCCAGGATCTGGAGACACAATTATTCATTTGCTGCTGGTAATGATGCCAATTGTGGAAATCAGTTTAACATTTTCTTAAAAAAAAAAAAAAACCTAAGCGTGAAGCTATTGTAAAACTCAGCAGTCCTGCTTCTGCTTCTGGGTCTTTCTCCTACATAAATGGAAATATGTGTAAAAACCCATCATTTGTGATTATGACATCTTTGTTCCTAACAGCGAAAAAGCCTGGAAACGACCCAGCTGTCATTCCACAGGTGAGCGGTTACACAATCCGAGGCGTGCACACCACAGAACACAGCCCAGCAATTAGAATCAATGACCTACGGATGCCAATGACAGCCTGAAATCTCCAGATGGCCGTGCTTAGTGAAAACCATCCTGGGGCATCACACACTGCAGGGCTTCTTACCTGATATGGCTGAAGTGACAAATTTATACAAACTGTGACCCAGCTAGTTGCCAGGTGTTAAAGAGAGGACAGGTAGATGCTGCTGTAAGGGTCCCTGGGGACTACCTTCAGACTTAGCAGACAAAGCACAATAAGACAGTTTCCGAATATCCTTCAGCTCCAACATCCTGAACCAGTGCAGCAATGTAAGCACTAGGAAATGAACCCTGCGGGATACTATGGCATTCCGAGCTCCTTTCAAACCCCGCCAGTGTTTCCACTAAAGTTACAGGGTTTTTGCTTGTTTGTTTGGTTTTGTTTGCTGTGCCTAGATTGAACCCAGAACCTCACACAAGCCAGGCAAACACCCTACCATGAACTACATCCCTAGTCCTAGCCTTTCTTTCTATTCTGAAACAGGGTCCCACTATAACTTATAATCCTCCTGCCTCAGCCTCCAGAGCAGCTGCGACTGGGGGTCTGCATATCCAGGATTGGGAGATATACTTTCTCTAAGTTGAGGGATCCTTCAATGTATTTAGTTAGCACCCCTCCCTGTCCTCAGACAGTGTTGTGTTTCATGCATGGCCTTGCCACCTCCACAGAGTGAACGTGTCACTGAGCACTGAATGTCCTCCGTCAGAGTCCTGTCTAGGTATTCTTAGGACTGGTTGCAGCTTCTGCATAATCTGATATATTCCGGCTCCTGAAACTCTTCCTGATCTCTAGGACCAGGAAGGCAGAAAGTCTGAACTATTGGTACAGTGAGACCCACTGAGCCCTGCCTAAGCCCTGGACCATTCATTCTTATCAGCACAGTACAGTTGGACAGTGAGAGAGCATGGTCCATGCTTTATATTCAAAAGTTGCTCTGCCAACCTAACTATGTTTTGCAGTTTTCTGTATTTTTTGAAAGCAAGTTTTGAAATTTTATTTTATGTGCATTGGTGTTTTGCCTGCATGTCTGTGTGAGGGTGTTAGATCCTGGACTTAGAGACAGTTGTAAGCTGTCATGTGTTGGATCCTGGAGTTATAGACAGCTATAAACTGCCATGTGGGTGCTAGGAATTGAACCCGAGACCTTTAGAGTCCTTTACACGATCAGTAAGTGCTCTTCACTGCTGAGCCATCTCTCCAGCCCCAGTTATCTGTATTTTTAAAAAAGATCTAAAAAGTGAAGTCTTTATGTATATCTTAGGGTTTCTATTGCTGTGATGAAACACCATGACCAAAAAGCAAGTTGGAGATGAAAGGGTTTATTTGGCTTACATTCCCAGATTATAGTCCATCAATGGAAGAAGTCAGGATAGGAACTCAAGCAGGGCTGGAACCTGGAGCCAGGAGTTGATGCAGAGGCCATGGAAGGGTGCTGCTCACTGGCTTGCTTCCCATAACTTGTTCAGCCTGCTTTCTTATAAAACCCAGGACCACCAGCCTAGGGATGGCACCACCCACAATGGGCTGGGCCCTCTCCATCAGGCACTAATTGAGAAAATGCCTTACAGCTGGATCTCGTAGAGGCATTTCCTCAACTGAGGCTCCTTCCTCTCTGATGACTCTAATTTGTGTCGAGTTGACACACAAAACCAGCCAGTACAATGAATAACACTATCAAGAAACCAGTAGAATTTTGTTTGTTTGTAAAAGTTTGCTTTGTTTTTGTTGTTGTTTTGGGTTTTTTTTTTTTTGAGACACAGTCTTAATATGCAGTCATGAATGGCTTGGGACTCACTAAGTAGACCAGGCTTGCCTTGCACTGGCAGCAAACCTCCTGCCTCTGCATTCTGAGTATCGAGCTTACCAGCATCCATTGCTATGCCCAGTTTTAAAGAAAAGCTTTCAGTCTCGGACTAGGCATCACAGTGTGTGTGAGTTTGTCCCCCAGCAGTGCCAAGCACAGTACCACAGTCTAGTAGGTGGGTAATGCCCACCAGTTGATTTGACACCGTTAGCCTAGCCAAGTTCACTCTGAATGTGACATAAGGCAGTGTAATAGAAAGGCTAGCAAGATGGGTTCAGGGGTCAGCAGACCTGGTTTTGACAAACTTGTGACCTCAAGCAAGCCTCGGTTTTCTTTATCTGAAATATGGAATAAATAAACACTAATCTCTCACATGAGTGACAAGGTTAGATGGGATTTTCCTTAGTCGGGGTCCTTATAGAACAGTGGTTCTCAACCTTCCTGATGCTGGGACCCCTTAATACATTTCCTCATGCTGCGGTGACCCCCCAAACAAAGATTATTGTGTTACTACTTCTTAACTGTAATTTTGCTACTCTTATGAATCATAATGTAAATATCTGATATGCAGGATATCTGATATGTGACCCCTGTGGTGGTTGGGACTCACAGGTTCAGAACTACTGCTCTAGAGGAACAGAACCAATGGAATGAATATGTCTATATGTATGTAGATACACACACATGTGCACACATGCACATACGAATACACACACACACACACACACACACATACATTAACATAGCAACAACAGAATTGCATCTGAGAGGCTGAGAACCTGGCAGAGGCTTGCTCCTTTAGGCTGAGTGCCTCAGAAGCCAGGAAGTCCCACCGCAGCTGTTTCCTATTGGAGAGAGTAGTTGCTCATTCCACGAGGCTTCAGAAGTTCTAAATTGGCAATGAAAACCTAGAAAGTTCTTTGAGAGCCACTGGTACTTAGTCCAGGATGGAAGCCCAGAAATACTGGTTCTGATATCAGCGACTCATCATCAGCAACGGGGCAAAATCATCAAGAGGGAAGGCCAGGGGAGCAAAAGTCTGGATAGCATCCCTCTGCCACGCCCTTTTTATCTGGGTGCCTATTGGATGGGTCTACAATCTAGGTGGGTCTTTCTGTGTCAAGGCAACCAAGCCAGCCCTTCAAGTGAGGTTTCTTACTCACTTGATTCTAATCTATGGCAAGTTGACATTAAAACCAATAGTAATAAGATTGTGTACATATTTATGTGTATATATCAGGATGTGTTCCTGTGTCTTCGGTTAATGTTGCCTATCACGACCACAACAAATACTGTATGTTGGAAATATCCCCAAACAAAAAATTCAGCTATGGGTATGATAACGTCTCACAGAAGGGTTACCAAATCCAGGCAGGACCACTCCAGCGTACCTATGGAAATCCTCACCCACTCCTGTCCCCATAAACGCCCCCCCCCCCCAAGCAGCAACGCATACAAGGATGAGCATATGTAACACACAAAATTTCACGTGAAGCACGACTGTGTCTGTAGGCTTGTTAGTGTAGCTGTAAATATACACATTTGTAAAGGATTTCTCTTCAAAATCAAAACAGTACCCCCTCAAGACACTAACGTGTTCTCTTCTTGCATAGACACTACCAACCACTAGGCGGCACCTTAATCCTTCTCTTCAACAACGTGCTTGCAGGTTAACACCAGGCGGTCAGCTCTAAAAAGTCTTTTAAGTGAATCTTCCTGAACCCACTGCGGAGCCTGCAGATCATTCCCTCGGCTGATTCCAATGTATTATGTGCTGGAAAACCTGAGCATTCTTTCACCCTGTGGAGATTAATTACCTTGAAATATTCATTGGATTAAATGTATTTAAACACGTACTGTTTAAAGCTCAGTGCTGCAAAATGCCATCCTCAAGATATATATTATGGGCATTAAATAATTAACTTAGTGTGTGAGAGGGAGGCAGAGATGGAGAAAGGGAGAGGGAGGGTAAGGGAGGGAGAGGGAGGGAGAGGGTAAGTGGGAGAAAGTCAGCGCATGCTCAGCTAAGGATGAGACTCAGAGCAGATAGTATCGGAGCTGAAGGCTCTCTCCATAAACCAGAAAAATCCAACCTCACCTGCTAATTGAAACTGCAGAAGTCTGGCTTCTCTGGCCATCCTCATCTGTAACATGAGAAGGAAGGCATGGCAGAAATCTGACTCCTAAGTGACAAGTCTGAGGAAAAACGGTGTAATCATGTCTATTGCCTGCTCACCTCTGTGTTGCTTTTTAGAACAGGAGTCAGGGCTAACTCTGTGTCTCCCTCCTGTCATCCTGTGCCTATGTGTCATCACGGGAAGAGGCAGCAGAGTCCATATAAGTGAAGTGCACCGACTCTGGCACCGGACTGTCCAGATCCGTGGCCCAACTGGACGGCGTGCCCCAGCTCAACCTTAGGAGTGTTGCTTAAACTTAACGCCTCAGGTTCCTCCCTTGTTTGGGGGTTCCCGATGGGTTATCACATATACAGAGTCACAGGGACAGCACCCGCCACACAGCCAGGGCCTTCTGGCTGCTGGCTGCTGCGTTTCCAGTTCAGCTCAGCCACATACATATTGCCCCTCTTAGTTGGTCTACTGCCTCCTGTTGGCCTCGGGGCCATGCTTTATGAACTTCCAGAAGCTTCTCTGTAGACTGCCCTTTCCCAAATGGCGCTTTGAATTTTCTTTTCCTTAGTACCTTGATTTGTGACTGCCATAGAAAGCAGAGCTAAGAAACTAGTTTTGTCATTGTATTAAGACACAGATGGCGAATTCTGATCTCCAGGGTGACAGAGGTCTTACCTGCCTCATCCACTACCTAACCTGGGCACCTAGCAGGAGCCCGAATACGGAAAGTGCTCCATAAGTATCTGAGGAAAGACCCACTGGACCTTTAGGTACCCAAAAGTTTAGTTAGAAGATATGCATATTGGGAAAGGGGCAGGGTGTGTGTGTGGGAGCATGGCTAACATGCAATGCTTATTTCTATGAAAATTAAAAAAACCCTGAAAATTCTAAAAAGGTGACGTGTCTTGAACGATATGCAGACATCTTGGTAGACTGGAGAGAGGAGGTACTAAAGGCAGGCAATGCCTACCTATATTCCCTGGAGCCTTCAGCGTCAACCTCACTTCCATCTAGAGCTGTAATTTTTTAAAACTTTTTATTTGAGTTTTTTTTTTTGACACAGAAGAGTTATGAATATTAATAATTTGCTAATTAATATTAACCAATATCAATTAATATTCATAAACCCACAACTTCCCTGAATGCTAATGTAATACCTATCACAGCCATAGCTTGGTGACCAGAATGTCAATGTTATTGTTAACACTATTAATACATTTAACTACACTTCTGCCCTCATCTGAATTGCAACAGTTCTCCTTAGCAGGCTCTTGTGCTACTTCAGCTGCCATGGCTCCCTGGCTGCTCCCTCTCTGAACCAATCCTTCAGTCCTCTCTTGGCTTTGGCGCTTTTAAAGACCATCAGTCAATTTCACTGCTGAACTGTAAACCGAGGTTTATTGGGTGTTTGTTTACTATTTGATTGAGGTGCTGGGTTGGCTAAGAATACCATAATGGTGTCCTGAATGGCTTTCATTACTGTGCTAGTTAAATTTGATCGTTTGATTAAGGAGGTTTCTGAAACTACAACTTTTCCTTTCTTCTTCCCTTTCTTTCTTTCTTTCTTTCCTTCCTTCTTTTCCTTTTAATTAATTATTTTAGGTTTTTGAGAGAAGGCCTCACTATACAGCCCAGACTGGCTTTAAACTCAAAATCCTCCTGCCTCTGCTGGGATCACAGGCATGTTCCATCATGCCTAGTTCGCTATTTTACCTTTTACAAATCCTAACTATCTGGATGGAAGTACCTGAGGATAGCCAGAGCCTCTGTTTCTCTCCAAACTTGAACAGTTACTTGAATGTTCACTGGTGTATTTTATGTGTGATCTGTGTGATCTGTGGTGTCTAGTGATAATTGAAACATTTGTCATCTCATCTGTGTTTGCTAACTGACATTATTCTGTAGGAAAGCATTATTCTTTCTTTCCATTTACTTATATATTTTAAAATGTCTATCAGCAATGAGTTGTGGATATATGCTTTATTTTATGGGTTATAATGTGAGATGTAGTTAATATTCTTATTTCTCAGTTTCTTCCAGTTAAGGTCAATTACCTTCTACTTAGATATTCTTTTCCTGCATGTACCCTCGATCCTGTTTGGGGGGGGGGGGGGGTTCCCATAGGCTCTGCCTGCTAACCGCACAGGATACCTGGTCATGTCTCTTTCGTATACTTGTAGAGAGACGGTCACGGGAGGTAGGCAGCTATTACAAGCCAGGCTTAGAAGCTAGGTCTCCTGGGATCTTCTCTGTCCTAGCTACACATTCTAATCTTAATTTACTGCAAAATTCATGTAACACCACACATCCTCCCCTTTGCGTCCCAGAATCTGGGAGGCTGGGAGATTAGGAAACAATGAAACATATCGATAGAGAACTGACAGGAGAATTGTCCTGTGCTGTTTATAAAAACCAATGCAATGAAAACATCAAACAAAAGCAGCCAAGAGAGAGCTGGAGAGTGAGTTTATCAGTTAAATTCTTGTAGAGGATCCAATTTCCGGTCTCAGCGCTCACATCAGGCAGCCAGGGGATCTGATGCCCTCTTCTGGCCTCCCTGGGCATTGCATTCTAGGGCACAAAACCCTCACACAATCACAAACATACAAACATATTTTTTTAGAAAGTGATGGAGATGTTATAAATTCAAAGAGGTTATAGGTATGGATCAGCAGTAGAGTTCTTAACTGGGATATACAAGGCACTAGTTTCCAACTCTAGTATGATAAGGAAAACAAAACAAACAAGCAGAAACAAAGAAACCAAATGGAATACTGAAACAGTGTAACAAAATCTTTGACAGCGTCCTGATTTTTTTCCCTAAAATCTATAAAATCATTTTGAGGTTTAAACCTGGACTAAATATTATATACAAGGGAGTTGTTGACTTTGTGATATATTTATTTTACAAATAATGCACTACATTAACTAAATTTTCAATAATTATCAAATTGTTACTTTGTAATTTATTAATTTTCTCAATTGTTTAACAGTTTCTCATGCCATTACCATCTTGTGGAAGAAACATGCTTGGTTTTGAAAGATCTGAACTATTCAGGAGAAAAATGCTTTGATGATTGAAATTTATTCTCAAATACTTCGGAAAGAATTGTCATTGAGCAGATGTGGCAGAGTGTTAGTTAGCAGCTCAATCTAGGTGTGAGATGTTTTTCTTTTTTGGAGTTTTCCACACTTAAAATCTTAAAAACCTGGGGGAAAATTATGCCTATCCTCCTGTCTTCTATTTTTTATATATATATATATATATATATATATATATATATATATATATATATATATATATCTGAGAGACTCAGTCTTGCAAAGTAAGAGAGGCTACATCATATTACAAGTATCCAGTTCTGACTGCAGAAGGATGGAGTCAGTGTAGAAAGCAGAGCCCTGGTCCCTGCAAAGCTGGGCTCAAATCCCAATTCCTTTCTTATTTCATACTTTAGTGTCGTCTGGGCCCCAGATAACACAACTGTAACAGGAGGCTAGAAAGATGTTACTAATGGTGAGAATCACAGGTTTAATTTGTACATGTTGTATAAAATGTACGTGTGGAATACATATGCATAAGACCACGGACCTGTCTGTGAGCAGCAAGTGCTGAGTTAGAGGTAAACGGCCAGACTGTGAGCCCTGAGTGCACTTCTGTTCTTCTGGGGAACTGCAGAATCCATTTGGGGAAGTGGATCTGGGGAGGCTGCAGGGCAGGCTGGAGTATCCCTAGGGGCCTTGAGATAATTTTAGCAAGTCAGAGTATACTGAGCTTCTTGGCTAAAAGAATTCACTTGTTAAATGTGAACATTCAAAACACTCCACAGGGTTTCAGAATTCTGTTTTTTCATAATTGCCTTAAAACACACATGCATGCTAAGAATTCTCCTAAAAGAGAAGGGTTGACATTTGGTTATCATTATGCAAAAGAATGACTCTTGACCCTTATATCATACCATAAAAAATCAAACAGTTTATAGACATAAATGTAAGGCCCAACCACAAAACTACAAAGAAAACATAGGAGAAAGGTTAGTTTTCGTCTTAGTCAGGGTTTCTATTCTTGCACAAACATCATGACCAAGATGCAACTCGGGGAGGAAAGGGTTTATTGAGCTTACACTTCCACATTGCTGTTTATCTCAAAAGGAAGTCAGGACTGGAACTCAAGCAGGTCAGGAAGCAGAGGCCATGGAGGGATGTTACTTACTGGCTTGCTTCTCCTGGCTTGCTCAGCCTGCTTTCTTATAGAGCCCAAGACTACCAACCCACAGATGGTACCACCCACAAGGGGCCCTCCACCCTTGATCATTAATTGAGAGAATGCCTTACCGCTGGATCTCATGGAGGCCTTTTCTCAACTGAAACTCCTTTCTCTGTGATAACTCCAGCTTGTGTCAAGTTGACACAAATCAGCCAGTACAGTATTCTTCTGCTGGACACAGCATTCTGTAGGATACCAGGGGCATGAGTTTGAAGGACTGGTAAATCTGGACTTCCTCAGAAGCCAAGCATCATTAAGAAAGCCACTAGGCATTGCCCAAACTGGTCAAAAAAATGTTTATAAAACCTTGTTCAAAAAGAAACATGTATCTATAACACATGAAAGAGTTCTTACAACTCAAGAATAAGGAGGCAAGCAATGTGATTAAAAATATAAGGAAACTATTTGAATATGTACCTCACTAAAGGAAAGGAACAGATGTCAAACAAATGTAAGGAAAGATGCTCTGTAGCATTCGCTGAAAAAGCACACAGCCCTAGATAACTAAGGTCCCTGCATGACTAAAACAATCCTATGTGTTGGCACGAAAACAGTGCAACCGGAACTTCATCCACCATGGGCAGGCTTGCAAAAATACAAGAGCCACATTAGAACACAGTTAGGCAGTTTCTTCTGAAGTAAAGCACCTAGAGATTTTGTTTGTAAGTGTTTACTCAAGAAAACTGAAAACATAGCTCCACACAGAGACATGTGTGTAAAGGTTCAAAGCAACTTTATTTATAATAATATGAAATCTTCAAGTGGTCTAAGTGCCCATCGGCTGGTGACTGGATGAGCACTCCCTGGTATGCTGGATGGATGTAGGACTGTATAGTAAAAGAACAAGAGATGAGCATGCAAAAACATGAATGGTTCTCAGAAACAATGTAGCAAATGAGAGAAAGCCCACACCAAGGTCCATATCTTACATAACCACGCCATGTCAAAATTGGGCAGCTTCTACAGACATTTCCTGAGAAGTGATCTCGTGGTGATGGGAGGTGACCTGTAGGAAGTGGCCTTGCTTGTGGAGTTCTGCTGGGCTGACACCTGCTCAGAAGGATTGCATGGTTCTGTGGAGTTGGAGCTGGGAAGGCATCAGAGAAGTCGCTATGGATTTGGAGGGAACTATATTTGTTTCTAATCCTGGCTCTGCTGGAAAAGAGCTGCGTGGGGGGAGGGGAGGAGATCTTCTGTGGCTTCTAGGAGAGGGAGGTGTTACTCAGGGTAGTTTCTCACACCCAGGGCAGCGGTGGCACTAGGTAAAGGTTAATTCCCTTCCCATTGGCTACTTCTGCTTGACTCTTGTCGATAGGTCTTGTTTCAGTTTCCAGCTTCAGTTTAGTAAATGATGTGTCTCCCATTCAGGGAGTCTTCCTTCTGTATTCGGAGGCACTCCCATCCCGTTCGACTTTGTGCATGTCGGCTGCTGTCTATACAATGAAGACTGTGACGGGCCAACAAGATGGTTTAGCTGGTGAAAGTTCTTTCCATTAAGCCTGGTCTTCAGTTCACAAGACTCACATCCTGGAAGGGGAGAGCAAGCTCCTCAAAGTTGTCCTCTAATCTCCACGTGTGCATTTTGGCACATGCACACGTTCAACACACACAGAGAGAGACACAGACACACGCAAAGATGTTTGCAAGCTGCCATGTGGCTGCTGAGAATTGAACCCAGGTTCTTTGCAAGAGCATCAAGTGTTCTTAACCACGGAGCCATATCTTCAGCTCCCATTTTTACAACAGAGTATGTGCCAGTGATTGCCATGGGAACCAGTTTCATCAGGTTCATTCCAGGGTTCTACCTGGGAGTGAAATAACAGCAGAGCTCAGCAAACAGCCACACTAGGCCATCTGTGAAGGGCGGGAGCCTAGGCTGTGGTCAGCCTTCCATGGAAAGGTGGGCATGGTGCAGGGTGTGCCCAGAGAAGGATAAAGTCAGGATAGTCTCAGAAAAGTATTGTTGGCCTTGTTGTGCAGACAGAACCTGCCTTCTGGATTCTCTTCCATCCTCTTTGTCAACTCAGGGAAATACTGTCTGGTGTCTGTGATCTAAAAGCCTGGCACCAGTACAAATTGTGTGCCAGGATATGGCTAGGATGCAGGGGCATGGCTGGCTGCACAGCTCTCCTCGCTGTCCCTTGGCCTCCACCAGCCAGCAGTATCTACCATGGGTAAGGAGATGGTAGAGCACCATGGTCAATCCTGTGGCCTCAGCCTCTAAAACCAATCCCTCAAAGCAGGGGCCTGGGCAGCTTCCACGGGGACAGGCCATTCACCTCTTCTGACAGAGGGTGTCTAATTTTAGCCAGAGTCACCCTTTAGCTTAGAGCTGTGATACTCTGTTGTGGGAATTATTAACAAAGATGGAATGTACTGCAGCATGGTTCCTGCATTACACCCTGGTTCTCTCATCCCTGGCAGGCCGGCCGGCCATGCACTGGCGGGCAATGGCCGACCTGCTTTCATCTCCTGGAGCTCTGACTCAGAGCTCCACGACCTCTCCACCCAGCTCACTAGGTTCCCACTGGTGGGTCACTACCACGCCAGCCCCATGCTTCAATACCCTCATGGCCTCTGTGGTGCACATCAGGCAAACCCACACTTTGCTGCTGTACCTTTCTCTCTGGAACCCAGACGAGCCGCCGTGTGAAGGAAAAGGCAAGACAAACTTAGTTCAAAAACAATGATAACTCAGTCTCTGGGCGCATCAACTGAAACCTAATCTTGTAAACCTTATCAAAGTCTGATTCCTCTGGTGGCGAATCCTTGCGGATCCGCCATGATACCAGGAGACTCTACCAGCTACATCTTACCTACTACATGCTGTACCCATTCCAAAAGGCACCTCTCTCTCTCTCCTCCTTCTCTCTTCCTCTCTCCATCCTGGAAGTCTTCTATGTGTCCAGTGATTGGCTCTTTTATTCATTAGGGGATTGGTTCACAAGACGTCACAGGTGTAACTCACTTCTTGTCGGAAGCCCCTCCCAGGAGGGCAGAATTAGCAGAATTACAATCAGCCCCAGGGCCATCCACAACAATACCCAGTGCTTTCCAAACTGGCTGGGTCCTTCTCAAGCTTGGAGCAATATTTTGTCTCTTGCAAACAGATTCTGTAAGAGTCTGTTTGGAGGCTAGGTATAGAGGCAGAGAGGGCCTTCAGCCTGCTGCATCTCCAAATAAATTTGTCCTTAAGCCCACAGCCTGGCCATCAATAAAAAGCAAGGCTAATTTTAAGAGCAGGTTTCTCCACCTGCGTACTGTGGTTGCCAAACCCACTTCAAAGATTCCTTGTGAGAAACAAATGACAGGAAAACATTGGTGGATACTCCATCCGTGACTGTTCTGGCTGCAGGGTCCCCTGCAGGGGGAAAGAATCACATACAGTCGACTGCTCCAGACACAGGCTTGTCTTATGAGAGCAGCAGTTCTCAGAGTGTGGCCCTTCAGCCTGAAGTCAGGCAAGCTCAGCTAGCTGTTTTAATAAACCCTCTAGGTGATTCTCTTGCACTCTTGTATTTGAGAACAAAAGAACTGGTTTTTTTTTTCCAGCTAAGAGAATTTGTACATTAATGGGTCTTATGTGCCAAACTTGAAGTGGTGTAATTTTCCCTTAATACATCTATCATGACAATTGTATCATTTCAAAGCTGATGGGCTGAAGAAATTCTGAATAGTATTTCTGATCCCTCTACTCTGTAATGACTTTTTAGCTAATGTCAATTAGAATGCTTTGGAGATGACAGACCAGCCTCACTGAAACTGGCTGAAGAGATAGGTAAGGTTATCAGTCTCTTTTCTGAGAACTACATGAGAGATACACCAGAGAGTGGTCCGCCGGGGAATAGTCCATCAGGGAGTGGTCCACCAGGGAATGGTCCATCAAAGAGTGATCCATCAGGGAACTGTCCATCAGGGGTCATGCCATCAGGGATTGGGCCACCAGGGAGCAGTCCATCAGGGAACAGGCCAACTGGAAGAGGGCCATCAGGGAGTGGTCCATTAGGGTGTGGTCCACCAGGGAGCAAGCCATCAGGGAACAGGCCAGTTAGAAGAGGGCCATCAGGGAGTGGTCCATTAGGGTGTGGTCCACCAGGGAGCAGGCCATCAGGGAGTGTCTGCTCTATGAGTTTCTCTCTTCCTTGTGCACCAGTATGCTGGCTAGCCTCAGGGAGCCATGTTGGTTGCAATAGTTCCAGAAGTTACACCCACACTTGGCAGAGCTGTGAGGAAGAAGCCTGTTTTTATGACTTCCTCTTTAGGAACCGAGAGCCCCACCTGAAGTCTGTCTGTGTTGAATTGCCCATCCACCGACATAAAATGATTGTGTTGAAGCTTGAACCCCAAGCACCCCAGAATGTCAGCTTGTCTGGAAATAGAACCATTGCATGTGATTATTTCCTAGGATGTTCTGGAAGGATTTCTCTGGTCTCATTGGCTTTTTATAAGTGACATGCCTGGGACTGGGGATTTAGCCCAGTGGTAGAACACTTACCTAGCAAGAGCAAGGCCCTAGATTCGGTCCTCAGCTCTGGAAAAAATAAACAAAAGACAACAAGGTAACTGTAAGTGACATGCCTACTTCTAAACCAGCGACATGAAAACTAGTAAGGACACAATTGGCTTATACCAATTGTTTGGTGTTTTCAATTGGTTTAACTGACTCCAGTCCATACATAGCACGCATGTTAAAGTTTGCCTCCACAGAATCTCAGAATATGATATCTATTTGGAACTAGGATGTTTTCAATGAACTATGTAGGATGAGGTCATGTGACATCAGTGTGTAACCCTAACCCACTATGAGTGGCAACCTCATGAAAGAACACTGATACTCTGTCTCAGTTAGCATTGCTATTGCTTCCACAAAACACCATAACCAAAAAGCAAGTTGAAGAAGAAAGAGCTTGTTTTGTTTACATTTCCATATTGCTGTTCAATCATCTAAGGAAGTCGGGACAGAAACTCTTAACAGGTCAAAAACCTGGAGGTAGGAGCTTCTGCAGAGGCCATGGAGGGATGCTGCTTACTGGCTTGATTCCCATGGCTCGCTCAGCTTGTTTTCTTATAGAACCCAAGACCACCAGCCCAGTTATAGCATGGGTCCTCCACATCAATAAATAATTTTAAAAATGCCTTACAAAGAGATGCTATGGAGGCATTTTCTCAGTTAAGATACCTTTCTTTCAGATGCCTCTAGTTTGTGTGCCACGTTGACATAAAACTAGCTGGCACACAGCCATACAAGGAGAATGTCTTGTGGGTATGAGGCAGATTTGGCCAAGGCAGCAGAAGCCAGGGAGCATCAAAGATGGGAGAGTGACAGGAGACATGTTTCCCCTTACAGCCTTTGAGGGAACTAAACCACCAGCACATTTCTCTAGGCCTTCTCTCTTCTAGGCGTGCGAGACAGGAAGTTTCTGCTTTTTAATCTACTCACTTGGTGCTACCTTGTTGTCACAGCCCTAGGAAATCAATAGTGCAGATGTCAGCTAAATGTGGTACAGCCCACTGTCACCAGCACCGTATGTCACCAGTAATGAATGCCCCAGTGCGAGCCTGAGATGGGAGAGAGACAACACATGGGCTGCCCAAGGCCTGGGCTTAGGGATCCTGAGTTGGTGCTGGATTTCTGAGCTGTAGATTGAGAATGAAATCAGACCAGAAACTCCTTGGATGCCCAATGAAAGAATAAAATGAATGTTAAAAAATCAACCAATATCCTCCCAACCCCCAAGTCCAGCTTCAGTGCTGATTTGCAGAGCAGTGGCTATGTGCTAATGTTTGAAGATATTATATCTGCTCATAGGTACATGCTTAGCATTATATTTTTAATTGTTTTGCATTTCTTTGCACTGAGTTGACTTTTTAATCTTACGTCAAATATGCATTGTTTTATTTTTATTTTTTTTTAAATTTCCTTGTGTGTATAGTCATGTGTGTGCTCAACAGGGGCATTTGCTCATATGTGCCTATGTGAAGGCTGGCTATAATGGCTGACTACCAAGCTTTCAGGATCTGCCTATATACCTCCCCCATCCACAGTCTCTTCTGCCGCTATTCCTGCACTGGGCACACACTGGCCACTGCACTCACTCTTGCCTTGCCTACGTACTGGAGAGCTGAACTCAGGGCACAGAAATGCTCTACCTGTGGAGCCACCTCCTCAGACTCTCACTTTTAAAAAGAGTTTTGTAAGTTCTTTGATAATTTCATATAATGTATGTTGATCCAATTCATTCCCCACTCCTCCAAGATATAACCCCAGCATCTTTTTTTTTTTTTTTAATAAAAAACTCTGCCTTCTTGAAAACAAAACAAAAAGCTTATAATTGTGTCTGTCCCACTCCAGTCAGCCTTTGGAGGTACCCAGAGTACTCAAGGGTGAAGAAAGACCAGAGGTGTGAGACTGAGCCATTCTCACTGCAGAGAGAGTACCAAGCATCTTGTCTGGCCTTCAGACAATCCTACAGCCTCAAAAACACAGTTGCTTTAGCCTGCTGGGGCCCCGATCAGCTGTGTAGGTAGCCAGCGGGACACTAGCATCCTGACAGTTGGATTGCTTGGAAAAGCAGAAAAGATCCCTGCAAGAGAGGACCTAGCATCTCCCTGACTGGATGTGCAGTGGCAATCATCTCTCCTCCCTACCTCAGTGCCCCCGCCCATAAAATGGAGTTAATGGAACATCATACATTACAGGCCACAGCAGGGATCTGATAAAATAATGTGTGTGAAAGATAACTCGATGAACGTCAGAGTCCTCCTCAGTGTCTTTCCACTCAGCTCTTAAAATTAGCCTTGCATTTTATTGACGGCCAGGCTGTGGGTTGAGGACAAATTTATCTGGAGATGTGGCAGGTTGAAGGCCCTCTCTGCCCACACACCTAGCCTCCAACAGACTCATGATCTCACCGCCCGTGGGAGTCTTACGATTCAATTATTTGTTCCCAGAACTTGACTTCCCCGTGTATTATCTTATTTGATATGTGAGAAACAAGAAGATTCTACTGTAATTTCTATGAATAGAACATGATTAGAGAATTGTCAGGGAAGCAGAGCAAAGGAAGGGTTTTGTACTCAAAAAGGCTTGCAATCAATGTGGAGGGGTCAGAATGGCGTCCGTCCTCTGAGACAGAAATATGGCTTCTGCTCTTGCTCAGAGTGACAGGCACTTGGCTCTGGCCTTTCATCTCTGGGTTTAAGCTCAGCTCAGCAGCAGAATTAGCCATCTGCCCTGGGTTGAAACACAAGTTGAGCGCATTCATTGATGTCCAGTTTATTGGAGCAGCAATTCAGATTTTAAACAGTAATTAAGAGGAGCGAACCAGTTTTCTCTGTTCTCTTTGGAGGAACAACTTGTCCTGCAGTTTGGTAGAAACAATTTCTCCAGAGTGTATTTGATACAGAAGACCTGGACTGCTCCCCAGGGCCAGCGATGCAGGATTTTCCCAACCTTGGTGTTTTGGAAAGAATATTAGAAACAGAAATTAGGGCTGGTGACACAGGTCCACTGTCAAACCTGAGATTCTGTGTCCAATCTCTGGAACCCACATGGTAAGAGGAGAGAACTAACTCCTGAAAGTTGTCTTCTGACCCCCACATGTGCTCCAAGGCACCTCCACGTAACAGTACAGGCAGACCTGCACCCAAACTAAACTAAAACTAAACAAATAAATGTTTTGTACAACTAGAATAGCAACACAGGGCACTCAGCTCAGGTGCCATGCATGGGACCACAGGGCCCGGGATTAAATCAGTATCCCCTCACAGTCCAGGCCATTCTCCCTCAGATGACAACACTTGTGCTTTCTGTGAGGGGTAATGTTGAAAAAAACATACATATTCTGGCCACAGGCTACGGTATCTAAAAATGTAAAGAGAGCCGTGTCAAACTTTCCCAGATAGGGCTCCCCTGACCAGATGGATCTGCTGTGTGTGTGTGTGTGTGTGTGTGTGTGTGTGTGTGTGTGTGTGTGTGTGTTTGTGTGTGTGTGTGTGTGTGTGTATGTGTGCAGGCTTTCCAACATCCTAACCCACGTGAGCATCTGTGAAACCAATATTGCAAGGTAATGGGAGGCCAAAGCAGGAAAAAGGGTTCTCTTTGTAGAATAAATTCCTGTTTGTCCTAAGTTTGTTTCACCCACTTGCACCAATGTGCTTACTCACATAAGGGTGGGAGGTAAGTAGGTCAGGATGTATGCTTGTCCTTGACTAGACCTGATGGGAAATAACGTGGCCTTGTGGGTTTGCCTTTTTAAGCTTCTGTAAAATGTGACTTGTGGCCATTTCCTGAGAACCCAGGAGCAAACCTGGCCAGGGTCCATCCTCCTGGCCAGTATTTAATTAAAGCTTGTTTCAAATTTGGCTCAAAATTGCGGAATTGTTTTTTCTCTCAGGAATCTCAGGATTATCGAATCACCGGTGTGAGAGAAGGGGATGTCAGAGCATCAAGGGCTGCCCCTCGTGGGTGGTGATGCTGGTGAATCAACAGCCACCAAATGGTCCAGCACTGAGGCCAAGCTCCTCCGTTGTTAGTCACTGGTGTCCATAGAGCTGTCAGCTTGGCCCGTCTTGTGAGTGACGTGTGGGTGCCTGCATGTGAGAGTGCACGAATGTAAGTGTGTATACTTGTGCGTGGAAACATTAAGTGGGAAAAAGAGCAGAAATGAAAAATTGAGAACAATCGCCCAATTAGCTGTCTGTGCAATTATGGAAATGTGACATCCAGTTAAAAACGCAATGATCATTTAAAGCTAAATTGCCCATTTTGAAAGTGTCCTTGTGGCTTAGTCGTCATGCCAACTGTCTCTGAGAGTGGCGGCTGCCTGTTGCTTTTGAGAGGCAGGGCACAATAGCCTCCTTCACAGGGCGCAAATGGCTTCCTTAATTAACAAAGTGGAAGGCAGGGGGTGGGAAGAATAGAGAGAGCTAGGGAAGAGAAGGGGAGGGAAGTGGGAAGGGGGGGAGGGCACACCCTCTTCACTGACTTCATAGCCTGCTAGGGTGGCCAGGGTCGGCCTGGGAATCCAGCATGGGCCTGGGCACTGTGCATCAGCTGGTGGTCTCTTTTTAAAGCAGAGTGACATGGTATATGGCAGAAATGGAAGAAATCAGAATAGAGGTAAATTGGTAGGTCCCAGAGATTCAACACTGTTAATTGAGGCCCCACTAGTTCTTACCAACATCGACTGGCATTTCTGACATCTGAAAATCAAAGGGAAACTACCCCGCAAGACCCCCCTCCTCTTTGTTTTCAAGAGCCTGGTTTCATGGACTGACTGACTGGGTCACCCAGAGCCCCTCCCTGGGGCACACAGGAACCTTTGGCATTGTTCTCTCCTGGCATCACACCAAACTCTGTGGGCCATACAGAGAGTACAGGCTGGAATTCAAAGCGGCCCACTGTTCCCAAGTGTGTCAACGTTGTTCTTCAGAACTCAGTCAGAATGGGGTGGGGGTGGGGGCGCAAAAATCAGGATTTTAAATGGCTTTAGGTCCAGCTTCTGACAGCCTTCCACCTGGGGTGGCAGCTCAGATCCAAGCTCTACCTGGAGGGAATGCTTAGCGGGCACACTTACATGATAGGATGCTTCTGAGAAACC
The DNA here is from genome assembly GCA_028551405.1 of Uromys caudimaculatus. Lineage (NCBI taxonomy): Eukaryota > Metazoa > Chordata > Mammalia > Rodentia > Muridae > Uromys > Uromys caudimaculatus. The sequence goes on from CM052706.1 coordinate 23,549,574, forward strand.
CCTATCAGTCCATGCTCCTGCCTCCCATCTTCACTGCAGCGTTCATCGCTCACAGTGATCTCCACGAAAGGGCATGAACAGGCGCCTCCTTAAAAGAGACAGGGTCTTGGGATCTGGACTTCCTGCAGTTTCTGATTTGACCAATTTCTTGGAGTGTTCTGAGCCTTATGTGTCAAATGGGAAATAAAATGGTACCTACCCCATGAATTATTGGGAGGAATAATTAAGCAAATGCATGAGATGGGCCCACTACTGTGCTGGTGCATGGAAAGTACTGAAATCTAAGAGTGCATTTGCTATACTATAGATACATCATTCCTTCAGAAGCTTGGCCCAGTGTCAAAGCTGGGACTCCCAGACAGGATCCAGCAACTATTCAGGGTCTGTGCACAGACTCTGGGGCCTGGATACCGAGAGGGGCTGGCTGGCCTACCTTGGGACTCATCCTCACATGGTCTTTGTGGAATCTTTCTGAAAAGTATCTCTGTGGCTGAGGTCTTCTACCTGGAGCCCTTTAGTAGCTACAGACCACCTCCTAGTGTGTTTTGCAGTACTAAGAAGTGCCTCTGAGTCAACTGTGTGAGATACAACCCCACCATCTGACCTCTTCCCTTCCTGAAAGCTACATTCTAGCTTGAATTACTGCCCCACCACTTGCTGTGATGACATTCACATGGGAGCAGACACACACACACACACACACACCCGCCATTTAGACCTGAATAGCCTCTTCTTCCTTGATCTACACCACTAGTACCATTCTTCCACTAGACCAAACAATACCATTACCTAGCTGACCTGGGACTCAGCTGCTTTCCCAGCAGGACAAGGATCCTGACCTATTAAAGGCCTGGATCAAGGCCTGAGTGGAACAGAGAGAGAGACAATGAACACACCATCTCAGGATGCTGGCCATGAGGCATAGGATGTGAGGACTGCTTGGGTCAGGTGCTAGGATTCATCCCAGGTCTAGAGCTGATGCAAGAACAGAATGCAAACAGATATTACAAGCATATTTCATGTCTCAAGGGAGGGTTGGAGGAGGCGATGGTCTCCAAGATGGCTGGACCTCAGGTGACTGGATACTGGGACCTTCCGTTGTTCTCTTCCTGCCGTCTCCATCCTGTGTGGCCATCCTGGAGCATGCAGGCTCTCTAGCACCTGTAATTGTCAAGTCCAAAGGAAACCCCATTTCCCCAAGTTCCAAAAGGCAGAAGAGACAAATGACGATCTGTCATGCCTATTAGCATAGCAAAGCACACCCTGGCCTCTGGGCTCCCTCAGATCACAAGCACCTGTTACACATTTCAGAGTCCATGCTAGCATCCTAGCCCTCCCCCTCCTCCTCTACCTTAACACCCCGCCCCCCAGCTCACTGGCTTCTGTCCCCACAGCTACCCATTCTCTCAGTTCTCTCTCTCTCTCTCTCTCTCTCTCTCTCTCTCTCTCTCTCTCTCTCTCTCTGTGTTAGTAGCTGGGCTAGAGACCATTCTTGAGATATTTTG